>BTHU01000010.1:80767385-81157385 GCA_036184795.1 Tokudaia tokunoshimensis | reverse complement strand
CTGAGAAGGAAAAATACATTAATTCATGAAGGGTAGATTTTTTTTCTTCCTATCTCTTCAACATAGCGTTATGTTAATCAGATCTCCCAGAGATGGTCTTTTGGCCAAGTGACTGACAGGTCCAACTGGATTGACTCTTAAGGGAGAATGGTATGCAGTGTTCTAATCTCTGGAGCAGAACAGAATTTTGTCTCCACCTAGGATGAGAAGTAGCTTTCATTAGAGAGGCGACCAGCCTCAATGGCTTGGAAACATTGTAATGTTTCCCGCTCAAGAATTAGGACCCTCAAGTCATTTTGGAGATGGATTAAAATTGGAGAATATATATGACCTATTTCTACCATGAAAAATTCTGAGATCCAGTTCCAAAGATGTTCACTAGACAGGAGATTCAATGGGAAGGTAACATGTAGCTCTAAGTGGAGGTGCTTATTTTTGAAGAAGAGGTAACAAGGATTTAGGAACAGAACTCTCTGGAATTTCTGTTCTCCAGCAAAGACATTCCTGAAACTGTGGTTTTCAGGTTCCCTGCTTTAATCTCCTAATGAATTTGTATCTTCCATCAACATTATTTGTTTACGAGATTAATGATGACCTCCCTTGTATTGTCTGCTGGATTTTGCTTTTAGAAAGTAACTTACAATAGTCTGACTTTGGAGTACTTAATTCCCAGTACTTAGAAATGTAGACCAAAGTTATTTGACATCTTAGCCTTGAGTTGGATCAGGCATCAACTTCTGTGCATACAACTGTCCATCGAGTTAGTTACCCTTTATACTGTCAGTTTATTTCTTGAGGCTTTATTCTATATTAGGCTGAGAAAAGCTCATAGCCAGAGAGAAAGCCAAATGATGATTTTCAGAGACATGTGAAATAGAAATGTAATTGGTTATGTGTGCGGATGGAGAGATGGCTAATGGAGATTAAAGAGGTACTCATGTGATGTCACCTGATTCAGCACATGTGGTATGATTATGGTTTGAAAATTTATCACCATTTTCCATGAAGTTCAGCTGCTCTGGCTAGTTTATATTCTCTACGCATTTCTTGTTTCACTCTTTCATCAGATTCTACTCTTAAAATTCACCACATGGCCTCTGCAAACCAGAAGGACAAGTTCTGAACCATTACAGCCTTTCTGCTAAATTTAGAGGGTCCATCCACATTTGTTCTTACTTTACTCTGATACATACATTATGCTTTATCATTTCCCACACACACTTCTTTCAAGGACATTTTCTAGTTTACAATTTTATGTTTAGAAAGTGAGATAATTGTCAGGTAATCAAATTCTGGTATTCTTCAAGCTTCGGGAAAAATACGAATAATTATAACAATAATGATGATGAAAAAACTTCACAGAGTCATTCTTTCTAAAAAAATGAAATATACAATAATTGCATGTTTTGGATCATCTCTGTTTTAAAATTAATTTGTTTGGAAGTAATACTATTTACTGAAAATAGGTCAGAATTAAACAAATCTTTGGATATTATTCTAAAATTCATGAGATCCTGTGAAAGGTAAAGTACTGGAAGACTAAGTTGTATCTAAGAAGTCTTTTTTCTATGTAAATATTTTATACAGGGATTTATTTCCCTAATACTTTGTGGTTTTGAGAAATATGGGTATTAGTTAAATTGTACTGATTTTCTAAGCTTTTAGGACAAGCATACATAATCTTAGCCTGGTCTTTGCACTATAACTAGTCTGGTTAAATGAAATTGTTTACGAAATGAAATTGGTTAAATGTTATTGTTAGAGAAAATAAAAAAGAACTGGAAGAGATACCTCAGTTTGTAAAGTGCTTGCCATGGCAGCATGTTAGATCCTCCAAAACCACATGAAAATGCTAAGTGCATATTTGGAATCCCAGGGATTGTAAATACAGATGCTGGGGCTTACTGGCTAGCAGTTTCAGCTTATTTAATGAGTTCCAGGCTAGTGAGAAACCATGTCTCAAAACCCCTCAAAACCAAACCAAACCAATCATCATCACCATCAACAACAACAACAACCAAACAACAAAACAAAACTGAAACAAAAGCAAAAAATCAAACCAAATCAAACAAACAAAACTCAAATGGATGATGTCTGAAGAATTATAACCTAGATTGATCTCTGGGCTCCATACACATGTGCACAAGCATGCACATATTCCCACACACAAATCCACTCCTGCATTCACACATTTACACACACATGTATATGAATATGCATACACACAGAGGAAAGTATCAACAATACACATATACTAATCATTTGGCCAATGCCAAAGGCATACTCATTTTCTGTCCTGCATAAGTAATAGTTAATTATCATAAGAAAGAATATATATGTTTTAAAAGAACTGTATCATTCTTCCAAAGGTCATAAGGATACAAATGAGCTCTAAATCTTGCTTGAGAGACACTTTTCCAGCTGGGAACTTTTACAGATTTTCTCTTATTCATTAAGATTTTATTGAAGTAATATTCTATGTATGCTACTAGCTACTTAGTTTGGGGTAGGTGTACTAGACAGTTACTATTAGTGTTTGGTAAAAGGATCAATAAAGCATGTTGCTTCAAAATTTAATTTAAAGGATAGGCTAAGGAGAGACACTCATGTTAGCAATAAATGAAGATATAAAGAGGAGCAAGGGGTAGTTAGTTACCAAGGTATAGAGGACCTAATGCTATCTGCTGGTTTCAGTATGATCTTCATTTTTTTTTTGAGACAGGATTTCTCTGTGTAGCCAGGGCTGTCCTGGAACTCACTCTGTAGACCATGCTGGCATTGAACTCAGAAATCTGCCTGCCTCTGCCTTTAAGTGCTGGGATTAAAGGCGTGTACTACCACTGTCCAGCTATGATCTTCATTCTTACTTAAGGACTTGAATCTTGAATCCCTATAGCAGATTTATACCTGTCCAATATCAGTTCTGTGCTCTTTCCCATCTTAATAGTGTGCAACCTAAAGGTGGAAACCAATGTTTCAAGATTTATAATCCCTGTACCAGGCCTCTAGTACTTTTTCACAAAAATTTTCTGGTCCATCTGGACAGCAAATCATGAGAGTTTTATGTGATTTTTCCCATCACCCTTTTTGGAGCGTTTCTTGAAAGGATCATTGTTTCTTTCTTAGTTTTGGATAAGAGAAATGATAGCTCAAGGATCTTCAACTCTTGGAAATTTCCCCCCAAAACTCTTGGAACTTTGAAGGACAGCCAAGTTTAAAGTGCATCTGATACCTCAGAAGACAGAGCAGGGAGAGGATAAGGAACCAGCTTCCTGATACTGGGACTGAGCTACTGAACCAATGAACCCTGAAGGAGACCTTTCCTCTAGACTTGTTAATTGAATCAATTGCCAATCTGTGCATGTTTTTTTTTAAGTATCTTCTGAATGAGGTTTTCTATTAACTTCTACAACTCTAAACTGTTCCCAGTATTTATCTCTGTAATGTTCAAAACACCTCTATTATGTAGATAGTTCAGTCTTTTCATTTTAGAGTGGGGGAAACCAGGACCCAGAAGGATACACAATTTGAGCCATATTAGTAGTAATATGGTAACATTATAGGCTCTTTACTCACATACATATATACATGCATGAATACATACACACACACACAAATAAATCTGTTTTTCATAACTTTCTTTAATCTATTTTTATTTTTATTGTTAAAAAATATTTTTCAAATTAATTTTATTTTATGTGTCTGGATGTTTGGCCTACATGTATGTCTTTGTACCACTTGCATGCCTGGTGCCTGCACAGGCCAAAAGTCAACATCAAATTCCCTTAAACTGGAGTTACCATGTGAGCCTTGGGAATCAAACCTGAATCTTTGGATGAACAGTCAATGCTCCTAACTCCTGATCCACCTTTTCAGGCTCAAGGACTGTGGGTGCCAAAGGGGATAGGAACTCCACAGGAAGATCAACAGAGTCAAATAACCGGGACCGTCGGGGCTTGCAGAGTCTGAACCATCAACTAGGGAACATACATGAACTCTACCTAGGCTTTCCTGTATATATGTAGCAGATGTGTAGCTTTGTCTTTATGTGGGTCTCAAACAACTGGAATGGGGGGCAATCTCAAATGCTGTTGCCTGTATGTGGGATGTGTTCGTCCAGCTGGGCTGCCTTGTCTGGCCTCAGTAGGAGAGGAAGCACCTAGCCTTGCTTACACAGTACTAGGGTGGGGAGGCTACACAGGGGGACCCCCACCTCCTTGGAGGAAAAGGGGAGGGGGGTGGGGACAGAACTGTGGGAGGAGGTGCCTGGGAGGGGGGCAGTAAGCAGGATATAAAGTGAATAATTAAAAAAAATTAAATTTTTTTTTTCTTTTTTTTTTTAATTTAATTTTATTTTATTTTTTTAATTTACATTCCAAATCACTTCCCCTTTCCCGTTTCCTCCCTCCCCGAAAGTCCCATAAGCCCCCTTCCCTCCCTCTTTTCTCCGTTCAACCCCCTCTCATTACTCTGTCCTGGCGTTCCCCTACATCCAGTCTTTCCAGGACCAGGGGTCTCTCCTTCCATCTTTTTAGAAATCTATTGATATGCTGATTGTGTCTAGGGTATTCTGAGATTCTGGGTCAATATCCCCTTATCAGTGACTTCATACCATGTGTGATCTTTTGTGATTGGGTTACCTCACTAAGGATGATATTTTCAAGTTCTGACCATTTGCCTAGGAATTTCGTGAATTCATTGTTTTTAATTGCAGAGTAGTATTCCATTAAATTAAAAATCTTTAAAAACAGAGAAAGGGACTGTATCTGCCTGGATTATGACAAGCACTGGAGTCTGGAGGAATGATGGCTAAAGATGACTGTACTGGAAAGAATGTAGGTATGATAATATTAGTGGTCTGGAAGCTTGTACAGTCTGGTCACTGTATTCCAACCAATAAGGCTGGTGACTTTAGAGTAGAAAGAGAGCAACTTCTCATGCTGCATTTACATACGTGGGCTTCTTCATAATGCTGTCTCCGATGCATTGAATCCTGCTGGCAGAAAGGAGCTGAGGTGGCTATGGCAACCTGAGAAACCTCAAATGATATTAATATTCACAAACATATGGCACCTGTAATCCTTTACAAACAACAGAACATCAGCAGTGGCATCAGCAACAGAAACAACCAGAATACTTTGTAACTTGTCTCTGGAGAAGCACAGTGTTGCATATATTATTTTAAAATAGTCACAAATTAACTAATTGCTGCAATCCTTAAATCTGTCTTTCCCTCCAGTTTGTCATTACTTGCTGATGTCAAAACAAGTAAAATAAATGGACTGGATTTCCTTCAGTTGCTTCTTGTAAATATTTGTTTTCCTAAAAATATATAAATCTGACTGCAAGAATCCTTCCTGAGCCCTGATACTTTAAACGTCTTTCTTTAAAATAGGGACTTGGAAGTTGGCAGAAAAGCCCCATCTCCAACTCCTCCACATCTTTTTCTTACTGAGAAACCAAGCTGAAGCACTGATTGTATTCCAAGCTGCTCTTACCAGAATTGAGGAAGTCAGATGGGAGTCTAAAATGCCTGCTTTTAGCATAAAAATGTATGGAAGAAGTCAGAATGGAAAGAGTTAACCTTTAGGCCACACTAATCTAAATCCTATTTTGAACAGTAAAGCCTTGAAAAAGATGCTGTTTGGGAGAGAGAGAGAGAGAGAGAGAGAGAGAGAGAGAGAGAGAGAGAGAGAGGAGCGAGGTGGGAGAGAAGGAAAGGGAGGAGGAGAAGGAGGAGAGGGAGAGGGAGAGAGGGAGAGAGGGGGAGAGTGAGAGGGGACACTCAGGTCTGCTATAGTGAAGGGCTAAGTCCCAGGAGCTGGTGACTGATGACAATAAGGCTTGGGTGTCAGAGTGGGAAACAAGATATTATCTATTGGGGAACAAGGCAAAAAATGTTCCACAGGAATTTGTTATCGTAAATGTTTTCCCCTCCTCTGATGATGAGATAAGAGCAATTCAAGCTGTACAGATACATGGCATGGGCTGAATCCAGAGAATTCTATTTCTGTATTAACTATCCCTAGGGCTAGGCCTGGAAGTTTCTATTCTTCAAATAATCAGATCTAGACTGTTTGCTTTAGCTGTGGAGACTAACAACTGAATAAGCTCACCCTTCTAGTTCTTTCTGAACTCTGGTTGGCTGATTCAACCAAGCTGTTCTAGCTCAAACTCCTCTCCAAGCTGACTGATTCAATCTGACTTCTTTTGGCTTCTTACTGGTTTGCTCTGTTTGGCCTCAAACTAACTCTGGTAATTTGTTCTAATCTTCTGGTTCCTTCATATTCTCTGGTTTCATCTGCCTCTGCCGACCTGCACTGAACCACTTGAATTCATGAATGAACTCAACTCCACTCCATTCACTGCACTGACTCCTAACTGACATTCTCTCTCTGCACTGCTCTTAAATATGTTCTATGTTTTTATCATGAGAGTTGGGCATATCTTATGCCAACTCATCCTGTCAAATCTTTCTCTGCTTTGTTACTTTGTCTGCCTCTTAATTAGACAGCAGTTTCACACAGGGCTGCTTCCTTCTACAAACTGAGTTTTACCATATAGGTTTGTACTATGGGTATGTCTGTATTCTAGCCAGAGGGATTAAAGGTGTGTGGCATATCTGTATCACATAGACATGGGTTTTTGGATGTGATCCCTTACCATAGCAACCATTTTGCTAGATTAAAATTCCTCTACAGTTATAAACTGGCCACTAAGATTCAGAACATTGTCAAAACTGTACCCCGTACATAATAAGCACATAGCTAGAGCCTCTAAATTGGCCTAGGATTTGGCATAGACCTGAGTGCTTTGTGAACATTTATATTCTGGTTACTTGATTTCTAGTCTTAGAGTGGTTTTGGGTATGCCCACTCTTCCCCCAATACTATACAGTACTTCATGGCTGTGAGACTCCAATGTTGTAGTTCAAACTGTGGTGGTCAAATGACTGTCTCTAGTACCTACTCCTAGCTTTGAGCACAATCAGTTTATCATACTGCTTACAGATAGGGTTCTAGACTTGTCCTGCCAGAAGACAGAAAGCCAGCTTCCATGCCCATCGAAGACAGTGCATTTCTTGTAGCTAGGAGATTCAGATATGACTTTTTAAAGTATCATCCTAGGTAGCCTTTATCAACACTAACTCGATCTTGGTCATTGCAGCCCAAGTATAGGACTGAACATTCTGGGAATAAGACAGAATAATAGGCATAATGTTTTGCCCAGGAATGCAGTGCTGAACTTTTGAAACCAGACACTGGGAAGATTTTAATATTAGTTCATTATTATTAGTCTTGCCTGTGGTTAGAATATCTTGAGTAGGACTATTGTATGAGAAGAACTGTGAACCCAGCTTATTAGACATATTTGTAGCACCACCAATGTTAGGCTGAAGAGTTCTTGGGCGATCAACCAATTTTAGGGGTATGCATCTAGAGAAGTATATATCTTGGTTCTACCTAATTATCATGCCAGACTGTGGGGTAAGAGCCCTATTGACAAAGCCTGGTGGCATTTTTAAACACATGGGTGATATTGGAGCTTCAGGCTTGTCTATCAAAGGTGACTCTGCCCCAAGGTAGGCATCATTTCAGTATGCATGGCCATAGGTTGGTCACTCTAGACAGGTGTCAGTAGTGACCTTCTTCCTTAAGTAGAGTCTTGTAGAGATCATCTTGTTTGTTAAGAAGTCCTTGTTTATTTTGAATACTGCAAAACAATGTATTAGGAGCAAATTTAACACTGGATTGACATTTAATTCTGACATAGTAAGATGACAATACCAATAAATGCTCAACAAATCTGGACTTGAGTGCCATTTTGTTTTAAAATAGTGAAAGTGATTATAGAGTCACAGAGTAACCTGGTTAGAATCTCAAAATAAAAAAAAAAGAAAAAAGAGGCCCATAGAAGCTAGATTAGGAAGACTAGAATAAATACCAAATCTTCCAATACCTAGATAATATTGCACAGAAATAAGCATTGAGCACTTTCAGGAGACCATGACCTCACATAATAATTTAAAATAAATGTCTAAAAAAGAATCAGACATTAATCTGCATGAGAAAGCTTTTAGAGAGTGAATTTTAAAATGTACTTGAAAGGAAACTCAATGAGCTTGAAGAAAATGCAGAAAAATCTTTTAGCACTCTAAAAAACTTTAACAAAGAGATTGAAACAATTAGGAAGAAAACAAACAGAAATCCTTGAGCTGAGAAATATACCAGATGACATTGAAAAAGCATCGATTATAAAGTAAATAAAATAGAAGGATTAGTGAGCTCAAAGACAGTCTTTTTAAAAATACACAGAGGACAATATATATTCTAATTAAACCAATTTTACCTTAGGACTTCTTATAGCCAAACTCTCAAAGTTATGTCTTGAGGCTCTAAGTGATAAGCAACAAAGAACATATAAAGGGGTCTAAACTGACTTGACAGCAGGCTTCTGAGCAGAGGTTCTATGGGTCAGGAGAGAGTAGTGCAGGGTTTCAATCACATCCAAGGAAAACCAAGCCAAAGTGAAAGCCAATGCCAAAGTCAAGGCCTATACCAACTGCAATCCAATCCTTGTCAGTGGAGAAACTGCATGCAGCAAAACAAACTTTAAGGGATGGAAGAACATTAAAGACATCCTTGGACAATCAAAACGTGAATGAATCCATTGTCATCAGAGTTGTCTGATAAGAAAGATTAAGGAAGATCTTTCAACTGAAAGTAACATTAATAAGTATGAGGTAACACTAATAGATACAAGGCTCACTGGTGAAAGTAATTATACTGACAGTTGACAGGGTTTCAATATCATAAGCCTGGTACAAAAGTATTTATGTGGCAGTTTCTGTCTCCAGCTGGGGACCTTCCTCTGCCACAGAGTTCTGTATCCAGGTGGCACAGGGAGATAGCTGACTACCCATGAATGCAGAGAGGCCAGAGAGCACAGGTAGGACCACCCCTGCTTCTTATAGGAACCCATCTGGAACCCTCAGGTGGGAGTCTTCCGATTTCTGTCTCCAGCTGGGGATCATCCTCTGCCACAGAGTTCCATATCCAGGGGGCACAGAGAGATAGCTAATCACCCAGGAGAGCTGAGAGGCTTGAGAGCACAGGCAGGACCACCATTGCTGCTCAGAGGAACCATCCTGAAACCCTGAGGATACACGAGCCCAGGAGCAACTTGGGACAGGAGTCTTTCTATTTCCATCAGCTCCCAGAGCTCATCCTGAGCCACAGAGCTACATACACAAATACCAACACAATAGAGCTGGTCTCCCAGGAGTGTCTACATACCTGTGTGCACAGGTAAGACCACTACCTCTCTTCAAATTCCTGGCCCAAGAGGGAGCTGTCCAGAGCCATCAGGACACAGAAGCCAAGGATCAGCTGGGGACAGGATCCTTCTGGTTTGTCTGCACACCTGAGCTGACCCTGTATCATAGATCTCCATACCTAAATTCCTCCCAGAGAGAATGGATCTCCCAGGAGCACAAATACAGAGGTTTGAAGGATAGATAAGCCACAGTCAGAGACAGTAAGACCAGCTACCACCAGAGATAATCAGACAGAAAAAGGCAAATGTACAAACATTACCAACAGAAACCAAGGTGTAAAGGCACCATCTGAACACAGTTCTCCCACAACAGCAAGTCTTGGATACCCTAACACACCAGAAAAGCAAGATCTGGATTTAAAATCACATCTCTTTATGCTGATTGAGAACTTCAAGAATGACATACATAACTCTCTTAAAGAAATACAGGAGAACATGGGTCAACAGGTAGAAGACCTTAAAGAGGAAACACAAAAATCCCTTAAAGAATTACAGGAAAACACAAAGAAACAAGTAAAGGAATTGAACAAAACCATCCAGGATCTAAAAATGGAAGTAGAAACAATAAAGAAATCACAAAGGGAGACAACTCAGGGGAGAGAAAACCTTGGAAAGAAATCAGGAGTCATAGATGCAAGCATCAACAACAGAATACAAGAGATAGAAGAAAGAATCTCAGGTGTTGAAGATACCATAGAAAACATTGACTCAACAGTCAAAGAAAATGTAAATGCAAAAAGCTTGTAACCCAAAACATCCAGGAAATCCTGGACACAATGAGAAGACTAAACCTAAGGATTATAGGTAGAGAAGATGAGGGAAAATTTACCACTTAAAGGACCAATAATTATCTTCAACAAAATTATAGAAGAAAACTTCTCTAACCTAAAGAAAGAGATACCCATGAGCATAAAAGAAGTCTTCAGAACTCCAAACAGACTGGACCAGAACAGAAATTCCTCCTGACACATAATAATCAAAACACCAAATCCACTAAACAAAGAATGAATATTGAAAGCAGTAAGAGAAAAGGTCAAGTAATATATAAAGGCAGACCTATCAAAATTGAACCAGACTTCTCACCAGAGACCATGAAAGCTAGAAGATCCTGGGCAGAGCTCATACTGACCCTAAGAGAACACAAATGCCAGCCCAGACTACTATACCCAGCAAAACTCTCAATTACCAAGATATTCCATGATAAAACCAAATTTACACAATATCGTTCCACAAATCCAGTCCTACAAAGGATAATAGATGGAAAACTCCAACACAAAGAGGAAACTACACCCTAGAAAAAGTAAGAAATTAATCTTCTTTCAAGAAACCCAAAAGAAGATAATGACAAAAACAAACAAACAAAAATAACATAAAAAATGACAGGAAGCAGCAATCACTGTTCCTTAATATCTCTTAACATCAATGGACTTAATTTTCCAATAAAATGACATAGACTAACAGACTGGATATGTAAACAGGACCCAGCATTTTGCTGCATACAGGAAACACACCTTAGTCTCAAAGACAAACACTACCTCAGTGTAAAAGGCTGGAAAACAATTCTCCAAGCAAATAGTTCCAGGAAGCAAACTGGAGTCGTCATTCTAATATTGGATAAAATTGACTTTCAACTAAAAGTCAGCAAAAAAGACATAGAAGTACACTTCATACTCACCAAAGGAAAAATCTACCAAGAAAAACTCTCAATTCTAGACATCTATGCTCCAAATGCAAGGGCTCCCACATTCATAAAAGAAACTTTACTAAACCTCAAAGCACACATTGCATCCCACACAATAATTATGGGAACTTCAACACCCCACTCTCATCAATGGAAACAGAAACTAAAAAGAGACACAGTGAAACTAGCAGAAGTTATGGACCAAATGGATTTAACAGATATCTATAGAACATTGCATCCTAAATCAAAAGAATATACCTCATTGTACCGTCTCCAAAATTGACCATGTAATTTGTCACAAACCGGACCTGAATAAATATAAGAAGATTGAAATAACCCCATGCCTCCTCTCAGATCAATACAGATTAAGGCTGGTCTTCCATAGCAACAAAAACAACAGAAAGCCCACATACACGTGGAAGCTGAACAATGCTCTACTCAGTTATACCTTGGTCAAGAAAGAAATAAGGAAAGAAATCAAATACTTTTTAAAATTTAATGAAAAATGAAAAAAATAACATACCCAAACTTATGGGAAACAATGAAAGCAGCTGTAAGAGGAAAACTCATAGCTCTGAGTGCCTCCAAAAAGGAACTGAAGAGTGCATACACTAGCAGCTTAACGCCACACCTGAAAGCTCTAGAACAGAAAGAAGCTAATATATCCAATAGGAGTAGATGGCAGGAAATCATCAAAATAAGGGCTGAAATCAAGCAAGTAGAAACAAAAGAACTATAAAAAGAATCAACAAAATCAGGAGCTGGTCCTTTGACAAAATTAACAAGACAGATAACCTTAGCCAGACTAACTGGAGGGCACAAAGACAGTATCCAAATTAACAAAATCAGAAATGAAAAGGGATATGGAACAACAGAAACTGAGGAAATTCAAAAAAATCATCAGATCCTACTACAAAAGCCTATCCACAACTGGCAAATCTGGATGAAATGGACAATTTCCTAGACTGATACCAAATACCAAAGTTAAATCAAGATCAGATAGACCATCTAAATAGTCCTATAACCCCTAAAGAAGTAGAATCGACCCCGCGCAGGGAGGGAGCCCGCCAGCTTCCCTTCCGCGACCTCTGTTCCCGCGGACTGCGCTGGAGAGACCGGTACCCAGGCTCTCCCCCCGATATAACATCACTTGGGACACGGCCTGTTGGGGCTTCCGTCTGTGCCCGAGGGCGGGTTGGCGCTGTGGTCGTCTGGGTGCCAGATCGGCGGGCCATCGTGACCACAGGGTGAGCGGCGCCACGGAGACTGCCCTCCGCCATCTTTGCTCCAGTGACCAGGTAGTTGGGACCGCCAGGCTCAGAGACAGACAGGCATAATATCGCTTCGGTTTCAGGCAGCTTGGGTGTAACCTGCTCCCAGGTGCTGGGCTGATCTGCAGTAACCAGCGCGCCAGTTCCGCGGTGGGACCTTCTGCCTGGTGGAGGGACCCCGCGCAGGGAGGGAGCCCGCCAGCTTCCCTTCCGCGACCTCTGTTCCCGCGGACTGCGCTGGAGAGACCGGTACCCAGGCTCTCCCCCCAATATAACATCACTTGGGACACGGCCTGTTGGGGCTTCCTTCTGTGCCCGAGGGCGGGTTGGCGCTGTGGTCGTCTGGGTGCCAGATCGGCGGGCCATCGTGACCACAGGGTGAGCAGCGCCACGGAGAGTGCCCTCCGCCATCTTTGCTCCAGTGACCAGGTAGTTGGGACCACCAGGCTCAGAGACAGACAGGCATAATATCTCTTCGGGTTCAGGCAGCTTGTGTGTAACCTGCTCCCAGGTGCTGGGCTGATCTGCAGTGACCAGCGCGCCAGATCTGCTGTGGGACTTCTGCCTGGCAGAGGGACGCCCCCTCCCCCCCCCAGGAGAGATCACACACCCCTGCACAGGGCAGGAGCCTGCCAGCCTCCCTTTGGCGACCTCGGCTCCAGGAATCCACTAGGCTGAGCCTTTAGATGTGCAAGGCCCTCCCCAATATAAGATCACTTGGGGCAAAGCACATTAGGGCTCCAAAGTCACTCAGGAGCAGGCAGGCCCCAGAAATCGGTGCCAGGGGAATCCTGGTAATCCAGGGGGGGCAGAAATAGCTTTGCAGGCTCACAGGAGGTCCAACCAACAGCCAGTGGCAGCAGGACCAACTAACACCAGAGGTATCCAGATGGCAAAAGGCAAACGTAGGAATGTTACTAACAGTAATCAAAGTAATGTGGGACCATCCGAACCCAACTCTCCAACAGCAGCAAGTCCTGGATACCCCACCACACCCGAAAGACAAGATCTGGATTTAAAATCACTTCTCATGATGCTATTAGAGGATCACAAGAAGGACACAAATAAATCTCATAAAGAGTTACAGGAGACCATGAATCAACGGTTAGAAGCCCTTACAAAGGAAACACAAAAATCGCTTAGAGAAATGCGGGAGAACATGGATCAAAAGATGGAGGCGCACAAGGAGACAACACAAAAATCGCTTAACGAGATGAATCAACGGGTAGATGCACTCACAAAGGAATCACAAAATTTGCATAAAGAAATGCAGAAGAATATGGGTCAACAGACGGATGCCCATAAGGAGGCAACACAAAAATTGCTTAAAGAAATGAATCAACGGTTAGATGCCCTTACAAAGGAAACACGAGAACTGCTTAAAGAAATGCAGGAGACGATGGCTCAACAGATGGAATCCCATGAGGAGGAAACACAAAAATCGCTCAGAGAAATGCAGGAGAACGTGGGTCATCAGGAAGAAATCCTGAAAGAGGTAATGCAAAAATACCTTAAAGAAATACAGGAAAATACAAACAAACAAGTGAAGGATCTCAGCAAATCCATCCAGGAACTAAAAAAGGAAGTAGAAACAACTAAGAAATCACAAAGGGAGACAACTTTGGAGATAGAAAACCTTGGGAAGAAATCAGGAGTCATAGATGCAAACATCAACAATAGAATACAAGAGATGGAAGAAAGAATCTCAGGTGCTGAAGATTCCATAGAAAGCATCGACTCAACAGTCAAAGAAAATGCAAAATGCAAAAAACGCGTAACCCAAAACATCCAGGAAATCCAGGACACAATGAGAAGACCAAACCTAAGGATTATAGGTATAGATGAGAGTGAAGATTTGCAACTTAAAGGGCCAGTAAACATCTTCAACAAAATTATGGAGGAAAACTTCCCTAACTTAAAGAGAGAGATGCCGATGAACATACAAGAAGCCTACAGAACTCCAAACAGACTGGACCAGAACAGAAATACCTCCCGTCACATAATAATCAAAACACCGAATGTTCTAAACAAAGAAAGAATACTAAATGCAGTAAGAGAAAAGGGCCAAGTAACATACAAAGGAAGACCTATCCGAATCACATCAGACTTCTCACCAGAGACTATGAAAGCCAGAAGATCCTGGGCAGATCTCATGCAGACACTAAGACAGCACAAATGCCAGCCTAGACTACTATACCCAGCAAAACTCTCAATCACCATAGATGGAGAGACCAAGATATTCCATGATAAAACCAAATTTTCACAATATCTTTCCACAAATCCAGCCCTGCAACGGATAATAGGTGGAAACCTCCAATACAGGGAGAGAAACAACACCCTGGAAAAAATGAGATAATAACCTTCTTGAATCAAACCCAAAAGTAGATAACCACTCAAACATAAAGATAGCGTCAAGAATGGCAGATGGCAATAATCACTATGCCTTAATCTCTCTTAATATCAATGGTCTCAATTCCCCAATTAAAAGACATAGACTAGCAGACTGGATACGTAAACAGGACCCAGCTTTTTGCTGCATGCAGGAAACGCACCTCAGTGTCAAAGACAAACACTACCTCAGAGTAAAAGGCTGGAAAACAATTTTACAAGCAAATGGCCCCAAGAAACGAGGTGGAGTAGCCATCCTAATATCGGATAAAATTGATTTTCAACCCAAAGTCATCAAAAAAGACACAGAAGGACACTACATACTGATCAAGGGAAAAATCCACCATCAAGAACTCTCAATCCTGAATATCTATGCTCCAAATGCAAGGGCACCCTCATTCGTAAAAGAAACTTTACTAAAACTCAAAGCACACATCGCACCGCACACAATAATAGTGGGTGACTTCAACACCCCGCTCTCTGAAATGGATCGTTCAGGAAAGCAGAAACTAAACAGGGACACAGTGAATCTAATTGAAGCCTTGGACCAAATGGAACTAACTGATATATATAGAACATTTCATCCTAGAGCTAAAGAATACACCTTCTTCTCAGCTCCTCATGGTACCTTCTCCAAAATTGACCATATAATTGGTCACAAATCAGACCTCAACAGATACAAGAAGATAGAAATAATCCCATGCCTCCTATCAGATCACTATGGAATAAGGGTGGTCTTCAATGGCAACAAAAACAAAAGAAAACCCACGTACACATGGAGGCTGAACAATGCTCTACTCAATGATAACTTGGTCAAGGTGGAAATAAAGAAAGAAATCAAAGACTTTTTGAAAGTTAATGAAAATGAAGGCACAACATACCCTAACTTATGGGACACAATGAAAGCAGTGCTAAGAGGAAAATTCATAGCCCTGAGTGCCGCCAAAAAGAAACGGGAGACAGCATACACTAACAGCTTAATGGCACACCTGAAAGCCCTGGAACAAAAAGAAGCAAATACACCAAAGAGGAGTAGAAGGCAGGAAATCATCAAACTCAGGGCTGAAATCAATCAAGTAGAAACAAATAAAACCATACAAAGAATCAACAAAACGAGGAGTTGGTTCTTTGAGAAAATCAACAAGATAGATAAGCCCTTAGCCAGACTAACCAGAGGGCACAGAGATAGTATCCAAATTAATAAAATCAGAAACGAAAAGGGAGAGATAACAACAGAAACTGAGGAAATTCAAAAAATCATCAGATCCTACTACAAAAACCTGTATTCAACACAACTAGAAAATCTTGAGGAAATGGACAATTTCCTTGACAGATACCAAGTACCAAAATTAAATCAGGATCAAATAGACCATCTAAACCGTCCTATAACCCCTGAAGAAATAGAAGTTGTCATTGGAAGTCTTCCAACCAAAAAAAGCACAGGTCCAGATGGTTTTAGTGCAGAATTCTATCAGACCTTCAAAGAAGACCTAACACCAATACTCTTCAAACTGTTCCACAAAATAGAAACAGAAGGAACACTACCCAACTCGTTCTATGAAGCCACAATTACACTAATACCAAAAGCACACAAAGATCCGACAAAGAAAGAGAATCTCAGGCCAATCTCTCTTATGAATATCGATGCAAAAATACTCAATAAAATTCTTGCCAACCGAATCCAAGAACACATCAAAACGATCATTCACCACGATCAAGTAGGCTTCATCCCAGGGATGCAGGGATGGTTCAATATAAGGAAATCCATCAATGTAATCCACTACATAAACAATCTCAAAGAAAAAAACCACATGGTCATCTCATTAGATGCTGAGAAAGCATTTGACAAAATTCAGCATCCTTTCATGCTAAAGGTCTTGGAAAGATCAGGAATTCAAGGCCCATATCTAAACATAGTAAAAGCAATTTACAGCAAACCAGTAGCCAGCATCAATCTAAACGGAGAGAAACTTGAAGCAATCCCACTAAAATCAGGGACTAGACAAGGCTGCCCTCTCTCTCCATATCTTTTCAATATAGTACTTGAAGTTCTAGCTAGAGCAATTAGACAAGAAAAAGAGGTCAAAGGGATACAAATTGGAAAGGAAGAAGTCAAACTATCACTATTTGCAGACGATATGATAGTATACATAAGCGACCCAAAGAACTCCACCAGAGAACTCCTACAGCTGATAAACGACTTCAGCAAAGTGGCCGGATATAAAATCAACTCAAGCAAGTCAGAAGCCTTCCTATACTCAAAGGATAAGCAGGCTGAGAAAGAAGTAAGAGAAATAATACCCTTTACGATAGCCACAAACCATATTAAGTATCTTGGCGTGACGCTAACCAAACAAGTGAAAGATCTGTATGACAAGAACTTCAAGTCTCTGAAGAAAGAAATTGAAGAAGACCTCGGAAGATGGAAAAATCTGCCATGCTCATGGATTGGCAGGATTAATATAGTAAAAATGAGCATCTTACCAAAAGTAATACACAGATTCAATGCAATCCCCATCAAAATCCCAACTCAATTCTTCATAGAGTTAGAAAGAGCAATTCAAAAATTCATCTGGAATAACAGAAAACCCAGAATAGCTAAAACTATTCTCAAGAGTAAAAGAACCTCTGGGGGAATCAGTATCCCGGACCTCAAGCTGTACTACAGAGCAATAGTGTTAAAAACTGCATGGTATTGGTACAGTAACAGACATGTAGATCAATGGAACAGAATTGAAGACCCAGAAATGAATCCACACTCCTATGGTCACTTGATCTTTGACAAAGGAGCTAAAACCATCCAGTGGAAAAAAGATAGCCTTTTCAACAAATGGTGCTGGCTCAGCTGGAGGTCAACATGCAGAAGAATGCAAATTGACCCATCCTTATCTCCTTGCACTAAGCTCAATTCTAAGTGGATCAAAGATCTCCACATAAAACCAGACACACTGAAACTAATAGAAGGGAAACTAGGGAAGAACCTTGAACATATGGGCACAGGGGAGAATTTCCTGAACAGAACTCCAATAGCTTATACTCTAAGATCAAGAATAGACAAATGGGACCTCATTAAATTACAAAGTTTTTGCAAGGCAAAAGACACCGTCAAAAAGACAAAGCGGCAACCAACTAACTGGGAAATGATCTTTACCAACCTTACATCCGACAGAGGGCTAATATCCAAGATATACAAAGAACTCAAGAAGTTAAACTCCAGAGAGGCAAGTAACCCTATTAAAAAATGGGGTACAGAGCTCCACAAAGAGTTCTCACCTGAAGAATATCTAATGGCTGAGAAGCACCTAAAGAGATGTTCATCATCCTTAGTCATTAGGGAAATGCAAATCAAAACAACCCTGAGATTCCATCTCACACCAGTCAGGATGGCTAAGATCAAAAACACAGGAGACAGCAGTTGTTGGCGAGGATGTGGAGAAAGAGGAACACTCCTCCACTGCTGGTGGAATTGCAGGCTGGTACAACCACTCTGGAAAGCAGTCTGGCGGCTCCTCAGAAAACTGGGCATGACACTTCCGGAGGATCCGGCTATACCACTCCTGGGCATATACCCAGAGACTTTACCTGCATGCAATAAGGACACATGCTCCACTATATTCATAGCAGCCTTATTTATAATAGCCAGAAGCTAGAAAGAACCCAGATGTCCCTCAACGGAGGAATGGATTCAGAAGATGTGGTATATTTACACAATGGAATACTACTCTGCAATTAAAAACAATGAATTCACGAAATTCCTAGGCAAATGGTCAGAACTTGAAAATATCATCCTTAGTGAGGTAACCCAATCACAAAAGATCACACATGGTATGAAGTCACTGATAAGGGGATATTGACCCAGAATCTCAGAATACCCTAGACACAATCAGCATATCAATAGATTTCTTAAAAGATGGAAGGAGAGACCCCTGGTCCTGGAAAGACTGGATGTAGGGGAACGCCAGGACAGAGTAATGAGAGGGGGTTGAACGGAGAAAAGAGGGAGGGAAGGGGGCTTATGGGACTTTCGGGGAGGGAGGAAACGGGAAAGGGGAAGTGATTTGGAATGTAAATTAAAAAAATAAAATAAAATTAAATTAAAAAAAAAAAAAAAAAAAAAGAAGTAGAATCACTCATAGAACATCTCCCAACCAATAAAGCAGAAACCCAGAATAACCCAGGATTTGTTGTAGTGCAGAATTCTGTCAAAGAATTAGGTCAAAGAAGGCCTAACACCAATACTCTTCAAACTATTCCACAAATATAAACAGAAGGAACACTACCCAACTCGTTCTATGAAGTCACAATTATGCTGATACGAAAACCACACAAAGGTTCAACAAAGAAATAGAAATTTAGACCAATTTCCCTTATGAATATCAATGCAAAAATATTCAATAAAATTCTTGCCAACCAATCCAAGAACACATTAAAACAATCATTCACCATGATCAAACAGGCTTCATTCCAGGGATGCAGGGCAGTTCAATATACTGAAATCCATCAATGTAATTCGCTATATAAACTCAAAGAAAAAACCACATGGTCATTTCATTAGATGCTGAAAAAGCATTTGAGAAAATTCAGCATTCTTCTATATTAAAAGTCTTGGAAAGATCAGGAATTCAAAGCCCATATCTAAGCACAGTAAAAACAATATTCAACAAACCAGTAGCCAACATAAGTAAATGGAGAGAAACCTGAAGGAATCCCACTAAATCAGGGACTAGACAAGGCTGCCCTCTCTCTCTTTATCTATTTAATATAGTACTTGAATTTCTAACTAAAGCAATTAGACAATAAAAGAAAGTCAAGGGGGTACAAATTGGAATGTAAGACATCAAACTATCACTATTTGCAGATGATATGATAGTATACTTAAGCGACCCCAAAAACTTCACCAGAGAACTCCTACAGCTGATAAACAACTCCAACAACATGGCTGGATATAAAATTAACTCAAACAAATAAGTAATCTTCCTATACTCAAAAGACAAAAAGGCTGAGAAAGAGAAATTAGGGAAACAACTTCCTTCACAAAAATCACAAACAATATAAAGTATCTTGGTGTGACTCTAACCAAACAAGATCTGTATGACAAGAACTTCTAGTCTCTGAAGAAGGAAATCGAAGAAGACCTCAGAAGATGGAAAAATCTTCCATGCTCATGGATTGGCAGGATTAATATAGTAAAAATGACCATCTTGCCAAAAGCAATATACAGATTCAATGCAATCCCCATCAAAATCCCAACTCTTCATAGAGTTAGAAAGAGCAATTCTCAAATTCATCTGGGATAGCAAAAAAACTCAGGATAGCTAAAACTATTCTCAACAGTTAAAGAACTTCTGGGGGAATCAGTATCCTAAATCTCAAGCAGTACTACAGAGCAATAGTGTTAAAAACTTCATGGTATTGGTACAGTGACAGGCATGTAGATCAATGGAATTGTATTGAAGACCCAGAAATGAATCCACACTCCTATGGTCACTTGAGCTTTGACAAAGGAGCTAAAACCATCCAGTGGAGAAAAGACAGCCTTTTCAACAAAGGGTGCTGGTTCAACTGGTGGTTAACATGCAGAAGAATGAAAATTGATCCATTCTTATCTCCTTTTACAAAGCTCAAGTCCAAGGGGGTCAAAGACCTACACATATAACCAGACACATTGCAACTAATAGAAAAGAAAGTTGTGAAGAGCCTCGAGCACATGAGCATAGGGGAAGATTTTCTGAACAGAACACCAATAGCTTATGCTCTAAGATCAATCATTGGCAAATGGAACCTCATAAAATTACAAAATTTCTGTAAGGCAAAGGACACTGTCAATAAGACAAAATGGCAACCAACAAATTGGGAAAGGATCTTTACCAACCCAGTATCTAAAAAAGGGCTAATATCCAATATATACAAAGAACTCAAGAAGTTAGACTCCAGAGAATCAAATAACCCTACTAAAAATGGGATACAGAGCTAAACAAAGAATTTTCAGCTGAGGAATATTGAATGACCGAGAAGCACCTAAAGAAATGTTCACCATCCTTAGTGATCAGGGAAATGCAAATCAAAGCAACCCTGTGATTTTACCTCATTCTAGTCAGAATGGCTATGATCAAAAACTCAGGAGACAGCAGGTGCTGGCGAGGATGTGGAGAAAGAGGAATACTCCTCCACTGTGGGTGGGATTGCAAGCTGGTACAACCACTCTGGAAATCAGTCTGGCATTTCCTCAGAAAATTAGGCATAATACTACTGCAGAACCCTGCTGTACCACTCCTAGTCATATACCCAAAGGATTCTCCAGCATGTAATAAGGCCACTATGTTCATAGCAGCCTTATTTATAATAACCAGAAGCTGGAATGGACCCAGATGTCCCTTAACAGAGAATGGATACAGAAAATGTGGTACCTTTACACAAGTGAATACTACTCAGCTATTAAAAATAACAAATTCATGAAATTCTTAGGCAAATGAATGTAACTAGAAAATATCATCCTTAATGAGGCAACCCAATCACAAAAAACACACATGATATGCCCTCACAGTTAAGTGGATATTAGGCCAGAAGTTTGGGATTCCCAAGATACAATTCACAGATTAAATGAAGCTCAAGAAGAAGGAAGAACAAAGTATGGATACTCTGGTACTTCTTAAAAGGGGGAACAAAATACCCACAGGAGGAGATACAGAGACAAAGTGTGGATCAGAGACTGGGAAAGATCATCCAGAGACTGCCCCTCCTAGTGGTCCATCCCATATAGTTACAAAACCTAGACACTATTGTAGGTGCCCATGTGTGCTGGCTGACTGGAGCTGGATATCGCTGTCACCTGGGAGGTTTTGCCAGTGCATGACAAATATAGAGGGAGACACTCTCAGCCAACCATTGAACTAAGCACAGGGTCCCCAATGGAGGAGCTAGAGAAAGGACCTAAGGAGTTGAAGGGTTTTGCAGCACCGTAGGTGGAACATCAATATGTACCAACCTGTTCCCCCAGAGCTCCCAGGGACTAAACCATCAAACAAAGAGTACACATGGACAGACTCATGGCTCCAGATGCATATGCAGCAAAGGATGACCTTGTTAGACATCAAAGGGAGGAAAGGCCCTTGGTCCTGAGAAGAGTAGATGCCCCAGTATAGGAGAATGTCAGGAAAAGGAATCGGTAGTGAGTGGTTTGGTGAGCAGAGGGAGGGGAGAGTGGTTAGGGGATTTTTGGGATAGGGGGGGCCAGAAAAGGGGACAACATTTGAAATGTAAATAAAGAATATATCTAATAAAAAACTATTTCAAAAAATTTCTATGATTAGTTTGACAATAAAATAAAGAACATATCTAATAAAAACTATTTCAAAAAATTTCTGTGATTAGTTTGATGATAAACAGCAAAGTAAGTTAAGAATATTAATATATTAAAAGATAAAAAAAGATAAATAATATGTAAAGATGTAAAATATCCAAAATTCACATGAGAATGAGCACACTTTGTTTCATTGTTGTATCTCTTTTTATTATTTTTTCTACTCTTGTGTATCTTATAGTGTTTTACTCATTATAATCTGAAGATCTTGCTATAAACCTTGTGTTAATGAAAAAAGGCTTTTATAAATAATCACAAAATGATAAACAAGTGTTCAAAATAGTGTTAGAGAAAATCATCACAGATGAGGATTAAAGGAAAAGGAGAGAGGGAGAGAGAGAAGAAAAGGGAGAGGGAGAGGGAGAGGGAGGAGTAATAGTTTATACTATGCCCGTAGTAAAACCTTCCATATTGATAATTACTTTGAATATAAATGAATTGCATTCTCCAATTGAGAGAACCTTCTATATAAAATTATATATATATTTCCAGATCCTCCCCAACTCTCCTTCCATGAGGATATACTCCCATTCTCTTTCTCATTAGAAAAGAACAGGCTTCTAAGAGATAACAGGTTTATATATGTGTGTATATATATATATATATATATATGAGAATGTCAGGGAAAGGAATCGGTAGTGAGTGGTTTGGTGAGCAGAGGGAGGGGAGAGTGGTTAGGGGATTTTCGGGATTATTATATATATATATATATATATATGAAAACTTCAAAAATTGGACAAGGGAAATCAATGATAGGTGAAAAATGAAAGATCCACAAGAGAAGGCACAAAAATTAGAGATCCATTGCTTCACACATATGGAGCCCCATAAAATTGCCAAAGTGAAAGGTGTAGTATATATACAGAGGATCTAGTGCAGACCCTGTGTTTGCTGCTACAGACTCTGTGGATTCATATGACATTTTCTCAGCTGATTTAGAAGGCCTTACTCTCCTGGTGTCCTCCATTACTCTTGGTTCTTACATTCTTTTGCCTCTTCTTCTAAGGGCGATGGCATTTAGCAGAGACATCTCATTTGGAGCTCTGTGTTCCAAGATCTCACTCTGCATAATGTCTGGCTGTGTTTGTTCCTATCTGCAGCAGGTGGAAGGATTTCCGATAAAGGCTGAATATGCCAATGATCTATGAGAATAGCAGAATATCTTCAATAGTCATTTTATTGCTACTTTTTTTTTTAGAGACAACTATTTAATTTTACCATAGTTCTCTGGGCTATAGACACTTTGGTTCTTGATTACCCAAGCAATGTAAGGTGTAGGTTCCATCTTGTGGAGTGGTCCTTACGTCAAACAGGATTTTAGTTGACTACTCTCACAAGGTTTTTGCCACTGTTGCCCTAGCATATTTTGCAGGCATGACAGATTGTAGATCAAAGGTTTTGTAGCTTGTGTTTACATTGCTCTTTTGGTAACCTGCACTACACCTTCCTGTATGAAAAACACTAGAATACAGTGGTGAAAACTCTATGTACACCCAAGCTCAACCTCTCCATGTTCAATGAGTTCTGTATGTGCTGTCTTCAGCAAAGGGGCCTGTCATTCTGTGGTAAGCAAACTTTTCTCTTGACAACAGCCTGAGTTGTCTGAGGATTTCCATGGGTGTAACCTAATCCAGGAGGTGGAACAATCTTTATGATAGGTCCCATAACAGCCAGTAAACACATACTTTTCCCTATCATTTACTCTTTTCCAAAGTCATGCATCCCAAACACTCATTAACAAGAAGAATTTTGGACACTATACAATACAAGGTAAATTTTTTTTCAAAAAAATTGATTGACACAAACATTTAAATTTTTTCTTGGAAGTGAAAATAGAGACAAAATAACAAAGCAGTTGGGAAACAGTTCAAATAGAACAGCTGGGACAGTTATTTAGTGATAACTGTCAAAGTTCAAGAAAGAATGTCACTTACAAGATGGATCAATGGGAATACCTGTGAGGTATTATGTTTATATCCATGGGGAAGATCTGTTTTAATTGGGACCATTCCATGGGTAGAAGATCATGGAATCTATAGAGAAAGAGAGTTCAGCACCAGCATTCCTAACATGGCTCTCTGCTTTCTGATTATGATTATGAAGTGACCAACCTTGACTTTCCCACCATGATGGATCATACCTTGAACTGTGAGTCAGAGTAAGCCCTTTGTCTATTACTTGTTGTTGTCAGAGTATTTTATCACAGCAACAAGAAAATAAACCAGGACAATGGGGATGTTTATAGCAATCAGTAACAGCATCACTAAATAGAAAAATCTCAAAAAACCAAATAATTTTTGCATCTCAAGTAATAAGAAAAAGAGCATATCAAACCTCAAATTAATATGGGGAAATAAATAATAAAGATCAAAGAATAAATGCAATTAAACAAATAATAAAAATAATATAAAGATCAATGTAACAAAGGGCTGGTTCTTAAAAAAACAATAAATGAAATCTACAGACCCTTAGTTAAACTATGGAAAAAATATTCACACACACACACACACACACACACACACACACACACACACACATATGTATATATTAGAGTTGAAAAAGACATACTGGACAGCACAGATTTAGAAAGAGTCATTAAGGATTATTATGAATAACTATTTTACAACAAATTTAGTAACCTAGAAGAAATTCCTGGGTCCACTGCACTTTACCAAGATTGAATATGACTGAGTAGTGAACAGGAGTGATCCATCAAGAAATAAAACTAAATCAGCAATAAAGGGCCTCCTTTCAGAGTAAAGTTCAAATGGGTTCACTACTGTTCAATACTAAACAGCTAAAGAAAAGCAAAGTCCAATTTGTTGCACTGATTAGAGCATTTGTGGTTACACTACATGTCTGTTTACAAACTGTACACTGAAGTATGATGAAATGCCATCCGCGAAGTAGGAAATTCCAGTGAATGCATCAGAACTTTGGTCTTTGCTCACTTTTCCTTTATTTCCAAAGGCATAAACTACAGTTAAAATGAATTCTATTAGTAGCTAGTTAATGTTTAAAACTTGATCATCTGGAATTCTCAAATTAGTTAATATAAAATTTGCCCTCTTCTGAAACATTCTAGAACCAGGAGAGGCTGTTTTGTTTTTTGGAAGGAATTATTTAATAACTGAATGATTCTCACACCCACCCTGGATAACCTTAAAAAATAAATTAATAAAAATGGGGTAGATATAAATAGTTAGGGAAAAGTTTTAAATTAAGATTAATCACATGAGTTACCTGCAATCACATGTATTGCAGTTGCAGATGTCAAAATTTCTAAATATGTGCAGGTTCCCATTTTTCTATAACCAAGATAGATAGCAGAAATCCTCATAATAAAACATGTAACAAGTCATGTGGGGAGTAGAGGAAGCCCCTGAGTGAATGTGTAAAGAGCAGGAGTTGTCTTGAGTTGCTGTGTATTTAGCCCTGCATTAGACTCAGGGAACCGGCCAAGAGTTCTTCTGGTCCAAGTATTTGCCAATGTTTACCAATGACTGACTGATGTGTACAAAATTTAGCTACCACAAATTCCTCCTCCTGTTTGTTTACAGTTCGAGACTGCTCCTAGACAGAACCCTCTTACATAATAAATGTGCTGGACTTTTGGCTTGACGAATAGCAGTGGGTGCCACTATATCAGAACTATCATGGCCCATGCAATCCCAGGTTTTTTGCATGTATCTGTGTATCTCTCCTGTCTTCAGTCCCAAGCTGTGCAGGATGTGGTGTATTTGGACTTATTTTCCTATTTACCATCTTCTGTAGTTGGGATGCTTTATTTCCTTTTGATTCCTCATCCATCTGTACTTCTGCTCTAATATTTCCCCCATTTTGATGAGGAATCTAAAACATATCCAAGAAGTTGATGAAGGTCATATAACTTATTCATTCCATACTTTCATCTTGTGAGTAGGGTTGATTAGGTTTCCTTCAAGGCTAAGTGTAAGCATCAATTAATAGACATTAAATTTGGAACCAGGATTTAAAGAGCCAAAAAAAAATTGTGGCTATATAACCACAACTATTAGTTTTCAGATCATTCATGATTTAATCTTCCTGCCAAGTAGTCCTATTTTTTTTCTATTACAAAGGCTTATAACATATGAAGCCTGAAAGCTTGTTATTCCTCTGAAATATACTTATTGCTGGAACTGTAGACAATACTCTGTTATCAAAGAAAAAAATAAGATAATTTGCATGAATGAGTCTCATGTTCAATGCTAAAACATGGGCTTCAAGCTTGCTAGTATTTTCGGCTTAGGGTATAGCTCATGTTTATATTTAAAGTGATGGTAGACAAGAAAGAGAGGTTACAAGCAAGGAAAGACTTGGTCAAATAATTTTTTGCAAGCCTGAAAATCAATTAATTAAAGTAAATTATGTCATATGTCCTGAGTTTAATATGAGAATTCCATTAAACACAATGCAGCTTTGATTGTTTTCTAATCTTAAGTAAGACAGTGGCTGCCTCATGACCCTTCACTTACTTTGCTTTTGCATCTTCTTGCTTGGGACTCATGACTTAACATAAAACGCCCATAGTTCTTTGATAGTTATGACATCTAATGTCTATAGGCACACTCACATTTCAAGAGGCTTCCCAAAGTAGCAGTATGGCACACAGAAAAATAATATCATAAAAGAATTTTTGACAAGAGGAGTATTATAACTTTCTGTGTTTCAGGCTCTGAGATGATGGTGTAAGCTGATTATTCACAGCAGCAGAAGGTATGGGAGTTAACTATCCTGTGCTGCGATAGTGGGGTTTATATTTTGACATAGACTCAGATTTAAGTGTGAGTTATTAACAGAGAGGGATGCTTAGGAAAAGGATCATTTGCAATCAGGTGTGGTCTTAGGCTTCTTGAGAGATCGATGCATTGAATTGTATTAGCAATAATTCTGAGACTATACATATAGGCCTTTGAAATTATATCACTTAAGAGTGTTTCAGGCATCCTGCCTTTTCTTTTTCTGTAACTGAGCTCATAAGTATTCCCTGTATTCATAGAGTAGCCTGTGAGGTCATATGGTGGTCTCCAAGGCCATATCATGGTCACTGAGGGCAGTTGGTGGTATCTGAGGAAACAAAATGGTGCCAGAGGTGATAGTTTGGTCCCCAGAATCATAGTGTAGTCCCAGAGATCATAGTTTCATCCCTGGGATACAGTGAATAGGATTGACAGCTAACAAGATAAAGCCACTGGTCATGTGGATTGAATACTTCCAATGCTAGGTCCTAAGCAAGTTATGATCTGTGTTTTGATCATAAAGAAAAATGCAGCTTTAAAGCTCAGAAAGGAAGAAGTAAGATAATCTTGAATGTCATGTACACATAGACATGACCCATTACCATTTGAAAACTCTTTGATATATCACTATATAAAATAAGTATTGTTTATATTGGAAGTGTTATAAGTGAATACATTCTTGACTCAGTTAATGAGAGACTTTCACCAGATTATAGAGCTAGGAGCTTCATTTCTCATCCTATAACTGGTCAATCCTCCCTGACTTACCATTATGCCACTGCTATCATGAAAATGGTCATTCTTATTTCACATTGCAAAGAACTCTGCCACAGTGTGTACATATGCAATGGGACCCTATGTTAGCCTAAACCAAAGTCCCCTTATCGGAATAATTATGCTACATTTTGTCTCTTTATAGGACTTTAAAAAATGTAAGTGGTATATTTAGTTAAACACGTTGCTCTTTTAAACAAATTTGTCCTAATGTTCTAATTCATAATTAAGCTGCCATGCATATGAGAAATTACAGGTTTGAGAGAAATTATAGGTATAAACAACAAGAGCTACAAATATGTATATTGCCTTAGTAAAGATCTGTAGGAGAAAGGTGGATGCTCACATTGGACAATTTGAGAGGAGTTTAGTAAGGTATTGTTGGAAGTATATGGAAAGAGAGACAGAGACAGAGACACAGAGACACAGAGATAGACAAACAAGAGACAAAGACAGAGAATGAAGTATCTAATATATTTTTATAAAGGCACTACTGGCTCCATCATGAAGATCCTCAGGCATACATCTAAGCCAAATCTTCTTCTTCTTCTTCTTCTTCTTCTTCTTCTTCTTCTTCTTCTTCTTCTTCTTCTTCTTCTTCTTCTTTTCTAAGTTTTTTTATTTACATTCCAAATCATTTCCCCTTTCCCGTTTCCTCCCTCCCTGAAAGTGCCATAAGTCCCCTTCCCTCCCTCTTTTCCCCATTCAACCCACTCTCTCTTCACTGTCCTGGCATTCCCATACATCCAGTCTTTCTAGGACCAGGGGTCCCTCCTTCCATCTTCTTGGAAAGCTATTGATATGCGAATTGTGTCTAGGGTATTCTGAGATTCTGGGTTAATATCCCCTTATCAGTGACTGCATACCATATGTGTTCTTTTCTGATTGGGTTACCTCACTAAGGATGAAATTTTCAAGTTCTGACCTTTTGCCTAGGAATTTCATGAATTCATTGTTTTTAATTGCAGAGTAGTATTCCATTGTGTAAATATACCACATCTTCTGAATCCATTCCTCCGTTGAGGGACATCTGGGTTCTTTCCAGCTTCTGGCCATTATAAATAAGGCTGCTATGAACATAGTGGAGCATGTGTCCTTACTGCATGCAGGTAAAGCCTCTGGGTATATGCCCAGGAGTGATATAGTTGGATCCTCCGGGAGTGTCATGCCCAGTTTTCTGAGGAACCACCAGACTGCTTTCCAGAGTGGTTGTACCATCTTTCAATCCCACCAGCAGTGGAGGAGTGTTCCTCTTTCTCCACATCCTAGCCAACAAATGCTGTCTCCTGTGTTTTTGATCTTAGCCATTCTGACTGGTGTGAGATGGAATCTCAGGGTTGTTTTGATTTGCATTTCCCTAATGACTAAGAATGATGAACATCTCTTTATGTGCTTCTCAGCCATTAGATATTCTTCAGGTGAGAACTCTTTGTTTAGCTCTGTACCCCATTTTTTAATAGGGTTACTTGCCTCTCTGGAGTTTAACTTCTTGAGTTCTTTGTATATATTGGATATTAGCCCTCTGTCGGATGTAGGGTTGGTAAAGATCATTTCCCAGTTAGTTGGTTGTCGCTTTGTCCTTTTGACAGTGTCTTTTGACTTACAGAAACTTTGTAATTTAATGAGGTCCCATTTGTCAATTCTTGATCTTAGAGCATAAGCTATTAGAGTTCTGTTCAGGAAATTCTCCCCTGTGCCCATATGTTCAAGGTTCTTCCCTAGTTTCCTTTCTATTAGTTTCAGTGTGTCTGGTTTTATGTGGAGGTCCTTGATCCACTTGGAATTGAGCTTAGTGCAAGGAGATAAGAATGGATCAATTTGCATTCTTCTGCATGTTGACCTCCAGTTGAACCAGCACCATTTGTTGAAAAGGCTATCTTTTTTTTCCACTGGATGGTTTTAGCTCCTTTGTCAAAGATCAAGTGATCATTGGTGTGTGGGTTCATTTCTGGATCTTCAATTCAATTCCATTGATCTACATGCCTGTCATTGTACCAATACCACACAGATCCTTGGGCATACATCTAAGCCAAATTATCTTCTTCTTCTTCTTTTTTTTGGTTTTGTTTTTTGATTTTAGTTTCAAGAGTGGTGCATTTCTTAGGTGCCTTCTGTATGCAAGGTGTTCTGGGCAACACAAGATGGTGACTCTGTGGTATCTGAAAGCTAGGAGGGAGAGGTTTGCTTCATTCATTCTGTGAAGCATCTTTCTCTTTTCCTGGTAGCCCAGTCCAAATACAGAAAATCATCTTTCTCCATCATACAAATGTTCCTAGTCCTTTCCTCATGCTGGAGGTATATAGTAGGTGCACAACTTTAGGGCACGATGCTTACAGAGGCTGCTCTCTTGCATCCTAAAAACAGACAGCTTCCTTTTCGTGCACAGTCGCCACTCAATAAATGCCCTTGTCCAGCAAGATTGTGCTGGAATTTGGCAGTTAAAGTAGGAAAGGAGACTTCAAAGGGTTGATTGTGTGATTTTGAGATGAGACGAAATATGGAATGCTTCACAAATTTGGGTGTCATCCTTGCACAAGGGCCATGCTAATCAGTTCATACACTAAAATTGGAACCATATTGTCTTCTAAAGATCTCTACTATGTTTAGGAAACGTAATTGAATCCATACCAGTTTTAAAAAGAACATAGATGATACTTATGTACCTTGGGGTTAGAAATAATATAAAATTACAATTCTCAAGCATGAAGGAGCTATAAAATGATTCATTGATCTTGAGGCAGATGAATGGATGAGGTGAGGAATATTAGATAGGTGATATAACCATAGTTGATGGGTGCAGTCAGCCAGTAACAATCTTATCCCAAGAGATGTAAGAGATCTTTCCTGCCTCTTTATAATTTCCCCTTGTATTTCTCAATGACAGAAGCTAATTGGCAGCTAGAGGGAATGGAATCCTGCTTGAGTCTATTCATGCTAACTAGTGAGGTACAGAGAAAAGTGGAAATGGACAAGTGGGTATGGAATGATAAAACAGTTATTCTAAAGTATATCTCCACATATACCATTCTTCACACACACACACACACACAAACACAAATAATATGTATAATATTATATGTATTAGTATTTGTATATGTAATGCATGTTTTATGTATCATATGTATATTATATATTATTCAGAATGTGTAATTATATGTATATGCATATTATTAGTTAAACTCTTTCCTATTCATCACCTAGTAGAAAATCCTGATTTTGACATCATTTACATTGGTTTAGTGTCATTTCCTGTTAGTATCTGAAGCTGAAGGCAGGTACTGTGTGGTTACAATGACTACCCTCCTGGTTATTATCTTTTCCTCTTGGTAATTGCAAATTATATACTCTGGCCTGATTTTGGTTGGGTATAGTCACACGGTTTGTTCCAGCCAAGGAGATGAGATATCACCTCTACATTGAAATACCTAATCACCCATGCAACACTTTATAGAGCCATATTTTGATTGTCATAGTCACATTAGTATTTAACATGGTTGCTGGTTCCAGGGATGAAACTGTAGCCACAAGAGATGAAGGAGAAATAAACCTCTTGTTTTCAAAATAATGGACCCTTTGGAATTGCTTCTTACCTGAATCCAGAATGGCCACCCTGACACATCATTGTATGCAGAATGAATGAGTAAACATATCCTTTTAAATCTGAGTGACATCTTTGTAAAACCCGTGATTATCAAAAGAGCTAACGTAGACAGAAGCTTTAGCTCGTCAACATGTCCTTGCCATGACCTTAAAATTACAAGTTTAATATAATATTCTACCCAACTGTGGAAAGATTCCTAAAAATAGCTCTCATTAATGCCGATACTCTTTTGCATACGGGAATGACACAGGAGCCCTTGAAATTGTAAGGTTGAGTGAGAACAATGTGAACGACAGACAGAATCAGGCAGGCAGCATCTCTCGGGAGGACAGGAAATAATTTGAGTTTTGTATCTCTCCTTTTGATGTTCTATTATTCCTCACAATAGTAACTAATTTTGAGATGGAGACTTGAAGCTGCCTAGCCCTGTTCTATTCTCTCATGTCTAGTTCACTCTTGTTATTCAAATGTGTCTCGTATTCATTCTGTTATTTCTTCATAAATAGGCTTATGGGCATGGACATTGCTTTTGTCCTGAATGTTAAACAGAGGAATTAAAGTTTCTTAGTACAGCAACTTTCACGAAACACGTGAAAATTTCAATTCAAATTTCTCTAAATCCAAGATCATATAGCTTTAATTGATTTTTAAAATTCATCATATGTTGAGTAAGGATTTCTTATTTCTTTATAAATTAAACTTAAATTAATATAATCATTAGTTATTAACAGCTGATAGGTAATGATACATACAAGTGAGGTGCTTGGAAAATCATATTACAGGTATAGGTTGTATTGTCAGGTTCAAGGAAAATTGTGACAGGCCACTGTTAATTGCAGGGAGGAGAAACTAGGATTAGACATGAATCAGGACTGACAGCTTCCATATCATATGCAGCGTATCCAAAAGCCATGTGGGCTGGGCATGGTGGCACATGCCTCAATCCCGGTACTCAAGAAGCAAAATAGAACAAAACAGCCAAACAAAATAAAAAATGTTTAATTTTTGAAATATTAATTAATTTATTATTATTGTGTGTATGTATAATGAGTATATACACATGTACCATGGTGTGTATGTTGATATCAGAGCACAATTTCCGGGGTGAATTTTCTTCTACCATGGTATCTAGGAATTGTTCTCAGGCCACTAGGTTGGTGAGGCCATAGTTTCAGCTGCTGCACAATGTCTCTGTCCAACAATGTTTCAAATATGCATGTTTTTCACGATGTCTAAATTAAGCTATTTGTCATCTGCATACTCTCACTGTCTTGTAGTGAGAACAAAATCTGATTATCACTTTTCTAACACAGTTTGTTATTATCTACGGTGAATAATAGATAATTCAAGCTTCTTCTTCCTTTCTTCCTGCTTAAGTGAAATTTGTTGACTTTGGCCCTTATCTTTTTGATATTCTAATCTATCTGAGACACCCCAGACTCTGACAACATGTTTTTGAAATATAACTGTTGTGGCAGGTAAATGGTCACTTGCCCTGCAAGCATGGCAATGTTGAGTTCAATTCTAGTATCCAGATAAAACTGGAAGAAGAGTGTCAAAGCTTTCCTTGGCCTCTACACACATATATCATGGCACAGACATATCCCCTTCCCCATTGCCCCTGCACTTATTCTTTCTCTCCCTGTGTCTTTATCTGTTTCTATTTTTGTCTCTTTCTCTCTTTCTCTCTTACACACACACACACACACATACACACACACACACACACACACACACACAATGAATTAAATTAAAGTATAACTGTTGGCTATTTGTATTCTTCAGAGATATGTTTATTCATGGCTTTAACCTACTTTTTGAACTAAGCTACATTTCTGTTATAATGACTATTGTGATGGTTGGTCATGGTTATCAGTTTGACTGGAGTAAGATGTACTTAAGATATTAAGATACAACTGATGTAAAGGGTAGCTAGGGGGGATTTCCTGAGGGAAATGACATGTGGTACTATGGCTGAGGGTGGGGATGGGTGTGGCAGCAGCTTGTAACATGTGACTCAGATGAAGTAGAAGCAGCAACCATACATGCCTGCTTTCATGTTCTTTTTTTGGAATGCTATCTCAGAGATTCTCCACTGATTCAGAAACCAGCTTCTGCAGCTTTTAACTGGGGGTCAAAGTCAATAAACTGAGAAAAAACAGTGTTTTCTCACTACCAACTTCTTAAAGTTCATCATTTGAGATATCAATTATTAAAAACAGATGTATGATTTGTAAATACAATCGTCTCATTCCATAGGCTGACTCTTTATTCTGCTGTTTCAATCTTTGCTGTGGTTATAATGTGTACCATTATGTCCAGATTTTTATGCTGTTTTGATCACTATAGCCTTTAAATTAGTTAAAAAAAAAAGAATTTACTTTTAAAAGTGTTGGTGCTTAAACCTGGGGCTTTTTACATGTTTGGCAAGCATCTTACCAATGAGATGCCTCCTCAGTCCAAATTAAATAGTTCAATGCTTCGGGTTTTCTTCTTTATTGCAAATGTCTTTTATTATCTGGAGTATTAGGAAGTTCTCAATTTCTATGTAAAGTTAGAAAGTCATGAGAATATTATGTTTTATTTCTCATTTTTATGTAAAATCCAATATGCTTTTACTTTTACTTTGCATAAAACCATATATGGAGATGAATTTTAGCTGTTCACATTAGTTATAGGAGTAAAAAAAAATAACTAAGAAAGTAGGACTACAGAAGGAGGCTGGAGGCAACCTGACACCCTACAGCTAGCTCTGTGTTAGAAATGAGTGGATACACTGGTAGTATATTCCAAATCTTTTCATCCTGAGAACATTATGCAAGCCTCCACTTTGAAGAAATGGACACATAAATACCTATGTTAGACAAAGATAGAGGATTTGAGACTTTTAGTTCAAATTTGTTACATTTGTCAAGGCCACGTAATTATTTACAATTATTGCTGAAGCTTACAGAATGTGCTGTAAGTGGGAGAAACAGGGCCAGCATGACTGTTTCAGTATAAGCAATTTTGCCTTCTACTTTACAAACTAATGAGTATTTGCGATGGGCTTTTTTCTAACGGATGGATGTTACTCTTGGTGACCCAAAAGCACTTGGTGGGCTGGATTTGTACTTTTCTACCTTTTAGTTTCCAGACAAGATATAGTTATATAACTCAGGATGGCCTCAAACTTTCAATCTTCCTGCCTAACCTTTCTAAATTCTGAGATTAAAGGCATTTGCCTCCAAGGCTTGCTTTGCACATGTTCTCTGCCCATACATAGTGTACCTAGTGTGGCAACCATTTAGTGGAGAACTCTGAGATCTTGGTCTCCCTCTTATAAGATGTACTTCACACATACACTAAATAACCTTCCGCTGATTGTCTACATTCAGAGTACAATGTTACTTCTGACCAGTGCCTCTCTGTGTCTTAACAAGGAAGACTCAAGGTTTTCCCTGTCCAATTACATTAGGGCCGTGGGAGAGCTGTGATTGGACAGGGAAAAGGGAGGCGGAGCTAAGTGTTGCAGAGAGATGGAGTGTCTCAGGATAGTTAGGAGAAAGATGGGGGTCGACTTGATTCAATGTGGCTATAACAGCCACAGGTTGTTATGATAGGTTATAAAGGTTAGAATATTGGGATGCTTTGTCTAATCTAGGTGGGAAGCTTTTATAATTATCAATTGGTTCTGAAATTATTGTATTGGCATCTTGTGTATTGAGATTTTATTGATATATAAATGTGATTGGCTAACTATAAACATCGAGTTTTGTTTTTACCGGGTATTGTGATATCAGACCGTGTGGATAGCAGATCTATTCGGTTATTGGAATGTGGGACAGAGCCAGTGGGACCCCACTGGGACATAGTGTTGTGGCCTGCAGGTACTGGTACTAGAGAGAGAAAGTGGCCCAACAGGGCCGGAGAGTTGGGTTGAGCGAAGCAGGAGCGCGGAGAGTTGGCCAGTTCGTTTTTTAATATTTTCAGCAACAGAAGACTAAGTGAAAAATAGTTTCTATGTGTCTCCCTAAAGATTGTATGTACAATCAGAAATTATGGAATTCAATATTCTTTTGCTTTAATACTTATATGGCGAGATAGTTCTGTTAACCACAGGTTTTTAATGACTTATACTTGATGGAAAATGTTTAGAGAAGCTGATGAAATACCCAATAAAGACACAAAATAATAAAGGGTTAGGAAGATAGTTCAGCTGATAAAGCCAACACTATATAAGCATGTGAACAAAACTTCAATCCTCAGTACCCACGTTAAAATGCTGGGTGTGGTGGCATATGTTTGTAATTGCAGTATTGGGGAAGACAGAAACAGGAAGATCCCTGGAGCTCACAGGATAGATAGCCTAAGCAGTAAGCTCTAGGTCTTAGCAAATTACAAGCTAAACAGCACTTCTTAGAAAGGATGCCTGAATTCATTGTTTTTAATAGCTGAGTAGTACTCCATTGTGTAAAAGTACCACATTTTCTGTATCCATTCCTCTGTTGAAAGGTATCTGGGTTCTTTCCAACTTCTGGCTATTATAAATAAGGCTGTTATTAACAGAGTGGAGCATGTGTCCATGTTATATATTGGAGCATCTTCTGAGTATATGCCCAGGAGTGGTATAATTGAGTCCTCAGCTAGTACTATGTCCAATTTTCTGAGGAACTGCCAAAGTGATTTCTAGATTGGTTATACCACCTTGCAATTCCACCTGCGATGGATGAGTGTTCCTCTTTCTCCACATCCTCACCAGCATCTATTGTCACCTGAGTTTTTGGTCTTAGACATTCTAATTGGTGTGAGGTGGAATCTCAGGGCTGTTTTGATTTGCATTTCCCTAATGACTAAGGATGTTGAACATTTCTTTAGATGCTTCTCAGTCATTCAGTATTATTCAGTTGAGAACTCTTTATTTAGCTCTGTACTCCATTTTTAATAGAGTCTTTTGATTCTCTGGAGTCTAACTTCTTTTTGTTTTTGTTTTTGTCAACACATAAAAACATACAATTTACCTAGGTCATGGTTGGATTGTGTATGTAAATCTTCAAATGTGAGTCTAGTATGGATGGAGGAGAGCTTGTCTTGACCACATAAAAGAAGGCAGCATTTTGTAAATAGTTTAATTTGTGTCAAAAGTAAATATAAGCTAGACTTACTGTTCCCTTGGACTTTTCCTTCTCAGCCTCTCTGTATATCAATATGAAATAAGAAAAGAGTTACCCATGTCTAAGAAATGCCTAATGGTTTGACAATGGCAAAAAAGGGAATCTGCTATTTTAGAATACTTTGGTCAGGATGCCAATAACTCCCCCTGAGATACTTGTTTATTATAACACCTCCATTAAATGAGGTAATGGTCACTCTTCTTCTTGATATCACACTTATTTCTCTCTCAGGGGGGAAACACAAAATTAGCTGTTCTATCTACTTTTATTTTATTCTCTCTCTCTCTCTCTCTCTCTCTCTCTCTCTCTGTGTGTGTGTGTGTGTGTGTGTGTATGAGATATAGATAGATAGATAGATAGATAGATAGAAAGATAGATAGATAGATAGATAGATAGATAGATAGATAGATAGATAGATAGATAGATAGATAGACACAAAGATGGATGGATGGGTGGGTGGATGGATGGATGGACAGACAGACGGATGGACAGACAGATGGACAGGTAGACAGATGGATACAGAGACAGAGAAAAACAGCTATATGGTATACTGCTCAAATTCCTGTCTAGTTTTCTTGTTCTTCAGCATTTGCAAATTTAGAATCAAGGCACTTTTGTCCTTTCCTTAGTGGATTTGTTTTCTCTCTTTGTTGCTTTTTTTCCTTCCCATTTCCATACCGAATTCATCTGCTTTATTGCATCTTCTCTGAGGCCAGTGATCAGTGTAACCAGGGACCTTTGAAATCTGCATCTGGCACCAGATCTATTTGAGGATTGTTGAATGATGTAGTTAAGGAGTTGGGTCTTTTGGAGGAGTCATATTGCTTTTCTTTTCCATGTCTCTAGAGTTTCTGTGTTATCATGAACATTCTATTGGTTCTGTTATCTTTTCTAGTTTCTTTCAGGGAAGGGAATATTCTTGAAGGCTCAACCCCCAGGACCCAGGACCCAGTACCACTAAGGACGGGGAAAACCAACTGCTTCAGGCAATGGCTTCTTCCCTTCTACCCTGCCAAGGGTCTCTGCTAAGGCTGTGTTGAGGTATAGTTTTCTGCATTACCATCTTCTCTTCCTGTTTGGTGTCCTTTGACCTCTTCTGTGGATTTCCAAGGTCTTCCTCTCCTTCATTCTTTAGAATAGAATCTAAATAATATTATTGTTTTTCCATCACCAGAAGCAGTTTGAAGTCTATCACCATATCTGGGACTGCTCCTTTAAATTTTTTTTTAAGAGTAAATTATTTAACCCAGGCTGGCCTTGAACTGATGGTGCTACTACTTCAACTTTTCAAGTGCTAATATTACAGATGGGTGCTACAGTACCACAGCAATGGGAACCACAATGAAGGGACAGTTCCTTATATTTTAAAGATGAATTTTCTGCTCTGGGACAGAGGACCCTGCACTTCGCCTGGGCAGTGCAGTAGTGCTGGTCCTTGTGGCAGGGCTGCTGGTGAGGGAGCCCATGAATGTGAGTACTGGAGACCTGGCCTTGCTGATCTACTGTGAGATCACGTGGCTGCAGGAGTGATGTTCCCCTCCTTCCCCTCAACAGCTTCAGGAGATTAGACCCAGGGCCCACATCCATTCCCAACTACATGTGATGTAGTTGAGAATGGGAGAACTGACCCTACCCATCGCCAGCTATAGTACTTGGGGGAGAGGGCCCTGCACCTCACCTGGGCAGCACAGTAGAATTGGCCCTGGTGGCAGGGGAGCAGGTGTGTAAGTGTGGGACAACTGGTCCTATTATTCTCCTGCCATGAGGTGGTGTGGGGAGAAGGGAGATGCCCCCTCAACCTGATGCCACCTGAAACAGTTGGAAGAGCTGGCCCTGGGTTGTAAGAGAAGGAAAGCTGGCCTTGATCCTCATTGGCTGCAGCATTTGTTGGAGTGGGCACCCCATGTCGATGAGGGGAATAGTAGAGCTGGCTCTGTTGGCATGGGTACCAGTGAGCCAGCCTGAGGGCAGGAGAGAAGGAGCCGATCCTGCCCCTTGCATGCTCCAGCACTGGGTGAGCTAGCTGGGGCAGTGCTAGTGAGCTCTCCCTGGTGATGTAGGTGAGCTGGCAGGTTGACCAACTCAACTACCATGCAGGCCCAGAAGCAGGGTTTTGAGTTGTCCTGCCCCTAAATCTACCTCTTCTATGAACTGCTGGAGTGTGTGAAAGGGCTGGTCCTGCAGATCCAAAGCCGTAGGATCTCTATAACACAAGGCAACAACAGCATAACCAAAAGGAGTCCTGGTGAGGATACAGTACTGATGGTGGCAGAAGCCAGAGGACTTAGACAAGACAAATGACTCACATTGCAATGAATATATACAAGTGAAGATGTGTGGACCATAGGGTATTGTTGGACACACTGTGACACATTGCAGCTTCCATGACAAGATGTTTTTATGCTTTGTTTTGTTTATCAATTAATTATTTGTTTTTAAAATTTTCTTTGAGAGGGAGATTGCAAGAGCACAGAGCAGATATGAAGGGATGGGAAGATGGATGGGATTAGGGTGCATGATGTGAATCTCACAAAGAAGCAATAAAAATTTAAATAAAAAGGTGAATGTTCTGATGTTTCTCACCAACCCTGCTGTCACTATTCATTGTTGTCTAAGGGCCAGTGTTTTGGACAGTGTGGCCTTCTGGGTTTCATAGTTTTTTGTTGTTTTTTTGCTCAGCTAGGAGCATATTTGGTTTGTAATGTTGGCTTGGCTGAGAACAAAATTCACTTGTACTCCCTCATGTCCATCATAGAGCATTTATATAGAAGTGATACTAAAGATCTAGATAGATAATAGTGATAATGAACAGGTGGTGTCCATTGGCCTCTGCTTACCTGGGCTTACCCAAGGATGCGGTCTGGGCTGTGTGTTTCCATGATCTTGCTCTCTAATTCAAAGAATCTAAAAATAAGTGTTTTAGATTTGGAGCCAAGCAAGATGACTTCATAGCACAGCATGGTAGTATAGATTAGAGGGATACATGGTCAAGATGCATAGCAGACCATATGAGCAAACATACTAAATGGCTAACTTTAAGTCAGTGCTCCCTTTTATGAATTTCAAGAGAAGGAAGAGTTTGTTATTAACTTGTGGAGCTTAGGTGCTTCTCTATCTTGAGTGACAGATTGGGTTGTAAAATTTTTCTACTGTTTCTTCTCATAAAACATTTGATTATAATTATATGCACACCCAATTTTGTCTAGGCATAAGATGACCAATTGAAGAGATTCCCTAAAGAGTTGCCATAGGCCACTCTTTTGCTTTACATTGTATTCACCCCAAACCAGTTTAGACTAAGCTACAATTCTCATTTTTTTATTCACAGATATGGTAGAAATATATATTGATGGAAACTTTATCATGTTCTACTGTTTCTGACATCCAGGCTGCTTTTTGATTTCTTCCTGTAACTGTCTGCTGGTTTTCTTCTATGGAGGTATTTCTGTTACTTTCATTCTCTTTACGTTCTGACATTTGACTCATTCCTATCTCAGGGACTGACGAGAGACTTAGAGAAACTCATTCAAGATATGGTTTTTCTCCTGCCAATGTTCTCAATGAGAGCCAAACGAAGCAAAATAAAACTTATTTGAGGCCAAGTAATCAACCAATCCATGCCCATTTCCAACTGTACTTGGGTGCAGAACCCCATGTTTGGAACAGCTGTCGATCATGTCAATCAAAAGTTCCTCATGCAAGAAGCAGATATAAAGAAATAAAACCACAAATAGTTGGAAAACATAGGTCTTTAGGCTATTATTTAAGCTCCTAGATCCAATCAAACCCAAAGCAATTCTATTTTGGAAATTTAAATTGTATAGTTTCAATGTAGGCTTCAAAAATGATTAACTTTTGTCCCAGTTTCCTGAAAAATTTCACAGTTTTGAAGTGGTATCTCACAGGACTAAGTTGAGGAAACAGGAAATTAAGTTACTAAAAATGTTTTGTGTGGAAGGAAAGGTACATGAAGGGAACTTGAAGCATATAGAGTGACATTCCAAGTGCTTCTAAGATTGCTAAGGAAAAGCTTAGATCGATATTTCCCCACTTTGTTACAGTATGTTCTATTCTTATTAGCATGATAATTACTGTAATCATATCAGCAAGGCACAAGAGGCCCTGCTGTTTCTTACAGAGGCAACAAGAACACTCTGCTATACTTTCTGTAATTATTAAATATGGCATTTCCAAATCTAGACTCTTCTTCAATACAGAGAAAAATGTTTTTCTATTTTTCTTTTTACCTCACAGAATGGCATTTGGTTGGAAAAAAGTTCATTTTAACCTCTCTGAATTTGCTTCCCTTATCTTATACGATGAGAAATATATCCTTATAATTAATACACGAATTGTCAAAGTAAAATGAAACACATGTAGTTGTTCTGTTAGATGTAAATAACTCAATGCCTTAACCTGAGACCTCAGTAATCATTCAATAAATGAAGCAGCCTTGAATTGGAGAATTTATTAATGACAAGCTAAATTATATAGGGTTGGCAAAGATGTTGGCATTTTCACTTCTTGGATAAAAATACTATATTGTACAAAGAACAGAATCTCAGACTGAAAATAAAAAGAAACAAATAACAAAGAGAGAAACCTACAATTCATCACAGAGGGCCTTTCAACAGAAAACTCACAGACTAGGCAAGAATGATATGAATTTTCATGATACCAAAGGAAAACTACTGTCAAAGAATATTGTATAAGGCAAAGATACCCTATAGAAATGCAGGAGAGATAAAGATATTCCCAGGCAAACAAAAATTGAGAGAATATATCTCTGCCAAATTTGTCCTACCATAAATGCTCAAAGTTCTTCAAACTTAAAGGGACATTAATAATAAGAAACCATGGGAAGATATAAAATTTCTGGTAAGAGACATTTTAAATTATTTTCAGACTACTGTGCTGTAAGCATGGCACATAAATAATGCATATCTTCAGAGTGAAGACTGAAAACAAACTGGTTGAATATAATTGATCAATAACATATAAAGAGTTGAGCTATAAAATGAATGCAAACTACTTCCCAGAATTCAAAGTAAGGCATGAATGTGCAAAAAAATGGAGATTTTTTTTATCTCTTTGTCTATTGTTTCTTGTTTCTTTGTTAGCTTTTGTTCTTATTGTTTTGAAAATGTTTAGTAACTTCCATAAAACATCTTGTTCTGCTCAATGGATGATATTTTTGTAAATCTAAGTCAAATCACATACTCACAGAATATATACAGCCATAAGCAAGAGAATAGGCCAAAGAAAGAACAAAATAATAACAAAATTCGAAATAAAGAATAGAATGGTTTTAATAATAGTTTATCTATTAATGATCACTTTGAATACAAATGAATGAAAAAACATAGAGTGACTAACTAGATTAAGCAAGCAAGCATAATTCCCACTGTATACTACCTACAAGAAGCTCATTTTACAGCTAAGGCTATATATATAAACCAATGGGAAAACAATAGAATAATATATTCCAAAGAAATAGAATTAAAAAGTTAGAGTAGCTACGTTAATAACAGGTAAAATAGACTTTAAATAAAAATCAGTAAAGAGGTAAAATAGACTTCAAATCAGAAACAGTGAAGAGAAAAAAAGAACTGTTTGTTTTCATAATTGAGGGAGGAATGTCAGGGGAAAACAGTTCAAAACATACATATCTAAGATCAGAGTATCTAGATATATATAGCAAAGATTAATAGACCCTAAAAGAGAGGCAGATTCTAATAGAATACTAGCTAGGGACTTTAACATCCTACTTTCAGCAGTAGATTCAGACAGAAAAGCATCAGGGTTAAGTGACAACTCAACTGTTTAATAGAATGAAGGACAATAACATGACCATCTCAATATATCTTCCAAAGATGCTTCATAAAATTATACACCCTCTATGATCAAACACACAGAAGAGTTTGATTATAGGAGTAGACAGCATAATAAAGGCCATTTATGATGTTAAAGCAACATTAAACATTATACAGAACAGGAAAAAAATTCCAAGTTTTTTTTATTATTATTCTGTAAGATCTGAAGTTCAAAAAAGAATTGATTTTAATTTCTTTTAGCAAGTCCTATATAACTTGGTGTCAAAGGGAATGAAAGAAAGGAAATGTGAATTGGAAAAATAGAAGTCAACGTGTCATTGCAAATGATACTATTTTATATGTAAAAAATATTAGAACACTGTTAGAACTAAGAAATCAATTAAACATTTGTGTGCAAGGCTCCAGTTGCATGTTATTTGCCAATATTGAATCATTTAATAAAAACTGGAACTGAATAAATATTGCAAACAATAAATAAATAAAAAATGAGAGTAACTCATGGAGTCTTATACCTGTATCTGTCTGTTTTGGTCTACTGGTTCTCTGAATGAAGAAGGAGTGAAGAAAATGATGAGATGTTCCTTTGCCATTATTCAAAGGGTGGTATGAGAGTGTCTATTTTCAGAGAAGATAAGTTAATTCATTGAAATGATGAATGACTTGGCCCATTCATGTTTAATACTTTCCCGAAACCCTGCCTGAGAACAGCTGATGGATGTCATATTCCTTGAGTCAGTCACTTGAACAATGTAAATCATTTAACCTTTCAAAACAGACTCAAATGAAAAATGACTCCACTGCTCATAAGGGTAACGCATCTGTACTTTGACACTTGAATGTCACTCAGGTAACAAGGCTACTTAGTAGTGAACATGCTCATCTCTAAGTTACCCGGATGTCGATCATTTCAGCAGGCAAAAGTGTAACCACTTGTGTTTTTCCTTTTACCTGTTCTTACTAAGTATTTAGGAGATTTTCCCCAAGAAATTGTGCCAGTTAATTAGGGTGAGTAATTATTGAATTTTTGTCAGTCTGCATAATTAGCACTACATGGATTGATGGGCTGGGTTGGAGCGACAGCTCAGCAGTTAAAGAGAACTCTCTGCTCTTGCGAAGGACTCAGGTCCAACTCAGCATCCACATGGCAACTTATAACCATTAGTTACTCGCGTTTGAAAGGATCTGATATCCCTTTTTGGCTCCTTTGAGTATCATGTATGCATGTGGTACAGTCATACATGCAAGCAAAACACCCATTCATATGAAATAAAATTACAAATAAAATGATTTAGAACAAATAAACAGAAAGAAACCCTGTTATAGAGGCTGAACAAGATTAAGGAAATTGCCTTGTGTCTACATCATGACAGAAGCTACACTTCTGGTTAATTCTGCTGACCTCAAACCTGTTTGCACTACATTGATTATTTTTTTTTTCTCATTAGTCAAAAGATTAAAATGAACGGAAGTGCCTTGTTTCTTTATATGATGGTGTGTAACGCTTTTGATATAGCTGTTTGAAAGCGACAACAGTACCATCAACAGCTGGAACCACTTGAGGGACACATCAGGCCATTATTAGCTTTAGTTAAGTGTATCAGTGGAGCAAAAGTTGTCTGAAAGGGAGGGTGTAAGTGTTGCAGGATTAAGGGTTGCTTATTGGAGTCCAGATGATGCCACTACAACCCCCGATTCATTCAAGTATTTGATGTTTCAACTGGTAGGTTTTTGTCTTGTTTTGATCTGATATTCCCTTGCTATCTTCCTGTCCTTATTTTTTTTAAAGATTTATTTTATTTATATGAGTACACTGTAGATGTTTTCAGACACACCAGAAGAGGGCATCGGGTCTCATTATAGACGGTTGTGAGCCACCATGTGGTTGCTGGGAGTTGAACTCAGGACTTTTGGAAGAGCAGTCGGTGTTAACTGCTGAGGCATCTCTCCAGCACTCCTGTCCTTATTTTTAGGAATGGGATATTTACTCTGGGCTGTTGGATATTGGAAGCATATAACTTGTTTGATTTTATAAGGGCTCAAAGTCAAGTGATTGTTTTGAATGAATACTTTGGACTTTGAACAGTATTGGGATGATTAAGACTGTGGGGGGACTGTAGAACACTTGGGAAGTAGCTGTTAATTGTAGGCTCCAAGAATATGACCTCTAGGATCTTGATATCCTGGTAACCCATCTGGCCTGAGCATCCTGACCAGTTCAGAGAACAAACAACTCCTGTCCACTCCTGCTGCCTTGCCCTTTCCTTTGCCTTCCTGATACCTGAACTGGGAGCTAAAAGAAACCCTTTTCTCTTTAAATTTCTCCTGTTACATATTTTGTCATATTAATACACATACAGATTTTTTGTATGTCAGTTACATCTCAATGAAGATGAAAATAAAGTGCAATGAATTTTTTAAAGCATCAGTCTTATTTAATCTGCTCTTGTGATTTTATATGTCCCTGAAGGGTTCCTGTGATTCTTTAGCATTTTCTATTTTATATAGGTGAAGTTTTGCAATATGGCTTCTTTCTTTCTCTTCTTTCCAAATCCTCCTTTTGCTGTGTGTCTTTGGTTAGACTCTCTGGCACAGTAATCATTAAACAGAAACAGTAAAAGCAAAGCTGATGTGCCAGTCTCACATCATCTCAAAACACCAGGAGAGTAGCAGCTTACTCAAAGATAGTTGTAGACTTTTCTTAAATGCTTACAAGTAAGGAAAGTTTTCTTCTTTGCTAACTTTGTAGGGCATGTAAATCATAAATATGTCTTAGAATTTTCTTAGTTTTTTTCTACCTCCTCTTCACTGTGTATTCCTGACGTCTCTACACATTGTTTTGTTTTAGTTTGTATTTTAAAAGTTTTTAATTATATTTTAATTTTTTCTGTATTGCTTGCTTTTCTGTTGCTATGGTATAAAACACTGTGACCAAATGCAATTGATGAAAAAGTTTACTTTGGTTTATGATTCCAGAGTGGGGAAGGACTGAGAAGTGAAGAGAGGAAGGGAGAGAGGGAGAGAAAGAAGTAGGAAGGGAGGGAGAAAAAGAGAGACAGGGAGAGAGAAAGAATGAGTTATAAGTATCATGAGCCTTTTAATCTCCAAGCCTGCCTTCATTAACAGACTTCCTCTAGCAAAGCTGTACTACCTACACATTTCCAAACACCACCACCTACTGTGGACTATGTGTTCCAGTGTCCAAGATTGTGAGGGACATTTGTGTGTTCGTTAATATGTGTGTACAATTTGAGGGAGTTGGTTTTTTCTTTCTGTGATGTATATTCCAAAAGATCTATGTTAGGTTTTATGTATGGTAGCAAGAACCTTTTTGGGAAACCATCTTCCTCACTTTGTTGCTTACTCTATTATTTAATGTAAGATAAAAAATATCTGGCTTCCCAGAGGCCACTTTGGAGTAAGAAAACTCAATGTTTGTCCAGTGATTGATCATGGATATACCTGTTTTTGCCCTTTTCTGATGGTTACTATGCTTTGATAATGTCTAGCTAGGAATGATGTTTAGTCACAGCCTTGCCACTACCAGGTTTATGCAATTGTGTACCATGCTCCCCTCCCCACAACCTCTTCCTCATCAAATTGCTAGCCAGTCTACCAGATTGTCACAAAACACACAGGTCACCTCCTTAGGCTAATTGTGACTTGGTATCTCCTGTGGCTTTAACAGTTTGATGCCTCTTGTTTCTGATAGTGTCATGAATGTGAGTTGGTAAGCTTCCACATGACCCCCGGTCTTTAATCCAAATCAAGACAGTGTCCCTTGGATAACAACACCTCTATTCACAGATTGTCCCCACTCTAGACTAGACTTATTGTTCTGGTATTGAGTGTATGGGGAGGGCTTGGGAGCAGTTTTGCACTAGAACACAAGTTGGACTCTAGTTAAAACCTCAGGTTTTATGTCTCTTATATGCTACTGCCCCCTGGGTCCACCCTGAATCGCGAAATCTTTACTTTTAATCGTTTTGTTCAGTTTTATTTGTGCTTCTTGAAGCAAGGATCAGCCAACCCCACCCACTCTACCATTCCTAAGGTGCTGCCACATGTGATCACATTTTAATAGTTATTCTCAGAGCCACACAGATGGAGTGGAGGGAGGGGAAACTGTAGTTGGGTTGTATTGTGTGAGAGAAGAAACTATTTTCAACTAAAAAATTCTTGAAAATTTCCAACGTGAATAACAATCACTTTGCTGATTTTCCATTGATTAATTCTTGTTGCTAAAGATCACAATCTACATGTCTCATAACCAGCAGAGTGACCACATTTTCCTTATTGAATGTTAGCTTGGTGTTTCTTTACTCTTTACTGTCATTTACTATTGATAGTCCTATGCTGTCATTGTGAGCCTGGCCTCTGAAGTAAAAACTCTCTAAGCTTCTTTCTTCCCCTGCTTCATTTTTGAAAACAAAACAAAACAAAACAAAACAAAACATTTGATGACCTTCCCAAACCTCGCATCTTAAGGGCATCTTTTCAAGGGTTCCTTAACTCGATTTGCACCATCCTCAGATGTTCAGCTTTTACTCTTATAGTTTTCCTTTTTGCTAAACTATATTATTTTTTTTTTTATTTTAAAGGGTCCAACAATTCTTTTTTTTTTTTTCTGAGACAGGGTTTCTCTGTGTAGCCCTGGCTGTCCCGGAACTCACTCTGTAGACCAGGCTGGCCTTGAACTCAGAAATCCTCCTGTCTCTGCCTCCCAAGTGCTGGGATTAAAGGCATAAGCTACCACTGCCCAGTCAACAATTCTTTTATCTTTTAAACCTATAAAAATTCTTACTTAACAAAGAAAAACGATGTCCTCTGCGTCTACACTTAGAAAGTAAGAAATTTGTATCTGTAAAATGATGCAATTAGACTGGGTCAGGTCTGGGACTTTCTCCGGCTCTGTAGCTCTACAATTCTATAAATATGAATTCCTACCCCAACTGTGGAACATGTTTATTTAATAGATTTGATCATACACATGAAAAGCCAATTGGTATGTGCATAAAGAAAGGAATAAGTGCATAATAAAAATTTTCTTTAATTGCTCAATTAATAAAAATGTCTGGATAGGTGAGCGACATTCAAGAATTGAAAGCAATCTGCCTTTTTTCCCCCTTTCAAAGATTTATTTATTTTATGTGCTTTGTTGTTGTTCTTTTTTTTTTTTGTATGCTTGTCTGTGTTAAGGGTGCCAACTGGAATTATAGACAGTTGTGAGCTGTTATGTGGGTGCTGCTTTGCAGGGGCAGCCAGTGCTCGCAACTGAGTCGTCGCCATGACCCCTCAATCTGTTTTCTTTATGGCACACTCCTATCTGAAAACAGTTGCGAAGGTCACTAGGGTACAGTTTAGTTAGCAGATGAGTATTATAGAGAAGTTAACTGTCAGTGGAGGCTTCAGAGGAGGCTATGCAGAGGGCCAGAACAAGATTTCAGACTCTGAAGAATATCATAGTTCCTTCTCATTCACAAGTCTTTGCTGCTGCCTGAGCTGTTTTTAGAAACACATTTATCTTAATTTTAGTTGTGCTAATTATTCAGTGCCTATTAAGCATAAATGTGATTATTGAGACTGCAATGACTTGCAAAATGCTCATTGCCCCTATACACCTTAAGCATGTGGTGTGTTTGTAAATGAGTCCTTGCAACTTTGTAAAAGCCACATGGTATTATATTGATACTTTTTTTTAAAGCTAATTGATTTTTTATATTCCTACTTGTAATTTTTTAATTCCTACTTGAAATATTTGGAAGCAAATATACTTATTTACTTATTGCCTGTTAGAGTATAGTTTTCCCATGTTTTGCCTATCTTAGCCAAAATGCTGAAAAGTAACCTTTTGTAAATTTTTCAGTTCTCTGCTTTTTATTTTGTTTTGTTTTGTTGTTGTTGTTGTTGAGAGGTAGGCTTATACTCCTGACTCAGCTGTTTCCTCTATGAAATAACTATTCTTTATTTTTCAATAAAGATTTTTGTTTGAGATTGTAGTTTAATTTCATTTCTTCCCTTTACTCTGTCCAAATTCTCCCATTTACCCCTCCTCTCTCTCCTTCAAATTTGTGATGTCTTTTTTGCATCAATTGTTAACACATGCACATATGTATAATGCATTATATATAATATGTAAGCATACACTATAGACATACTATAGTATATATAGTATGTATACACATATTTATTTATTTATTCCTAAATATAACCTGTTGAGTCCATATATCATACTTGCATATATGTTTTCAAGGCTGGTTGGTACTGGATAAGCAATTGGTATGCTCTCCATTACAGTTTTACTGTTTTACTGTTGTCTGTAGTTATTTGTGTAAGATTAAGGTTATGTAGGCTTCTGCCTGTCAGGTTTTTCATGTTTGTTGGTGTCATCCTTGTTCAGCTCAAGTTTGGATGGTCATGTTGGTAAGAGCTTTTGTGTATTGCTTCTGATGTGACTAGAAGACACAGTCTCTCAGCAAACTCCTTTATCTTCTAGATTTAACAATCTTTTCACTTCTTCCACAATGTTCCCTGAGCTTTAGTCTTGAGAGTATTTTGTAGATGTATTGACTGGAACTGTGCTCCACAACTCTGAATGTTTATTGGATGTGATTTTCTGTAGTGAACTTTGTTACAAAAAACAGTGTCATTGATAAAATGTAAAGACTACACTTGCATGGGGTTACATGATTATAAAGCAAATATTCACAGACTGGTTTTAGAGATTATGCTTACTTAGTAAATTAGTGGTTATAGATTCTCCTATAATAACCATGACTTCACTAGCACTGAGTAGTTAGCTAGGTTTCCAGTACCCTATAGTCTCCCTCTTGTTGAATGGGTCTTAGTACAATTAGAGAGCTCTTGGTTACTACTAAGACATGTGTGCCACTATGGCACCCATAGGATTATCATGCCATACTGGGCATTGATGTCGTTCATAGGCATCATAGTTGGGTAGGTCTATTAGCTGCCTCTGTCCTTTGGAAGCATATGGTACCATGAAATCTAGTCCTCACAGAGGGGACATTTAGGTCTGTTCCATCTTAGGGGCCTTGAGCCTTCTTTCTAAAGTACATGGTGTCTTTAGCAATAGGGACATTTTTTTCAACCTTTGGGATGCAACCAGGGGTAAACAGCAATAGGCTGTGTATTTTGGGAGTCTTTAAAAATAGCCTAGGCAAGCAACTCAAAAGAAGGCTTCTTATGTCTGGTTCTGGGAATTTTGTTAAGGGATGTTGGGCTCTGGGAGGGACCAACATTATCCCAGGTGAGAAAAGTTCATTAAAAATTTAAAATTTCTAAGAAGGTGGAAGGAGAGACCCCTGGTCCTGGAAAGACTGGATGTAGGGGAATACCAGGACAGAGAAGTAAGAGGGGGTTGAATGGAGAACATGGGGGAGGGAAGGGAGCTTATGAGACTTTCGGGGAGGGAGGAAACGGGAAAGGGGAAATCATTTGGAATGTAAATAAAAAAATATAGAAAAAATTCAAAAAACATTCAAAAAAATTTTAAATGCATATTTAGACACTGAATTATATGCTAAAAATTTATTGATTTTTAGGTAAATATTTGATAGTATAATTCCTTGTGGCTTTTTTCAGCCAATCACATTGTTATTTTACCAGCTCTCTTCCTTCTGCTGTATTTCTCCTCTCCCATAAGAATCTCTGTCCTTTCCTTTTACCCCATCTCAGATAAATTGCATCCTTCTATTCCAATTTGTCTCCTTCTACCTTCCTCTGTATTAAACAAGCCCATCATTCCCTAAAGAGGCTCTGTTTTCCTACTAAACTACTGTCTCTTGATCATGTGTGGAATCCTATGCATCATAAAGCGAGTACTTTATTCTTGAAATAGATGTATAAGTTGGGACTTTCTTTGTAATGGGAAAGCAAGTTAAAAGAGGTAAGTTAGACATTCACAGTTGGAAGTAGTGGAACCCATGAAACATCAATCCTTTGCAAGAGTCAACATTTGTTTTCTCATTCTATTACTTCTACTGTATTAAGGAACATTTGTGGAAGCTAGCTGCTTTTATTTTTTTATTTTTTGTTCTGCTTTCTATCTCTTCATTTTAGAAATGCCATTTTTTATTTCTCCACATACTGCAATGGTGACAGGGTTCATATTAATGTGTCCCCAAGTTTCCCACTGAGAACAAAGATGTTCTCAAATAGGAAATGGCAGTCAAGCAAGTGGCATAAACATATAAGGGATGTCCTTTTCATGGAATCTGTTGACTTTGAAGACTACTTATTCATTGCCTTTGTCTCTATGCAATGAGAATAAACCAGGACAGCAGAGACAAGGGAAGAAGCAAGAGCTATAATGGCACTGAATCTGAATCAGATGTTCTGAGTCTACTTCACCCCTTTATCCTTCAGGCAAAGGAAAACAATATATATTTTAGTTGTTGCTTACACCAGATTCAGGAGGTTTTTTGATATTAGTGATCAAACAGTCTTGGAGAATTACTGGCACATCCAAGAATCACTTGAATAGATAGATCCTAGAGGCCTTTCCCTCAAACCCATACCATGCCTTAAACTGATTGAAAGTTGCATGCTTGATACAAACAATTGGCTTAGACTCCTAACCTACAGTCCCAGGAAGGCAAAGAAAAAGGTGCCTCTGTAAAATCATGCTGACTGGGTGGAGATGCCAAGTCATCCTCTTACACATCCTCTTACTTCTCTGTAAAGAGAAGACTGTAGATGAGGAGAGGTGATCAAGGTGAAGATGACAAGCCCTTCCTAAGGTTACATTTAATTCGATGTGCTGAAAGCTGTTCTTGATGCTGAATATTCATGTTTAGCAAGGAGTCCCAGAGGCTTCCCAACAGTGTCATCTGCTAAGACTCAGCAGCAAGGGGAAATGTAGTTCATGCTGATTATATACCAGGAGTGATGAAGGTGATCAGCGAACCCTCCTTAACCATTTACTCACAATGCAGACAGTCAGAAGAAAACCAGAAGGGCTGCTACTTATTCCTGCTAAACTTGTGTTCTAGCGAGGATACATGAAGGGCAAACAGGCATAGGTAACTCTCTTTTAATAAACACTGATTAAACTCAGTAGGAGGCGCATACATTATTTGAAACTTCGTAACTTTTCTGGCTCAGTTTAAATTGCCATAAATTACATCTGCCTGAATTGGTTAGACATCCTCACACCAAGTGGAGTAAAATGTCTTGGGATTTTAACAGGGTTAAAAGTAAATCGAAGCTCAAATCAACCTCAATTCATGCAGGTTGAGAATTTTCCTTAATGCTACCAGAGTCATAGGCAAAACCTTACTGTGATTCCATATGTGGCATCTTTAGTTATGCTCAGGGGAGGTTTCCTAGTAAACACTTTCGCTAGGGGTTCATCTTGGGGAAACTAGAGTATCAGGAGAGACTGAATTTTAGTTATATTAGGAAAATAACAGTTGGCCACTGTCTTACTCCCATGAAATTAAGAATAAGGAGTTATTCACATTTATGTTTATTGATGTTCTTAACACCATGACCAAAAGTAAATTGGGGAGGAAAGGTTTTATTTCAGCTTATGGGTTATAGTCCATCATCAAGGGAACCCAAGGCAGGAACTCAAGGCAGGATCCTGAAGCAGAAACCAATGGAGAATTGTAGCTTCCTGGCTTGCTCCTTTTGCTTTTCTCAACTACCTTAGATAGCTCAGGCCCACCTAATGGTACTGTTTCCAGTGTGCTTGGTCTTCCTAAATCAATTAAAAATTAAGAAAACACTTCAAGGTCAGGCCATCCCATATGCAGACACCAAATTCAGACACTATTGCTGATGCCAAGAAGTATTTGCTAAGAGGAGTCTGATATAGCTGTGTCCTGAGAGGCTCTGCCAGAGCCTGACCAATACAGATACAGATGCTTGCAGCCAACCATTGGACTGAGCATGGGGTCCCCAATGGAGAAGTTAGGTCAAGGACTGAAGGAGCTGAAGGGGTTTGCAACCTCAATGGAAGAACAACAATATCAGTCAATCAGACTCCCCAGAGCTCCCAGGAAATAAACCCATGAAGACTCATTGGTCCAGCTACATATGTAGCAGAGGATGACCTTATCTGGCATCAGTGGAAAGGGAGGTCCTTGGTCCTGTAAAGGCTTGATGTCCCAGTGTAGGGAAATGCTAGAGTGGTGAGGTGGGGGTACATGGGGGATCACCCTCATAGAAGCAGAGGGAGGGAGGATGGGATTGGGAGTTTGCAAAGGGGAAACAGGGAATGGGGATAACTGTTGAAATGTAAATACATAAAATATCCAATAAAAGGGAAAACTTCAGTAACCTGACCACAGGCCAATCTGAGCTTGGCAATTCTTTAGTTGAGCTTCTCTCTTTCCAGGTGACTCTAGACTTCTGTTATGTGGAGAGCTGAAGTTAATTGATACCGGGGTGGTAGAGTAACTGTAGTTATTTAAAGAAGAAATTATGAAAAATGAAACACACATAGTTAACTTAAAATATTTCATGTTATGCATATTCTTTTGCCAGTGTCATTAACATAACCACAGGCTGTTCTTTGAGGACTCCATTCTCTAGACTGCTGTATCTTTTTTGGAGGGAAGAAAGTGAAAAGGTATACACCTAAATCTTTGTTTCCCAAATTAGTTGTGTATTATAATTTTTAATAGAGGGCAATGATTTTGAAGTATCTGTGAAGCCACTTGCTTTCATCCTCTATGTTTCTGTGATTTCTTTATTCTATATGTAAAATTTTTGATAGTGGTTACATTTAGAACATATCTCAAGATATTCAACTAGATTTTCCTAAAAATATTTTTTGTTTTTGAAAATTTATAGTTCATTAACTTACCTATTAATTGAATGTACTGATTATCTCAGCAAAGGTAGAAACAAAACTGAAAGAAACCAATACTACCTGATGTTTGATAAACACAGAACCTGGCTGGTGGGCCCATAATTGCCCAGACTCAAAGGATGCTGGAATATTGTGGTTTAGTAAGAAATATGTACTTGTTCTCTACCTCTGGTATCTGGCTCTCTAAATCTCTCAAAATATTCAAACTGATGTTGGTTTTTAATTATGAAATTACCTGTGACCAAGAATTCTTACTCAGCCGTAGCATGGATGCTGGCAAGCAAAGAGATGGAGGCATGATGAAAGGTTTACATGCTTTGTTCAACTGTTCAAGCTTCAAGAAGGTAGGGGCTATAAAGACTGAGTTGATCATTGATTAATCAATTAACAGCTGCAAAGCAGTCTTAATAAGCTTCCATGGATGATCTTACAGTGTTGTGTGTGAATGTCTCAGAAGCTGTGACCTATCCCTTTCGTGTCCAAGGTGACATCTGCCTGCTCTTCTGCCTTCTCTGTAGTATCTTTCAAAATTAACAAGGAAACACACTCATCTCTGTAAACTTTGTGAGTGCTGTGGCAAAGTAATTGAACCCTAGGATAGGATCACAAGAACCAAACTTTATATAGTCATTCATTGAGAAACTCAGAAGACACTAGGCTTATGACACTATGCCCATCTCAAGTCATGACAATCTATGTGTCCATCATCCATCCTGTTGCTCTCTCCAGGTTAAAAATGCCCAAAATGAAATGAGTTCTGGGACACCTATCTGGTGTTCAGTGGGGAATTTGTTTTGGTATGGAGAAATAAAGAATTTAAGTGTGTCCTTTTGAGTATATGACAATGGAAAATATTTTTTCACATCTTATCTATAACTACCAAAATTCAAGTGCTAGTTAATTTGATACATTTCTCAGAGGGAAGAGAGGGAACATGCTAGCCTAGTAGCATAGTTAGTGTGCCACTAATAGAAAATGTGCTTAGAGGAGGACCTGAATTACACCTTGTATTCAAAGATACATTAGTAATTTCAAAGATTGCTAAACTCTGCTTCAATGTGAATGTTTAAAAGCATTCCACACTTTTATGTGTTCTAGTCACTTTCAAGGTTAGCTTAACACAAGCTAGAGTCAATTTGGAAAAGGGACCCTCAGTACAGGAATTATGCAGATCATATTGGCATATATATGGGGACATTTTCCTCATTGATTATTAAATTATGAGGGTTCAGTCCATCATGAAAGAAAATATCATTAAGCAGGTGGGTCTGGCCTCTTTAAGTTAGTTAAACACGAGCCAGGCAGCAAGCCAATAAGCAGCAGTCCTCCATGGCTTCTGCTTCAGCTTCTGCTTTATACTTCTGCAGTTAGTTCCTATTTTGACTATCATTGATGAAAGGACCATATTCTGTGAGCTAAAACAAATAATTTCCTCCCCAAACTGCTTTGGTCATGGTGTTTATCACAGCAAAAGAAGCAAACTAGGGCACTATTATGTATTTGAATCTTTAGATTTGTGTCTTGTATTTGGAGTGCCCATAGAAGCTAGAAACTGCAAAGGGGCTATTGTTTCTTAGGAGAGAAATATGTTAAGATGGAAATAGCAGTAGAACATAGGCTCTGTGAAAAGGGAATGCATAGTTTAAATGGGCAGTGAATGAGGGTAGGGCAGAGGAGGTGGGGACAGATAACTAATATGGACTTTTCTTTTTTTTAAAAAAGCCTTATGGGAGCTTATGGTTTTATAGCTTTATTAAAAATATTCTATACCCTGCCCCCCAGCACAGTATATGTTATGAAAAGTGGATCCCATTGCTGTGTGTTTATCTTCAGAATAGTGATTAAATAAGAACTCTTGTTTCTGGTATGGTCACTATGTACAGCATGGGAAAGTTATAGGTGGAATTTCTCTTTTATCCAAGCAGTGAAACAGAAAGACTATTTAAAAACCCATGTGCCAGAGAGCATCCATATTCTAATTCTGCACTGAGGCATGTCTCAAGCTCTGCCATTCTGTACTGAACTGGTTAGCTCACAGATATCACTGAATTATTTCTGTAAGGGGAGGAATTTCATTGTGACAGAACTGGACAGTGCTTGGTGCCCTTGGACATTTGCTGTCTGCTGAAAACATGCACCTAGCACTTTTAATAAGCTCCTCCTAGATCTTGTTTATAATCAAGTCCTGTTCCTGTATCCCAGCAAGCCTGAAAAATGCAAGCCTGCAGTAATGAATGTTTGGTAGCTCAGGGGAGGATGTGAGTATCTAATCATATGCCCCCCTTTTACTCCTTACTGCCTATGCTGCCTATTAGGCATTTTAGAAACTATATTTTAATATCTTTTAAGGACAGGGACTCACTATGTATTTCTGGATATCCTGACACTCTGATTCCATTCTGTTCTTTGGTGTCACCAAGGTGTGAATTCTGCATCCCATGAGCCACCTTTCATCGGAAAGAGGTCATGAGAAATGAGGGCCTGTGTATCCAAATAAAATGTCCTTAGTCAAATGTTTTATACTTGCTTATTTCTTCAAGGTAGGTAGCTTTTCGTTTTTTTTATACTTTTTTTTAAATTTACATTCCAAATCATTTCCCCTTTCCCTTTTCCTCCCTCCCCAAAAGTCCCATAAGCCCCCTTCCCTCATCTATTCTCCATTCAACCCCCTCTCGTTTCTCTGTCCTGGCGTTCCCCTACATCCAGTCTTTCCAGGACCAGGGGTCTCTCCTTCCATCTTCTTAGAAATCTATTGATATGTGAATTGTGTCTGGGGTATTCCGAGATTCTGGGTTAGTATCCCCTTATCAGTGACTGCATACCATGTGTGTTCTTTTGTGATTGGGTTACCTCACTAAGGATAATATTTTCAAGTTCTGACCATTTGCCTAGGAATTTGGTGAATTCATTGTTTTTAATTGCAGAGTAGTATTCCATTGTGTAGATATAGCACATCTTCTGAATCCATTCCTCCATTGAGGGACATCTGGGTTCTTTCCAGCTTCTGGCTATTATAAATAAGGCTGCTATGAACATAGTGGAGCATGTGTCCTTATTGGATGCAGGTAAAGCCTCTGGGTATATGCACAGGAGTGGTATAGCTGGATCCTCCGGGAGTGTCATGCCAGTTTTCGGAGGAACCACCAGACTGCTTTCCAGAGTGGTTGTACCAGCTTGCAATTCCACCAGCAGTGGAGGAGTGTTCCTCTTTCTCCACATCCTCGCCAACAACTGCTGCCTCCTGTGTTTTTGATCTTAGCCATCCTGACTGGTGTGAGATGGAATCTCAGGGTTGTTTTGATTTGCATTTCCCTAATGACTAAGGATGATGAACATCTCTTTAGGTGCTTCTCAGCCATTAGATATTCTTCAGGTGAGAACTCTTTGTTTAGCTCTGTACCCCAGCTTTTAATAGGGTTACTTGCCTCTCTGGAGTTTAACTTCTTGAGTTCTTTGTATATATTGGATATTAGCCCTCTGTCGGATGTAAGGTTGGTAAAGATCATTTCCCAGTTAGTTGGTTGCCGCTTTGTCTTTTTGACAGTGTCTTTTGCCTTGCAAAAACTTTGTAATTTAATGAGGTCCCATTTGTCTATTCTTGATCTTAGAGCATAAGCTATTGGAGTTCTGTTCAGGAAATTCTCCCCTGGGCCCATATGTTCAAAGTTCTTCCCTAGTTTCCCTTCTATTAGTTTCAGTGTGTCTGGTTTTATGTGGAGATCCTTGATCCACTTAGAATTGAGCTTAGTGCAAGGAGATAAGAATGGGTCAATTTGCATTCTTCTGCATGTTGACCTCCAGCTGAGCCAGCACCATTTGTTGAAAAGGCTATCTTTTTTCCACTGGATGGTTTTAGCTCCTTTGTCAAAGATCGAGTGACCATAGGAGTGTGGATTCATTTCTGTGTCTTCAATTCTGTTCCATTGATCTACATGCCTGTCACTGTACCAATACCATGCGGTTTTTAACACTATTGCTCTGTAGTACAGCTTGAGGTCCGGGATACTGATTCCCCCAGAGGTTCTTTTACTCTTGAGAATAGGTTTAGCTATTCTGGGTTTTCTGTTATTCCAGATGAATTTTTGAATTGCTCTTTCTAACTCTATGAAGAATTGAGTTGGGATTTTGATGGGGATTGCATTGAATCTGTATATTGCTTTTGGCAAGAGGGTCATTTTTACTATATTAATCCTGCCAATCCATGAGCATGGCAGATTTTTCCATCTTCTGAGGTCTTCTTCAATTTCTTTCTTCAGAGACTTGAAGTTCTTGTCATACAGATCTTTCACTTGTTTGGTTAGAGTCACGCCAAGATACTTTATATGGTTTGTGGCTATCGTGAAGGGTATCATTTCTCTTACTTCTTTCTCAGCCTGCTTATCCTTTGAGTATAGGAAGGCTTCTGACTTGCTTGAGTTGATTTTATATCCGGCCACTTTGCTGAAGTCGTTTATCAGGTGTAGGAGTTCTCTGGTGGAGTTCTTTGGGTCGCTTAAGTATACTATCATATCATCTGCAAATAGTGATAGTTTGACTTCTTCCTTTACAATTTGTATCCCTTTGACCTCTTTTTGTTGTCTAATTGCTCTAGCTAGAACTTCAAGTACTATATTGAAAAGATATGGAGAGAGAGGGCAGCCTTGTCTAGTCCCTGATTTTAGTGGGATTGCTTCAAGTTTCTCTCCACTTAGATTGATGCTGGCTACCGGTTTGCTGTAAATTGCTTTTACTATGTTTAGATATGTGCCTCGAATTCCGGATCTTTCCAAGACCTTTAGCATGAAAGGATGCTGAATTTTGTCAAATGCTTTCTCAGCATCTAATGAGATGACCATGTGGTTTTTTTCTTTGAGATTGTTTATTTAGTGGATTACATTGATGGATTTCCTTATATTGGACCATCCCTGCATCCCTGGGATGAAGCCTACTTGATCGTAGTGAATGATCGTTTTGATGTGTTATTGGATTCGGTTGGCAAGAGTTTTATTGAGTATTTTTGCATCGATATTCATAAGAGAGATTGACCTGAGATTCTCTTTCTTTGTTGGATCTTTGTGTGCTTTTGGTATTAGTGTAATTGTGGCTTCATAGAACGAGTTGGGTACTGTTCCTTCTGTTTCTATTTTGTGGAACAGTTTGAAGAGTATTGGTGTTAGGTCTTCTTTGAAGGTCTGATAGAATTCTGCACTAAAACCATCTGGACCTGTGCTTTTTTTGGTTGGAAGACTTCCAATGACAACTTCTATTTCTTCAGGGGTTATAGGACGGTTTAGATGGTCTATTTGATCCTGATTTAATTTTGGTATTTGGTATCTGTCAAAGAAATTGTCCATTTCCTCGAGATTTTCTAGTTGTGTTGAATACAGATTTTTGTAGTAGGATCTGATGATTTTTTTGAATTTCCTGTTTCTGTTGTTATCTCTCCCTTTTCGTTTCTGATTTTATTAATTTGGATACTATCTCTGTGCCCTCTGGTTAGTCTGGCTAAGGGCTTATCTATCTTGTTGATTTTCTCAAAGTACCAACTCCTCGTTTTGTTGATTCTTTGTATGGTTTTATTTGTTTCTACTTGATTGATTTCAGCCCTGAGTTTGATGATTTCCTGCCTTCTACTCCTCTTTGGTGTATTTGCTTCTTTTTGTTCCAGGGCTTTCAGGTGTGCCATTAAGTTGTTAGTGTATGCTGTCTCCCGTTTCTTTTTGGCGGCACTCAGGGCTATGAATTTTTCTCTTAGCACTGCTTTCATTGTGTCCCATAAATTACGGTATGTTGTGCCTTCATTTTCATTAACTTTCAAAAAGTCTTTGATTTCTTTCTTTATTTCCACCTTGACCAAGTTGTCATTGAGTAGAGCATTGTTCAGCCTCCATATGTACGTGGGTTTTTTTTTGTTTTTGTTGCCATTGAAGACCACCCTTATTCCATAGTGATCTGATAGGAGGCATGGGATTAGTTCTATCTTCTTATATCTGTTGAGGTCTGATTTGTGACCAATTATATGGTCGATTTTGGAGAAGGTACCATGAGGTGCTGAGAAGAAGGTGTATTCTTTAGCTCTAGGATGAGATGTTCTATATATATCTGTTAGTTCCATTTGGTCCAAGGCTTCAATTAGATTAACTGTGTCCCTGTTTAGTTTCTGCTTTCCTGAATGATCCATTTCAGAGAGCGGGGTGTTGAAGTCACCCACTATTATTGTGTGCGGTGCGATGTGTGCTTTGAGTTTTAGTAAAGTTTCTTTTACGAATGAGGGTGCCCTTGCATTTGGAGCATAGATATTCAGAATTGAGAATTCTTGATGGTGGATTTTTCCCTTGATCAGTATGTAGTGTCCTTCTGTGTCTTTTTTGATGACTTTAGGTTGAAAATCAATTTTATCTGATATTAGGATGACTACTCCACCTCGTTTCTTGGGGCCATTTGCTTGTAAAACTGTTTTCCAGCCTTTTACTCTGAGGTAGTGTTTGTCTTTGACACTGAGGTGCGTTTCCTGCATGCAGCAAAATGCTAGGTCCTGTTTACGTATCCAGTCTGCTAGTCTATGTCTTTTAATTGGGGAATTGAAACCATTGATATTAAGAGAGATTAAGGCATAGTGATTATTGTCATCTGCCATTCTTGACGCTATCTTTATGTTTGAGTGGTTATCTACTTTTGGGTTTGATTCAAGAAGGTTATTATCTCATTTTTTCCAGGGTGTTGTTTCTCTCCCTGTATTGGAGGTTTCTACCTATTATCCGTTGCAGGGCTGGATTTGTGGAAAGATATTGTGAAGATTTGGTTTTATCATGGAATATCTTGGTCTCTCCATCTATGTTGATTGAGAGTTTTGCTGGGTATAGTAGTCTAGGCTGGCATTTGTGCTGTCTTAGTGTCTGCATGAGATCTGCCCAGGATCTTCTGGCTTTCATAGTCTCTGGTGAGAAGTCTGATGTGATTTGGATAGGTCTTCCTTTGTATGTTACTTGGCCCTTTTCTCTTACTGCTTTTAGTATTCTTTCTTTGTTTAGAACATTTCATGTTTTGATTATTATGTGACGGGAGGTATTTCTGTTCTGGTCCAGTCTATTTGGAGTTCTGTAGGCTTCTTGTATGTTCATCAGCATCTCTCTCTTTAGGTTAGGGAAGTTTTCCTCCATAATTTTGTTGAAGATGTTTACTGGCCCTTTAAGTTGCAAATTTTCACTCTCATCTATACCTATAATCGTTAGGTTTGGTCTTCCCATTGTGTCCTGGATTTCCTGGATGTTTTGGGTTACACGTTTTTTGCATTTTGCATTTTCTTTGACTGTTGAGTCGATGCTTTCTATGGAATCTTCAGCACCTGAGATTCTTTCTTCCATCTCTTGTATTCTATTGCTGATGTTTGCATCTATGACTCCTGATTTCTTCCCAAGGTTTTCTATCTCCAAAGTTGTCTCCCTTTGTGATTTCTTAGTTGTTTCTACTTCCTTTTTTAGTTCCTGGATGGATTTGCTGAGATCCTTCACTTGTTTGTTTGTATTTTCCTGTATTTCTTTAAGGTATTTTTGCATTACCTCTTTCAAGATTTCTGCCTGTTGACCCACGTTCTCCTGCATTTCTCTGAGCGATTTTTGTGTTTCCTCCTCATGGGAATCCATCTGTTGATCCATCGTCTCCTGCATTTCTTTAAGCAGTTCTCGTGTTTCCTTTGTAAGGGCATCTAACCGTTGATTCATTTCTTTAAGCAATTTTTGTGTTGCCTCCTTATGGGCATCCGTCTGTTGACCCATATTCTTCTGCATTTCTTTATGCCAATTTTGTGATTCCTTTGTGAGTGCATCTACCCGTTGATTCATCTCGTTAAGCGATTTTTGTGTTGTCTCCTTGTGCGCCTCCATCTTTTGATACATGTTCTCCCGCATTTCTCTAAGCGATTTTTGTGTTTCCTTTGTTAGGGCTTCTAACCGTTGATTCATGGTCTCCTGTAACTCTTTATGAGATTTATTTGTGTCCTTCTTGTGATCCTCTAATAGCATCATGAGAAGTGATTTTAAATCCAGATCTTGTCTTTCGGGTGTGGTGGGTTATCCAGGATTTGCTGCTGTTGGAGAGTTGGGTTCGGATGGTCCCACATTACTTTGATTTCTGTTAGTAACATTCCTACCTTTGCCTTTTGCCATCTGGTTACCTCTGATGTTAGTTGGTCCTGCTGCCACTGGCTGTTGGTTGGATCTCCTGTGAGCCTGCAAAGCTATTTCTGCCCCCCCTGGATTGCCAGGATTCCCCTGGCACCGATTTCTGGGGCCTGCCTGCTCCTGAGTGACTTTGGAGCCCTAATGTGCCTTGCCCCAAGTGATCTTATATTGGGGAGGCCTTGCACATCCAAAGGCTCAGCCTAGTGGATTCCTGGAGCAGAGGTCGCCAAAGGGAGGCTGGTAGGCTCCTGCCCTGTGCAGTGGTGTGTGATCTCTCCTGGGGGGGGGGAAGGGGGCGTCCCTCTGCCAGGCAGAAGTCCCACAGCAGAACTGGCACACTGGTTACTGCAGATCAGCCCAGCACTTGGGAGCCGCATACACACAAGCCGCCCGAGACCCAAGCGATATTATGCCTGTCTGTCTCAGAACCTGGCTGTCCCAACTTCCCGGCCACTGGAGCAAAGTTGGCGGAGTGCACTCTGCACTCTCTCCGTGGTGCTGCTCACCCTGCAGAGGCGATGGCCTGCAGATCTGGCACCCAGACGACCACAGCGCTGTCCTGTTCTTGGGCGCAGGCCGAAGCCCCAACTGGCCGTGTCCCAAGTGATGTTATATTGGGGAGAGCCTGGGTACCTGTCTCTTCAATGCAGTCTACCAGAACAGAGGTCGCGGAAGGGAAGCTGCTAGGCTCCCGCCCAGTGCGGGGTCCCTCTGCCAGGCAGAAGTCCCACAGCAGAGCTGGCACACTGGTTACTGCAGATCAGCCCAGCACTTGGGAGCCGCATACACACAAGCCGCCCGAGACCCAAGTGATATTATGCCTGTCTTTCTCAGAGCCTGGCTGTCCCAGGATATGTAGCTTTTCAATGATCCTAGGCTCAAGAAATACTATTGCTTCAGCCTCTCAAGGTGACGGTAGTGTAGGTCTGTACCACTATATTTTGTTAATTGCATGCTCTTAACTTTGCATGCAGAATATTAGATATTATATGGCAGTGTAAGGACAGCTAATTTATAATAATATGGATTAGAGAATAGTTACGTATATGTGTGTTTGTACATATGTATATATGTGTGTATAAATGTATACACACACATATGTATATCGATGCAGCAAATATGTTAATGTATACACACACAGACACACAAACATACACACACTACAATTGTCCTGACTTATTTCTCTCCTTACTTTGAGTTCTGTCACATAGGTAGTATTATTAGAAATATTTGTGCATTTATATTTTTATATTTTATGATGAAGTCATAAGCCAAGTAATTATAGTGGGCTGTCCCTTATAACACAAATATTTTAAACTGTTGAAGATTTCTTTCTGACAAATGGGGCTAAGAAAATTTATTTCACTTTTCATTTGATCTTTAGCTTTGTGATCTGGTTGTGATCATACAGCAAGTAATATGCTTGTCTTGATAAATGGAAGTGAGTTGCATTATAATCACTAAAACAAGTATTATTAATCTTCTCACGATGCCTTCAGTGAAATGTAAAGAAAGCATTTCTTAAATAATTGAGGGCATATCAAAGATTCATGCAGCTAGAACACTTGGGAAGTTCAGCTAGTCCTCCAAGACAGCATTTCTCCTGATTGTCATCTGTTTGCCTTTGTTTCAAGCTCAGCTTGGTTTTCTAAAGATGTAGACCTTCAGCAAAGTCATCTATGTATTAATGACTCAGCAAGGAATGCACCAAAAACGTTAATTATGTCTGTTATGTAATGATCATTCTTCTTTTCTTAGTTTAAGTATTTTATATTTTCATTTAACCATAGTGAGGGATAAACTAATAGATGATGGTTAAGGTATAATATAATTTCTGAAAAGGTTTGGATATTTGAAATATGTGATATAATTCTGTCTATCAAAATGATTTGTTCTTCTGTTAGGTAAACTGCCTGCCTGCTAATTTTTGAAGAGGAACACAATGCATAGAATACATTAAGAGTAACTGAATGATTCTCAATAGCTACTGGAAATAAAGTAGCTTCATGCTTTGACTCAGCCATAATTCTGAGGTCAAATTTGAAAATTTAAAAAATTTGCGTGTTGAGTAAGCAAGCATGTCTTTGCATTTAGAGATGCTAGTCATAAGCTACTGAGCATTAATTGTGCTTACTGAGAGTTAATAGTATTCTGCATAAACTCTTCACAGAATGATCAGCTTAAAGATTTAGAGGCTTGTGTGTTTACAACATTCTATGCTTTGTTAGCTCATCAAAACGAGAGTAGATTTCGGTTCTTCTCCCAGGCTGAGCAGCCTGTCTTGTTCAGCTTTCCCTACGTTATTTATTTGCTTTGGAGGTTGACCAACTCTGATGCTGATCCAAGAACCCATGCTTCAGCATTCCAGGGTCTTTGGCACGGAGTGCATGTCTAGCACAGTTAATCACCCTGTGGATTCCGTCCAGAAGCACACTGTTTCGTACATTATATCTTTTGTCAGGCTTTTAAGATATCTTGTGGATATCAAATATTCCATAATCCTGGGCTATGGCTTCATTTTATTGCTAGAATTGACTATCATTAGAAGCATGTTAAACATGTTGAGGTTTATTGTTATTCATATTATGGCTAATATTTACAATAGCAATATTGTTGTATCCCAGTGGGAGGAAGTTTCTAACCTTCCTCATTCATTCGTAGCCTTCATAGAAGCATTTGAAAGTTTGTTTGGTTTGATTTATTGTATATCTTAATGTTCAATGCTTTGTGTGTTATTTCTCCAACTTATTGAAGAGGAATACTTCTATAAAACCATATCATCCATAAATTAGATCCAATAAAAAATAAAAATAATTTAAGAGTTGTTACATGAAGTAGAATGGTAACACTGTATTAACTCTAATGGCATGTAGTGTATAGATTAAGGATTTTGAAGTCTGTTATGGGGGCTAACATTCCATAAATCACACATGACATGCTTGCATCTATTCATGCTTATTATATCTTTTCCACTTTAGCCATGGGAAAAATATCTCCAACGCTATTCTCTTGAGACCAGTGTTTCCTACCAGTGCTCATTTTCCCATGAGTTTTCCCCCAGAATATCATTCTTGTGATTCTCTCTATAACTTTTCAGTCAATAACCTTTTGTCTGTATTATTTCATGGCAGAATATCCATTTTTACAACATTTTGGACATATTCCACATGTAATCTACATTTTACTTCTTAGAAATACCTGTCTAGATTATCTGGAGCCAGTTTCCTCCCATGTTTTCATAGCAATTTGATTCCTGCCCTACTCAAATTGAGTTTGTGACTCATGACTTTCTCTTTCTTTGAATAATGACAAGTTACCATATTTTAGCTTATTTGGCCCATCACAGATCTTTCGACATAGATGTCTGTACCTTATTTTTTGACTTAGCTTTGATGACACTACTGTTTATTAGTTTTCCAGCTAACTTTCTGAGCAGTTTTTCTTAACCTTTGGTAATTCTTTCTTGTCTTTTCAATGTCTTTGGGCTGTCTCAAGGTTAAATCATTCCATCCTTTTTTTTTTTTAAATTTATCCACTCTTTCTTACCTTAGAAATTCATTAGGTTGCATGTTTTTAATACACTGGATATTAACTCACATTCCATCTCCAACTTCAATTTCTAGTCTTGTACTTCAAGTTTATATGTTCAAATATCTGCTTGTTATTTCAACCTAACATATGATAGACTTATCAAATTTCATAATGTAAGTCCTAACCTAACTTCTATTCTTTCTTGTTTCATCATTCTTCTGAGACTTTACTGATTTTCGTAACTGGATTTCATTCCTTTCATTTGTTCAGATAAAACAGAAATTAACTTCCTCTGCCAGGAGGAAGCAAAAAGAAGCAGATACATACAAGTGCACACATACACATGCACAAACACAAGTGCACAAACATATAAAGTGAATAAAAATAGCTATTTTTAAATAATTAGAAAATACTAATTTCTAGGAGTTTAGAAAAATCCAATTGCAGTTTTAACTTAGCAACAGAATTGATCTGTTTCTTGACACATTTATCATGACCTCATTAATTCAACTTGATGTATATTTGCTGAACAATCATGCTTTGTTCAGCTACTTAGTCTCTTTGCTTCTGGACTAGTTTCTTCTGTGGTCCACATTAAATATGGAAGCTACCAGTATCTCATTGGACTTTAAGTAATGTAGACAAACACAATCTGTTTTGTGTGGGGTGTCCAGGTTATGGAAGTATACAGTTAGATATAGGATGGTCTGGTGTTCTCTGTGCTATTTCATACACAACTAAATATCTAAAGAAATAGACACAGTTATGATGCTGCTCACAGACCCCTGACATGGGAACATGTTCTGATCAATTCTCTCACTAATTCACTACTTCCATCAGAGGATGCCTGTTCATTAGGGAGCTCTCATGTTTAGTGTTTGTACTTTCCTTTCTAGACATATTCTGCAATATTCACTGTATGGATGCTGTATCTCTAGGCATCATTCCCTGGTATAATTACATCCCTGATATGTGTATGCCAGGAAGAATAGACAGGTTCCTATCACATTGCTTTTAATTCTGAAGGAAAAATGATCTCAGAATACACTAAGCATGATTTCCCCATCATTGACCGAGCAAGATTTCATCAAATTGGCTAATCTGAAAATTTAGCAGGTGTAAGAGAAGGTAGGTATGTTATATAGTGCAAGGCAGTCTCTACCAGAAAGAAAGAAGCTTAACAATGTGGCTAGAGTAGAGGGATACTGGTGTACAGTTAAAGAGTGTGTGAACAAAACACTAGCTGATATGAGTCCTCTAAAACATATGCGGCAGAGGATTGCTGGGTTTGGACTCAGAGAAGATGCATCTAGCCCTCAAGAGACTGGAGACCCAAGTGAGTGGGGAGGTCTGGTGAGAGGGTGGGGGTGGGGGTGGGAATGTTCTCGTGGAGTTGGGGGAGGAAGTATGGGATGTGGAACAGTCAGAGAGTGGACTGGGGTTGGGAAAAATCTGGACTGCAAAAAAACATTAAATAAAAAAAATGAAAAAATGTTGACTTCCTGCAGACAAGAAAGTACATATCTTAAATTTAAATTTGTGAACACTGCTTTCCATTTTCAACTTTCTTGCCAAATCAACAACTTTCTTTGGTCCTGTGGAATGTAGTGGAATGTTTTTCTGGTAAAGTAATCAAGATATGTATTGATTTTCTTTTAAGAAAAACAATGCTTCATTCAGTACTGTAGCTACCTTAGCATGAGCTTTAATAGTCTTTCTTTTTTTTCCTTCTGTGCATACTGGAACATTTTTGGATAAAGTGTTTTGATTATATTATAGAATTTTGTTCTTAAGTAAGTCCTAAAAATACTTCATTGTTTTATAAATAAGCTTACTCTGTTTAGAATGGTTTTAAGGCCAGACATGGTGGGATTCATCTTTAATCCCAGCATTCAGGAAGCAGAACAAGCTGATCTCTGGGAGTTCAAGGTCAAGCTGGTCTACAGAGTGAGTTTCAGAACAGCCAGGGCTTCACACAGAGACCCTGTCTAATACAAAACAAAAACAAACAAACAAAAATTAGAATGGTTTTAAAGGTACAACACAATTGTGGAGATAATGCAGAGTTCTCATATACCATGTACACATTTCAATTGCTTTGCTATCAATAGTACATATATCATATGTTTTACAGTTTATAAACCAACATCAATATATTTAATAAAGCTCATAATACATTTAAATCTCATTTCTTTCTTTTTATCTAAAGTCTTTTCCCCCTCTTTTGTGACATCTCATTGGTTTTTCTGTCTCTTCAGTTTCTCTCATATTTCTCAGACTTTCCTTGTGCTTAACATCCTCAACAGTTTTGAGTCACATTCTTTATCCATTGAGCCAGTTTGTTGTCTCTCCTTTTCTCCTTTGTCTGTTATTCCTTTCCTAGTATCGGGCTTTCAGTTTCCTTTCTTTCATCTCTTAGTTATGTTGACTATGGTATTTCCTCTTTAGGTCAGGAAGTTAATGAGTGATGAGAAATTTGTCAAATCATTTTCTCTGGAAAAAAGAGTTTTCATGGAGAAGACTCTTGACAGTTAATGTTGATTATGACTTTTCCTGGGCCAAATCCAAGAGAAACCTTCATTGTAAATACGTGGTGGGAATTCTGAACATAAAGCACGTGTAACCATCATACATCCATACAACCTTGGCCATTCTCACCTGAGGTCACACTAGATTTCAAGAATTCCCTTGTGTATTGGACTGATATGTGTTACAAACAGTGTCTGTTTATGTCTTTTTTTTTGAAAATCATGTTCTTTTATTGAAAAAGGAAAGTAAAAACATTTTATGCTAAAATTGAAGATTTACGTGGAAAATATTTTTGATAAAATAGAAGAGATATATAGAAAACATGTTAAAATTGACAATTTTTATGGAAAATTAAAGAGTAGTGGTAGACATAAAAAATTGCTAAATTAATTGAAAAATGAAATAGAAATATTTTATGATAGAATTGAAGATTTACATGGAAAATATTTCTGATAAAATTGTAGAAAAATGTAGAAAACATGTTAAAATTAAAGATTATCATGGAAAACTTTATATAGATATAATTTAAGAAGTTCCTTTCTGCCTTCTGGTTTCTGTCTGCACCTGGAGCTGATCCTGAGCCACAGTGCTCCATATCCAAATTCATCCCAGAGAGAACTGGTCTTCCAGAAGTACTGACACACAGGTTAGCTGGAGGGACAAGCCATAGTCAGAGACAGCAAGACTAGCTAACACCAGAGATATCCAGATGGTGAGAAGCAAGGGCAAGAACATAAGCAACAGAAACTAAGGCTACTTGACATCATCAGAACCCCGTTCTCCAACCACAGTGAGCCCTAGATACCTCAACACACCAGAAAAGTAAGACTCTGATTTAAAGTCACATTTCATGTAGATGATAGAGGATGTTAGGAAGGACATAAATAACCCTTTTAAAGGAATACAGAAGAACACAGGTAAACAGGTAGAAGTCCTTAAAGAGGAAACACAAAATCCCCTAAAGAATTACAGGCAAATACTACCAAACAAGTGAAAGAATTGAACAAAACCATTCAGGATCTAAAATTGAAATAGAATCAATAATGAAATCACAAAAGAAGACAACCCTGGAGATAGAAAACCTAGGAGAGAGATCAGGAGTCATAGTGGCAAGCATCACCAACAGAATACAAGAGATAGAAGAGAGAATCTCAGGTGCAGAAGATACCATAGAAAACATTGACACAACAGTCAAAGAAAATGCAAACTGGAAAATATCATCCAGTGATATTGTGAGGTAACCTAATCACAAAGAACACACATGGTATGCAGTCACTGATAAGGGGATATTAATCCAGAAACTCAGAATACCCAAGGCACAATTCACATATCAATAGATTTCCAAGAAGATGGAAGGAGAGACCCCTGGTCCTGGAAAGACTGGATGTAGGGGAATACCAGGACAGAGAAGCGAGAGGGGGTTGAATGGGGAACAGGGGGAGGGAAGAGGGCTTATGGGACTTTCGGGGAGGGAAGAACTGGGAAAAGGGAAATCATTCAGAATGTAAATAAAAAAATATAGAAAATAAAAAAAATAAGAGCAATAGCAAAAAAAAAAAAAAGAAGAAGAAGAAGAAGAAAAGAAAAGAAAATGCAAATTGCAAAGAACTCCTAACCCAAAACATTCAGGAAATCCAGGACACAATGGGAATATCAAACCTAAGAATACTAGGTATAGAGGAGAGCGGCGATTCCCAACTTAAAGAGCCAGTAAGTATCTTCCACAAACTTATAGAAGAAAACTTCGCTAACCTAAAGAAAGAGATGCCCATAAACATACAAGAAGCCTACAGAACTCCAAATAGACTGGAGCAGAAAAAAATTCCTCCTGTGACACAAGTCAAAACACCAAATGCACAAAACCAAGAAAGAATATTAGAAACAGTAAGGGAAAAAGGTCAAGTAACATAAAAGCAGACCTATCAGAATTCCACCAAACATCTCACCAGAGACTATGAAAGTTAGAAGATCCTGAGCAGATGACATATAGACCCTAAGGGAATACAAATGCTAGCCCAGGCTACTGTATTCAACAAAACTCTCAACATAGATGGAGAAACAAAGATATTCCATGACAAAACCAAGTTTATACAGTATCTTCCCATGAATCCAGCCCTACAAAGGATAATAGATGGAAAATGCCAACACAAAGAGGGAAACTACACCCTAGAAAAAGCAAGAAATACCCACAGAAGGAGATACAGAGACAAAAGGTGTAGTCTAAGTGAAAGACCATCCGGAGACTACCCACCCAGGGATCCATCCCATATATAGTTACAAAACCTAGACACTATTGTGGATGCCCACAAGTGCTGGCTGACCAGAACCGGATATAACTATTACCTGGGAGGCTCTCCTAGTGCATGACAAATACAGACGGGGACACACTCAGCCAGTCATTAAACTGAGCACAGGGTCCCCAATGCAGGAGCTAGAGAAAGGACCCAAGGAGCTGAAGGAGTTTGCAGCACCACAGGAGGAACAATGATATGAGTCACCTAGTACTCTCAGAGCTCCCAGGGACAAAACCATCAACCAAAGAGTGCACATGGAGTTACACATAGGCAGCAGAGGATGGTCTTGTTAGACACCAAAGGAAGGAGAGGCCCTTGGTCCTTAAAAAGATTTGATGTCGTGGTGTTGAGGAATACCAAGACAGGGAAGCAGGAGAGGGTTGGTTGGGTAAGGGGAGATGGTTTATGGGATTTTGGGGGGAGGGGGGAACCAGGAAAGGGGACAGAATTTGAAATGTAAATAAAGAATGTAACTAATAAAAAAAAACTCAAAAAAAAGAAAGAAAGTAATCTTTCAACAAATCCGAATGAAGATAGCCACACAAACATGATTCCATCTCTAACATAAAAAATAACAGGAACAACAGTCACTTGTCCTTATTATTTCTTAACATCAATGCACTCAATTCTCCAATAAAAAGACATATACTAACAGACTGGATATATAAACAGGATGCAGCATTTTGCTGCATACAGGAAACGCACCTCAGTGACAAAGACAGACACTACCTCAGATTCAAAGGCTGGAAAAAAAGTTTCCAAGTAAATGATCTTAAAGGGAAACTAGGGAAGAACCTTGAACATATGGGCACAGGGGAGAATTTCCTGAACAGAACTCCAATAGCTTATGCTCTAAGATCAAGAATAGACAAATGGGACCTCATTAAATTACAAAGTTTTTGCAAGACAAAAGACACTGTCAAAAAGACAAAGCGGCAACCAACTAACTGGGAAATGATCTTTACCAACCTTACATCCGACAGAGGGCTAATATCCAAGATATACAAAGAACTCAAGAAATTAAACTCCAGAGAGGCAAGTAACCCTATTAAAAATGGGGTACAGAGCTACACAAAGAGTTCTCACCTGAAGAATATCTAATGGCTGAGAAGCACCTAAAGAGATGTTCATCATCCTTAGTCATTAGGGAAATGCAAATCAAAACAACCCTGAGATTCCATCTCACACCAGTCAGGATGGCTAAGATCAAAAACACAGGAGACAGCAATTGTTGGCGAGGATGTGGAGAAAGAGGAACACTCCTCCACTGCTGGTGGAATTGCAGGCTGGTACAACCACTCTGGAAAGCAGTCTGGCAGTTCCTCAGAAAACTGGGCATGACACTCCCGGAGGATCCGGCTATACCACTCCTGGGCATATACCCAGAGACTTTACCTGCATGCAATAAGGACACATGCTCCACTATGTTCATAGCAGCCTTATTTATAATAGCCAGAAGCTGGAAAGAACCCAGATGTCCCTCAACGGAGGAATGGATTCAGAAGATGTGGTATATCTACACAATGGAATACTACTCTGAAATTAAAAACAATGAATTCACGAAATTCCTAGGCAAATGGTCAGAACTTGAAAATATCATCCTTAGTGAGGTAACCCAATCACAAAAGAACACACATGGTATGCAGTCACTGATAAGGGGATATTGACCCAGAATCTCGGAATACCCTAGACACAATCCGCATATCAATAGATTTCTAAGAAGATGGAAGGAGAGACCCCTGGTCCTGGAAAGACTGGATGTAGGGGAACGCCAGGACAGAGTAACGAGAGGGGGTTGAATGGAGAAAAGAGGGAGGGAAGGGGGCTTATGGGACTTTCGGGGAGGGAGGAAACAGGAAAGGGGAAGTGATTTGGAATGTAAATTAAAAAAAAAATAAAAAAAAAAAGAAACAAGCTGGAGTAGCCATTCAAATATTGAATACAATCGACTTTTAAACAAAAGTTATCAAAAAAGATAAGGAATGACATATCATATTAATCAAAGGAAAAATCTACCAAGAAGAATTGTCAATTCTGAATATCTATGTTCCAAATGCAAAGGCACCCACATTCATAAAAGGAACTTTATGAAAGCTCAAAGCACACATTGCAGCTCACACAATAATAGTGGAAGAATTCAACAATGCACTTTCATCAATGGACAGATCATGGAAACAGAAACTAAACAGACAAAGTGAGACTAACAGAAGTTATGAACCAAATGGTTTTAATAGATATTTATAGAACATTTCATCCTTAAACAAAAGAGAATACCATTGTCTCTGCACCACATAGGACTGCATAATTGGTCACAAAACAGGCCTCAGAAGATACAAGAGGATTAAAATAATCCAATGCATCCTATCAGATTACCACAGACTAAGGCTTGTCTTCAATAGCAACAAAAGCAACAGAAAGCCCACCTACACATGGCAAGTGAACAATGCACTACTCGGTGATAACATGGTCAAGAAAGAAATAAAGAAGGAAATTGAAGACTTTTTAGAATTTAATGAAAATGAAGGCACAACATACCAAAACGTATGGAATACAATGAAAGAAGTGCTAAAAGGATAACTCATAGCACTAAGTACCTCCAAAAAGAAACTGAAGAGCACATACATTAGTAGCTTGACACCACACCTGAAATCTCTAGAACAAGAAGCAGCAAATACACCCAAGAGGACTAGAAGGCAAGAAATAATCAAACTCACGGCTGAAATCAACCAAGAAGAAACAAAACAACTAAACAAAATATCAACAAAACCAGCAGCTGGTTCTTTGAGAAAATCAACAAGATAGATAAACCCTTAGCCGGAATTGCCAGAGGACACAGAGACAGTACCAAAATTAATAAAATCAGAAATGAAAAGGGAGACATAACAAATGAAAGCAAGGAAATTCAAAAAAATATCAGATCCTTCTACAAAAGCCTATACTCAACAAAATTAGAAAATCTGGATGAAATGGACAATTTTCTAGACAGATATCAGGTGCCAAATTTAAATCAGGACCAGATAAACCATCTAAACAGTCTCATAATCACTGAAGAAATAGAATCAGTCATTAAAAGTCTCCCAACTTAAAAAAGCCAAAGACCAGATGGGTTTAGTGCAGAATTCTATCAGACCTTCAAAGAAGAACTGATACCAATACTCTTCAAATTATTCCACAGAAAAGATACAGAAAAAACACTAACCAATTCGTCTATTAAGCCACAATTATGCTCATACCTAAACCACACAAAGACCTAGCAAAGAAAGAAAACTTCAGACTAATAATAATATTAATACTATAATTATAATAATATATTAATAATAATAACAATATTCTTGCAAACTGAATCAAAGACCACATCACAATGATCATTCACCATGATCAAGTAGGCTTCATCCCAGGGATGCAGGGATAGTTCAATATATCAAAATCCATCAAGATAATCTACTACATAAACAAACTCAAAAAGAAAAAAATCACATGATCATTTCATTAGATGCTGAAAAACTCATTTGAGAAAGTCAACATCCCTTCCTGTTAAAAATCTTGGAAAGATTAGAAATTCAAGGCCCATACCTAAATATACCTAAACATACAGTAAACCAGTAGCCAATATCAAACTCAATGGAGAGAATCTTAAAGCAATTGCACTAAAGTCAGGGACTAGACCAGCCTGCCTACTCTCTTCCTGTCTATTCAATATAGTACTTGAAGTTCTACCTAGACCAATGAGACAACAAAAGGAGTTCAAAGGGATATAAATTGGAAAGGAAGAAGTCAAAATATCTCTATTTGCAGATGACCCACACACCAATAATAACTTGATCTTTGACAAAGGAACTAAAATCATCGATTGGAAAAAAGACATTATTTTTTGCCAATGTTGCTGGTTCAACTGGAGGTCAACATGTAGAAGAACGCAAATCGACCCATTCTTATATCCTGTACAAAGCTCAAGTCCAAGTGGATTCAGGTTTTCCACATAAAACTAGATACTCTGAAACTCATAAAGGAGAAAGTGAGGAAGAACCTTGAATACATGGGCACAGGGTAAATGTTTCTGAATAGAGCACCAATAGCTTATGCTCTAAATCAATAATAGACAAATGGGACCTCATAAAATTGCAAAGCTTCTGTAAAGTAAAGGACATTGTTAATAGGACAAAGAGGCAACCAACAGATTGGGAAAAGATCTTTACCAATCCTATATCCAAGAGAGGGCTGATATTCAATATATTCAATATACAAAGAACTCAAGAAGATGGACTCCAGAGAATTAAAAAATCCTATTAAAAATGGGGAATAGGGCTAAACAAAGAATTTTCAACTGAGGAATATAAAATGACTGAGAAGCACCTAAAGAAATTTTCTATATCCTTAGTCATCAGGGAAATACAAACCAAAACAACCCTGAGATTCCATTTCATACCAGTCAGAATGGGTAAGATCAAAAAATCATTTGACATAAGATGCTGGTGAGGGTGTGGAGAAAGAGGAATACTCCTCCGTTGTTGGTGGGATTGCAAACTGGTACAACTGCTTTCGAAATCAATCTGGTTGTTCCTCAGAAAATTGGACAGCTATATCACTCCTGGGCATATAACCAAAAGACTCTCCAAGATATAACAAGGACACATGCTCCACTATGTTCATAGCAGCTTTATTTATAATAACCAGAAGTTGGAAAGTACCCAGTTATCCTTCAACAGAGGAATGGATACAGAAATGTGGTATGCTTTCACAATGGAGTACTACTCAGCTCTTAAAAACAATGAATTCATAAAATTATTAGGCAAATGGATGGAACTAGAAAATATCATCCTGAGTGAGGTAACCCAATCATAAAAGATGACGCATGGTATGCACTCACTAATAAGGGGATATCAGCCCAAAAGTTCTGAATACAATGATACAATTCATAGACCACATGAAGTTTACGAAGGAAGACCAAAGTGCCTGTGCTTTAGTCCTTCTTCGAAAGGGGAATAAAATACTCACGGGAACAAATACAGAGACAAAATGTAAGCAGAAACTGAAGGAAAGGCTTTCCAAAGACTGCCCCACCTGGAGATCTATCCCTTATGCAGCCACTAAACCCAGTCACTATTGTGAATGCCAACAAGTGCTTGCTGACAGGAGCCTGATATAGCTGTTTCCTGTGAGGCTCTGCTAGAACCTGACAAATACAGAGATGGATACTTGCAGCCTCTTGGACTGTGCATGGGGTCCTCAACAGAGGAGGTAAAGAAAGGACTGAAGTTGCTGATGGGATTTGCAACCCCATAGGAAGAACAACAACATCAACCAACCAGACTCCCCCCAGAGCTCCCAGGGACTAAACCACTAACCAAGGAGTACACCTGGAGGAACTCATGGCTCCAGCTGTTTATGTAGCAGGGGATACTGTTGTGGGGCTTCATTGGGAGGAGAAGCCCTTGGTTCTGTGAAGGCTCTAGGTCCCTGTGTCCAAGAATTGGAGGGCAGGGAGGCAGGAGTGGGTGGGTGGATGGGGAGCACCCTCATAGAAGCAAGGGGAGGGGCATGTGATAGGGGACTTTGAGGGGACTGGGAAAGCAAATAACATTTGAAATGTAGATAAAGAACATATCTAATAAAAAAAGAAAAAGTGTTTATTCAAAAGAACATCTCGATCCCATATATATATATATATATATATATATATATATATATGTATATATATACACATATACTGAAGTCTACAAAATGTATGTATGTATGATTGTATGCAAACATAGACACATTCACATATATTCTTTCAAGGTTGAAATTTTAAACTTCAATTTTTCTTAAATACTTATATAAACAGTGCACAATGCTTGGGAGAAAAATGTGATGTACAAAGGGAAAAACAATAACTTGTCAAAAGAAATGACTGCAGTTTTCATCTTTGCTAAGTCTTCAGTGCTCACTTGGGATTGTTCTGAGGAAATGTGGGAGACGAAACTCTTATGCACATTATAAGTGCCTTGACATCTATTGCCAAGTGGACTCATAAAAAAGCCATTTTCATAGACAATTCTACCATCAACAAGAACCAACCATCCTTTTAAAGCATGGTCATTCACATGGATGATATTCTTTTAATACTTATTCTAGCCTTGAAGACAAGAACAGACAATCTTTTTATCATCTGTCTTTCTTAAATCCTAATCACTCTGAGTCCTGTAATACACACTATGCTGTAAAATCCAATACGTATTGTCTATTTGTATTTTTTCTTTTATGAATTACCGTTTTCATTTCTCCTGCCTTGTTTCAATTAGTGCCTACATCTTATTGACCCCCGAGACAGCTATATATTAAAGCTATTGATTCAATGATTAAAAGAAGAAAAAAGAAGTTCCTTTCTGTCTCAAAGGTCTATGCATTACATCTTAAACCTGAGCATGCACAATTACAAAGATTTTATTGGATGTCTTAGTTGTTCTTGTATTGCTGTGATGAAACACCATGACTATGGCAACTCATAAAAGGAAGCATTTCATTGGGGGCTTGCTAATGGTTTAAGAGGTTTAGTCCATGAACACCAGAGCAGGAAGCATGGTAGCAGGCAGACAGATACGTCACTGGAGCAGTAGCTTAGACCTCACATCAGACTCACAAGTTGGAGGCAGAGAGAGCTCAAGACTGGGGTGTACATGAGTTTTTGAAAAACTTCTTGCTTTTATAGAGCCTGTTTTGAGGGAGTAGTGAAAAGAAAATGACTTGAAAACATATTTCATTATTTTTAAGTATTAGATTATATTTCTTCTCTCTAGCTCTGCTATCTGCTTGTCTGCCTGTTTGTCTCTCTATCTTTCCCTCTCGTGTGTGTGTGTGTGTGTATGTGTATGTGTGTGTGTGTAGTTATGACTGTATCTAAGTGTAGCTCAGATGACATTGGGTAGGAGCTACTCCTCTCTTTCCACAGTATAGTTCTGTGGTGATTTGAATATGCTTGGCCCAGGGAGTGTCACTATTAGGCGGCTTTGTTAGAGAAGGTGTAGCCTTGTTGGAGGAATTGTGTCACTTAGTGTGGCCTTTGATACCCTTCTCCTAGCTGCCTGAGAGACAATTTCTCCTGGCTGCAGTTGGATCAAGATACAGAACTCTCAACTCCTTTTCCCATGCCATGGCTTCCTGAATATTGCCATGATCGCACCTTGAATGATAATGCACTGAACCTCTGAATCTGTAAGACAGGTCCAATGAAATGTTGTCCATTATAAGAGTTGCCTTGGTCCTGGTACCTCTTCACAGCAATAAAACCCAAACTATAACAGAAGTTGGTACCAGGGACTAAGGATTGTGATCATGGCACAGGACTGAAAGGGTCATGCAAAGAAGCTGAGTCTTTGCACCATGAAGCGAGCCTATGAGAGGCTATTGGTGAAGCCTAGTTGCAGTGGAAGACTCCAGTGAATTGGAGATGCCAGTACTGTAAGATGATCACCACGAATAGCAGTGTCAGTAGAGTAGAGTTCTAGAGAGGTTAGAGTTGGAGAAGTGACTCAATCCCTTCAGGTTGGGGGCAGAAGATCATGAGTGGAAAACAGACATTGGAAAAAGAAGCTATAAAATAGAAGTTGCCATGGATACACCAAGATGTTAGAGATGTCAGGACCACGGGATAACTGCCTAGGAAAGCTGCTAACACGGAGTGGAACCAGCACAAGAGAAAGAAGTTGTTGCAGTCAACAAAGATGAATGGAGTTGTAGATCTGAAGAGTGCTTTGAAGTCAGATAGGAGGTGCCAAGTTTGGAATTTGCTCAGCTGCATTTTGGTTTTGTTTTGATCCACTCCTCACTGTGACATTTTGGAATGTTAATGTATATCCTGTGATGTTGGACGTATGTAAACTGTATTTTGATTTATAGGTGATTGCAATTAAAAGATTTCATGAATCTCAGAAGAGACTTTGAACATTGGACTTTTACTGATTTGTAATGTCTTGTCCCTTATGTCTTATTCAGTTTGTCTTTTTACATAACCCAGGATAACTTGGATAAAGAATGATTTTATCCACAATGGTCTGGGTCCTCCTACATTAATCATGAGTCAAGAAAATGTCACACAGATTTGTCTATTGGCCAGTCTGATGAAGCCATTTTCTCAAATGTGGGTTTTCTCTTTCTAGATCACCCTTGCTAGTGTTAAGGTGTCAAAAACAAATCAACAAACGAAAAACTAACCTGCACAAGGGATATTCTCTTAGTTTGGATGTCCAATGCTGTGAGGAAACACAATGACCAGGGAAATTCTTATAAGGTAAGCATTTAATTGCATCTGGCTTATAGTTTCAGAGGTCCTGTCCATCATCCTCACTGCAGGTAGCATGGCAGCATCCAGGCAGACGTGGTGCTGGAGAAGGAGCTGAGAGTTCTGCATCTTGATTTGAAGGCAACCGGGAGAGACAGCCATCCTCAGGCAGCTTGATGGAAGTTCTCTTCCATAATTGGTAGAGCCTAAGCACAGGAGGGGACCTTCAAAGCCCACCCCCATAGTGATAGATATCCTCCAACAAGGCCCCAGCTTGTAATATTACTACTTCCTATGGGTCAAGCATATTCAAACCACCACAGACATTTTATATCTAAACCATAAGGAATGACAAAATAGCTAAAGGAGAGTTTATTCAGTTTGAATTGTGTGCTCAGAGGAGATAGTCAAGAGGCTTTGCAGTCACAGGTGTGGAACATGGATAACAGGAGAAATTTAAGAGAGCTTTTGAGGTGGGAGCATAATTCTGAATCTACAATGATGAAGTGTAGGAGTAAACAAGCAGGAACTCAGGATAATTACTGACAGTATTCAGAAGAGTTTCCTGGAGTTGCCACTTCTCTGAGTCGGAGCTGGGCTTAGTGTTGCCCAATCTGCACCATATTCACAAAGGTCTGATGCTTTCAGAAAGTGCAGATGGTCTTTGAAAAATACAATGCTGCTGCAGATGAAGTGTAAGATTTCAAGGGTTCTGCAATGTAAATGTGAACAACTAAGACATCATCTCTGATTATTTCACAAACAACAGCAGAGAGACAAGTTAAAATTGTGCCTTGGTAAGAGTCACTTTTGCATATGTAAACAAGACTGACTCCTGCATACTCCTGTGCATAGCACTTTTAAACATTTAATTCCAATGTTGATTTTGAAAATGGGAAAAAAAAAACTGTCAGAGAATAATTTTTATTCAAATTGAGAGAAAGCATGTTGTGTAACTGTTGCTTTTAAAAAGAAGATGTTAGCATATGTCACGGCAATTTGCAGCTATTATCACTTCACAGAGATACTGAGCAAATTGAATTGCTGACTAATGTCGTCGGGGGCGAAGGTCATCTCTCAGTAACCCAGTGACTAAATAATGATCCTATTTTAAAACTCCATCTTGCAGCATTCCATTTGGAAAAGAATTGTCTTCTCACAGAGAATACTTCTTTTTATGGTATGGCATATTTGCTTATATGAATATATTTTATGTATATATATCTGCATAGTATGTATATTCATATAATAGAAGAAAAAACCCTTCTCATCAGTGTATGTTCCTTCCCTTTTGCATTTACTGAGTAGAAATGTGGGCAAAAGAGTAAGGAAAATAAAACACACACACACACACACACATCAAAACACAACTTCAAAGATTTAAATAAATTGCTCATTTTTATTTTGTGTGTGTTCTTGTTTGTCTGTATGCATGGCATGTACATGCAGGTGACTCAGAGGCTAGAATTGGATATCAAATTTCCTAGAATTGGAGTTACTACAGGTGGCAACTCACCCATCAATGTGGGTTCCGGGGATTGAAACCTGGTCCTGTGTAAGAGCAGCAAGTGCTCTTATACACTGTACCATCTCTTCACCCCCCCACTTTGAAGACTTCTTAAGGTCATTCTGTATCTTGGGATAATAGATGAAGCAAATGTCCTTGATGCTTATACATGGGAACAATAAAGACAGCAACTTAACAGGTTGAATATGAACATGTGTAAAATACTCAAGTAGCTTTGTAGTAAAATATAAAGTGATATGTGCCTTGGGGAAAGACGAAACCATTGTATATTTATTAATTTCTACTTAAGTCAATACTCTTTTTCACTTTTTTTTTGAGACAGGGTTTCTCTGAGTAGCCCTGGCTGTCCTGGAACTCACTCTGTAGACCAGGCTGGCCTCGAACTTAGAAATCCACCTGCCTCTGCCTCCCAAGTGCTGAGACTAAAGGCGTGCGCCACCACTGCCTGGCTGATACTCTTTTTCCTTTGGAGTATGTTTACATGTAAGCTTATATATTTGGAAGTATGAGGGGACATATCTTCACCTGTTGCTGGTGTGATTTTTAATGTGCACAGCACATGGTATACACAAAATGCAGCATGTTTGGAGAGCTGACTAGTGAAGGAGCCAACTTCATTCAGTCTTTGAGATCAACTAGTTTTGAAACATGAAAACTTTTTTTTGCTGCACGGTGTTTTTTATAACCTCCTGTGGCTTTTCTCCAAAATGAATAATCAAATGAGAAAATGAGAAAAATTTTTAACTTAAGAAAACCCCTGTATCCAGCTAAAACATTAATATCCTTTCCCTTAGGTTTTAAGAAAAGTCATGAGTATATAAAAAATGATTTTGTTTTTCTTCATAGTATCTATTTTATTTATCTCTAGTATTCCATAATTATCTGATGAAATCCTATAGCATAATTTCGAAGTTGTGAGGCATACATATGGACTATTGGAATCTGTGGAGGCAGAGTACATGCACATTTTCTATGATCACTTCTACTGGTGTTTTTCTGAGTTACTGACCCACCTACAAAACGAAGCCCAGCACCTCACAAATGTAGTCATAAGCAGGTGTTGTTCCATGACATATCAAATAATAATACACCTAGGCTGCACATTATGGTTCTTTGGAGATCCCTGACTTGAAAGTTGCTGTTTTTGGTTGATCCTGTTGACTCTTAATGGACTTGGCTTATTAACTGTGAGTTTTCAAAAAAAAAAGCACATTATATATTGTTGACAGGTATGAGACCATCTGTGTAAGCAGTCATTAGACAACATTGGAGATATTGCTCATTTTCACTTAGGCTCAGATTCTATTTTTTGCAATTTATTTATTATAAAGGCAACTTTTATTTGATGGATATAATAATTGTCATCTCTGAGGCTTACTGATGAATACGCTCAGGCTTTCTAGCTCTTTATGACTTCTGGCTGTCTGGTTCAATTCAGCTATTCTGGCTCAAGCTTCTGTGCAAGCTGACTAATTCAAATTGACTTCTCTCAGTTTTCCCCTAAATTGCTCTGCTTGGCCTAAAAAAACTCTGGCAATTTGTTCTAGTCTTCTAGCTCTTTCTTAGTCTCTGTCTTCAACTGCCTCTGCTGACCTGCACTGAACTTCCCTAGTACAACTCCACTGTACTCAACTCACTCAACTGACTGAACTGAAGTCAATCACATGGTCTTCACTCAACCACACTCACTCCCAACCTTTAAAACCTACCTGACTGATTTAAAATCAACTGACTGGCTGAACTCTGAGATCTGCAAGCCCCTGTCTCCTGAGTTCTGGGATTAAAGGCATGTACCGCCATGCTTAGACCTAATATTTTCTTTACCTGAAATATACTCTATACCAGGCTGGTCTTCAACTCAGAGATCTGCTGGCCTCTATTTCCCAGGATTAAAAGCATGTCTGCCTGTTAAACAATGCCTGGATCACACATACCTAGACAGTCTTTGGATGTGATCTCTCACCAGAGATCTTGCTGGATTAAAAAAAAATCCTCTACAGCTTTTGTTATTTTTGAGGATTGAATCTCATTGTGTAGACTAGCCTGGCCTAGAACTTACAATCTTGCCTTGGTACATTCCTTTCCTGAGTGCTAACATTATGGAAACTAAATATAGTTAAATTACATTAAACTCCTAGTTTAAGTTTGCCTGGTAATTAAAGAAATGTAGTCATTTGCAAATAAACAAACAAGCAAACCATTTACTGTGGGGAAGAAGACTGTACAGGTAGGAGACAGTTCACCTGCTCTAAAGCATGGAGACAGATTGCCAGAGTGCGTGCTCTTGCAAGATGCATAGCAATTGTTTTGTCAGTGGACTTGGGAATTGGGACAGAAAATGTGTTTGTGAAGGCTCAGCACTCAGGTGGGACCTGGGGAATTTAGAATTTAAGATGGAAAAGGAACGTGGTAATTAGAAGTGTCCAGAGCATATAGGGTCTTCAGGCTGTCTTAAGATGAAATTTGAAGGACAAGGGTAGCTTGCTGTCAAGTGTTTACAAAGAAGAGTGACATTAATTACAGTTCTCTGAAAGAAAAATAAATCACTCTGACTGGTAGTTTGGGAGGTATCTGCTAAGAGGACACAGGGGACCATGGAAGAACACTTGGCGTGACAGAGAAGAGTTGTCTGGACAAGACAGGGTGCTAGTTTAGATTACAATTTTGTCATGGGAAGCAATGGGCTATGAACATTACTATTGTTCACCTGGAGGAAAACAGAAATGAAGCAGGTGGTAGACTGCAGAATTAGAGGCCATACTGGTAGTTGGCTTACATTAGTCACACTAAAAGAAGGCAGATAGGATTATCAAGATATATACATAAATTAAAGTCATATACCTGGGTGAAGTTTCCAAGGTGCAGAGTACAAATGGAGAGGGAGAGAACTGAGATGGAAGCCTAGGGTTATCAGTTTGAGAATGTTGGAACCCATTTGAAATGTTCTAGATATGTATCCCAGAATGCACTACAGTGACTGACCAGAACCCTTACTTAAAGTCATTGCAGGAGTTCTTCCATTTCCCTACTTTGTGCTTGATCTTGGTTCTACTTCTATTCGATCTTTTTCCTCATTGAAAACTCATCATGTACCTTCTTGCTCCTAGATCAGAATGAAAATCTCTTATTTATTCTCCGAGCAGGTATTAGACCATCTTACTCTAGTCAGTCTGTCCCAACATTGTAATTTAGCACCTATATTCAGGGTTTGCAGAATTTTATTTAGGTCAAGTAAGCCCCTGAGGCATCTTCCCAAATAAGTCGGAGGTGCTCAGAGCTCCTGCCTGGGCTCTGTTGATTGTGTTGATGGTGTCTTGGAGTTGAGTCATGATTCCAGAGAAGTGCTTACTTTCAGGATTCTCAAGTTTACTGCAATCTATAAAATACCAATGAACATAACTTTTAAAAACTAGTTCAGGCTATTTTTCTACAATAGAATAGTTTTTCAGAGACAAAAATGTTAATATTTATCTCTACTTACTACAATTAGTCATTTTTAAGGTAAAAGTAACTTTATAATAGAAGACTTTTTAAAGAGTAACCTTTAAAATGTGTTACTTTAAATCATTCAGTACTTCTGTACCTTACCATTCTGGCTTTGAAGATAACCTTCATAATGTAAATTGATATGGCGGGTGTTGGAGCTCAGAACTAAAAGTTCTGATGCAATTTCTCAAAGAACATTGCAGCCTATTTCTTCTATGCTGATTGCTGTCAGAACCAAAATGCAATAGCTGCCCGGTAGTGGTAGACATTAACTCAGTACCTTGAAGAGTTTAAAGTCTTCCACTAGCTAAAAAATTATTGCAGAGCCTTTTCACTCTGAACAACTGCCTTTTTTATCTGCATTTGTGGAAGATTTCAGAGGGCAATCTGTTTTACATACTTCAAACATATAAGGTAATATACAGAGCAGCACTGTTTTGTATCCTAGAAAGGACTATTGATTTGGAGCCAAATATTTTGTTCATTTCCATTTACAAGAAGTTGTTTAGCACCTAATATGATCAAATATTAAAATTTATATGAAAATATAAAGTAAACACACCAATTCTCAGGGATATCAGTCTTTATTGAGAGTAGTTAGCACAGTCATAGAAAATAATTACTGGATGTTTTATAAAAGCTAATATATAGTATACAATACATAAAGATTGCAGTTTCTTCAAAACAATTATTTTTTCCCAACAGAGACTGCCATTGTTGAGTTTCTATTTTGTGTCAAGTAATGTCTTGACTGTGTAGGTTATATCAGTTAATGTCCTATAAGGTGATATACATACTGAACTGTTTGAGGATTTAAATGCATCACCATAGATCTTACAATTATGAATGGATGAACAGGGATTTAACCTGGCCTACTGGACCTTAAGCCTCTTCTTACCTTGATTACCTTACACAGTTCCTTTCCTAGAAAAGTGGATGCTGAAGAGTAGTCTGGAAGAGGGCACTTTGGACAGATAACCACAGAAAGACCAAAGAACCAAAGACAATATACTTCTTAGGAGGTTCCTTCAACCTTTTCATTCTTTGTCTCCCTGTGCTAGAGACATTTTAGTAATAGACTCTAATGACCACAAGATGTCAAAATTAGGACAGGATAATCAGGCAATGTATTCTTTCTCATACATGGAACCTAGCTTTGACTTTTAGTTTTGCTTTTTAAACCTAGAGTACTCAAGTATACAGTAATCTAGGAAGAGGATATTGGTAGCTGAGGTACTTTAAGGGAAAGGAAATAGAACACAGAGAGTAGAAAGGGTAAATACTGAGGGCAGAAAATTGCACAAAGTGTCCTATACTGTATTGTTAAATTGTTGGATATTGATGGATTCTTGGAAGAGGAAGCTATTGTCTTCAATTGTGTATTCACCAGGCACCCATGAATGACCCTAAAACCAGTGGGAACATAGGAGCTTTGGATAAACTCAGTGAGTCACACAACAAAACAGACATAGACAGGAAGTTGATAAAGGTTAGTAGGGTAGTAGATTGGGTAGACAGTGATGGGAGAGAGTTAACAGAGAGTTGGACAGGTGAGTAATGAGTATTCAATGGATACATGTATGAGTTGACAAAGAACAAATTCTATTAATTAAAAACAAATAAAAATTAAATGTAATACTATGTCATTACCACTTTCTGGTATCTAACTGCCCCATGTAGAAATACAAATCTTTCTGTGCATATTGTGTTTCTGTACATATAGATTTGTAGCAAAAAATAGGAAACACTATGGATATTTTCTAATATGTGATGTATTGAATGCTACTGTATAAATGAATCAGATTTATTTGCACTTCACTCTTCTAGAAGGTGCTATTACAAATAGGGTTTTATTTCTTGGGAGCTGGTGATTTTTAAATGGAACACTGGAAAGAAACAAAGCAGAATCACACATCTCTGTGTACTTGATGCAATTTACTGAAATCTAATAGAAGAATGTGTTTGTTTTCATTTTTTATTATCAGTAGATTCAGACCAAAAGGTCAAGATAGTTAAAACAACAAAAACCCTACTTGGATATTAAATATCTGCAGAAACTGAAGCTGCAAAGTATTTGTATTTCTTCTTTTAAAATGTTGTACTTATTTAAATAGACATTTTTTGTTTTGTGTTACCTTTGATATGAACTACAAATATGGGTAAATGTGAATATTTTTTAACTTTAGAGATTCATTAATTTGTTTGGAGTCAAAAGATGCTTGCTTTTATAATTCCAAAAATTTCTCATCCAACAAAATGTAATAATTACGTGTTTAATTCTTAAGATAAATCATTTTTAGTAAACTTGCTTGGAAAAAAGTATCATTGTTATTTTGAAACAATGGTTGTCACATTGTGCATAACATTCTTTAAAGACGAATTTGATTTGGTCTTTAAAATGATATGGGTTTCTGATGATTAAAGACTTGCCTATTTATTTCTATTTGTTTTCTTGCCTTATAGTTGGAATAAAATACCTAATTAAATTTTGTATGGACTACATTTAAGCTGGATGCATGTTTATATTCTCGGCACTTAGGAGGTAGGGGCAGGAGAATAAGGGCAATAAAGCCAGTTTAAGATACATAGTAAAATACTGCCTAAAAACATGTATTAATTTTTTTTACTTTCTCCACAACTATCTTCAGTGGATTGCTTGTTTTTCAACGCAAGAGTAAGAAGCCTTTGAGCTTTGTTATTCACACATTCTAATCTTCATCTCCTGCTTCAACTTCAGATGACTTATCTAGGGACCAGAAATAAATTCCTGACCCACATGGGAATACCATGTGAAAACCATGGAATAAGTTATGGGAGTAAAAGAACACATTAAAATATATTATATAAAAAAACATTTTCTCAGTCTTCCCTTCCAGCTGCCATCTGCAGCAGGGAACCAGGCTGCTCCAAAGCCTTCTGTGCTTATTCCACCAGGAAAGAGTAATCTCACAGCACTGATTTCATTTCTGAGTGTGGAGGTGAGATCTCCACCTTCTCTCTGAAGGAGTACAGCTAGGAGCATAAAGGGCAGGCATATGATCAGTGTTGCTTCTGGGACAGGAGTCTTCCCTTCCAACTGCCATCTGCAGCAGGGAACCAGGCAGCTCCAAAGCCTTCTGTGCTTGTCCCACCAGGAGTGAGTGATCTCCCAGCAGTGATTTCATTTCTGAGTGTGGAGGTGAGATCTCCACCTTCTCTCTGGAGGGGTACAGCTAGGAGGGCACAGGTAATACAGTCAGTGGAGCTGCTGGGACAGGAAGCTTCCCTTGTGGCCGCCATTTGCAGCAGGGAACCAGACAGCTCCACAGCCTTCTGTGCACAGACACTGCCAGAAGAGAGTTGGTCTCCAAGGAGTACAGACACAGGCTTACAGACCATATGAGGGACAAGCTCCAGCCAAAGACAGTAATACCAACTAACACCAGAGATAACTAGATGGTGAAAGGCAAGTGCAAGAACCCTACCAACAGAAACCAAGGCTACTTGGCAACATCAGAGCCCAGTTCTCCCAACACAGCAAATCCCGGATGCCCCAGCACACCGGAAAAGCAAGAGTTGGATTTAAAGTCTCTTCTCCCGATGCTGTTAGAGGACATCAAGAAGGACATAAATAACTCCCTTAAAGAAATACTGGAGAACATGGGTCAAATGGTAAAAGCCCTTAAAGAGGAAACACAAAAATCCATGAAAGAAATATAGGAGAGCATGGGTGAACAGGTAGAGGACCTTAAAGAGGAAATACAAAAATCCCTGAAAGAATTACACGAGAACACAAACAAACAAGTGAAGGAACTGAACAAAACCATCCAGGATCTAAAAATGAAAGTAGAAACTATAAAGAAATCACAAAGTGAGACATCTCTGGAGATAGAAAATCTTGGAAAGAATTCAGGAGTCATAGATGCAACCATTAACAACAGAATACGAAGGATAGAAGAAAGAATCTCAGGTGCTGAAGATACCATAGAAAACACTGACTCAACAGCCAAAGAAAATGCAAAATGCAAAAAGCTCCTGAGCCAAAACATCCAGGAAATCCAGGACACAATGAGAAAACCAAACCTAAGGATTATAGGTATAGAAGAGAGTGAAGATTTCCAACTTAAAAGGCCAGTAAATATCTTCAACAAAATTATAGAAGAAAACTTCCCTAACCTAAGGAAAGAGATGCCCATGAATATACAAGAAGGCTACCGAACTCCAAACAGGCTGGACCAGACCAGAAAGTCCTCCCGGCACATAATAATCAAAACACCAAATGCACTAAACAAAGAAAGAATATTAAAAGCAGTAAGAGAAAAAGGTCAAGTAACCTATAAAGGCAGGCCTATCAGAATTACACCAGACTTCTCACCTGAGACGATGAAAGCCAGAAGATTCTGGGCAGATCTCATACAGACCCTAAGAGAACACAAATGCTAGCCCAAACTACTATACCCAGCAAAACTCTCAATTACCATAGATGGAGAAACCAAGAAATTCCACGATAAAACCAAATTTACACAATATCTTTCCACAAATCCAGTCCTACAAAGGATAATAGGTGGAAAACACCAACATGAGGAGGGAAACTACACCATAATAAAGCAAGAAAGTAATCTTTTTCCAACAACCCCCTCCAAAAGTAACCACACAAACATAAAAAGACCATCAAAAATAACAGGAAACAACTATCTATTCCTTAATATCTTATAATGTCAATAGACTCAATTCCCCAACAAAAAACATAGTCTAACAGAGATGTTTTTCATGTGGATCTTCGATTTTATCAGAAAATGTTTATGACTCCTCTTTCAATTCAGTAATGCTTTTTGTGTCTACCGTTTTGACTGTATTATTTTCCATGATAATCTTTAATTTTAACATTTTTTCTGTGTATTTCTTCGATTTTGTCGGGGTTTTTTTTCATGTAGATCTTTGGTTTCGTCGGGGGTGGGGTGGGTGGAGGTGTTTGTAGTTACACTTTCAATCAATTTAGGAATGTTTTTGTGCCTACCATTTTGCTGGTATAATTGTCCATGATAATATTAAATTTTAACGTTTCTCTGTATTTTTCTTCAATTTTGTCAGAAGTAGTTTCCATGTGGATCTTCAATTTTATCAGACAATGTCTATACTTTTACTTTCAATCAACTTAGGAACATTTTTATGCCTTCCATTTTATCTTTATAATTTTTCATTTAATAGTCAGTTTTAACATGTTTCTCTATATATTTCTTGAATTTTTCAAGAATATTTTCCTTGTAGATCTTCAATTTTATCAGAAAGTGTTTATAATTCCACTTTCATAAAACATAGGAATATTTTTATGCCTACTATTTTATCTGTATAATTTTTCCATGAAATACTCAATCTTAACACGTTTTTATATATTTCTTCAATTTTATCAGAGATATTTTCCAGGTAAATCTTCAATTTTATCAGAAAATGTTTATAATTTCATTTTCAATCAACTTAGAAATATTTTTATGCCTGCCATTTTATCTGTATAATTTTCCATGATAATCTTCAATTTTAATGTTTTTCCATATATTTTTTTCAATTTTATCATAAATATTTTCCATGTAAATCTTCAATTTTATCAGAAAATGTTTTTAATTCTACTTTCAATTAACTTAGGAATATTTTAATTACTACCAATTTATCTGTATAAATTTCTTCAATTTTATCAGAGATATTTTCCATGTAAATCTTCAATTTTATCTGAAAATGTTTTTACTTCTACTTTCAATCAATTTAGGAGTATTTTTATGCCTACCATCTTATCTGTATAATTTTTCATGAAATAGTCAGTTTTAACCTGTTTTTCTATATATTTCTTGAATTTTTATATTTTCTGCTAAAATTGAAAATCTACAAGGAAATATCAGTTTTATCAGAAAATGTTTATAATTCCACTTTCAATCAACTTAGGAATATTTTTATGCCTATCATTTTCTGTATAATTTTCCATGAAACAGTCAATCTTAACGTGTTTTTCTATATATTTCTTCAATTTTATCAGAGATATTTTCCATGTATATTTACACAATGGAATACTACTCAGCAATTAAAAACAATGAATTTATGAAATTCTTAAGCAAATGGGGAACAAGGGGAGGGAAGAGGGCTTATGGGACTTTCGGGGAGGGGGGAACTGGGAAAAGGGAAATTATTTGGAATGTAAATAAAGAATATAGAAAATAAAATAATAATAAAAAGGAAAAATCAAGAAAGTAATCTTTTTTCCAACAAACCAAAAAGAAAGTAACCACACAAACATAAAAATAACATCAAAAATAACAGGAAGCAACAATCACTATTCCTTAATATCTTATAGCATCAATGGACTCAATTCCCCATCAAAAAACATTATCTAATTGAAATATTTTTCATGTAAATCTTCAATTTTATCAGAAAAGATTTCTGATTCTTCTTTCAATTTAGTAATGTTTTTTATGTCTACCATTTTAAGTGTATTATTTTCCATGATAATCTTTAATATTAGCATTTTTCTATATATTTATTCAATTTTATCAGAAATATTTTCCATGTAAATCTTCAATTTTATCAGACAATGTCTATAATTTTACTTTCAATCAACTTAGGAACATTTTTATACCTACTATTTTATCTGTATAATTTTCCATGAAATAGCTTTAGCATGTTTTTCTATATATTTCTTGAATTGTATCAGAAATATTTTCCTTGTGGATCTTCAATTTTATCAGAAAATGTTTATAATTCCACTTTCAAACAACTTAGGAATATTTTTAAGCCACCATTTTATCTATATAATTTTTCCATGAAATAGTCAATCTTAACGTGTTTTTCTATATATTTCTTCAATTTTATCAGAGATATTTTCCATGTAAATCTTTAATTTTAACATAAAATGTTTTACTTCCTTTTTCATTAAAAAAAAAAAAATATGGGAAGCCTGAGAGTACCTAGGATTAGCTTTTCTCCAAGTGGATTTTTCATATAGAAATAAAAACAGTTGTCACATTCTTTGCGTGATAAGGCACTTTTAAAATGTTGTTATAAAACAAAATATAAAATACACAACACACTCATCTACTTTATTAAGTAGAAGCTAAACTCTTAAAATTTGAGGGGTGGTAATTTGGATTAATATTCAAACAATGGACTATAAACAATATGACTTGCTGAAGGTCCCAAACCACTGTTGTAAAGAATCCTAATTTTTAGTTTAGTTGTTTTATTACATTTTTACTTATTTGTATGTCTGTGTACACATGTGCTGTGGTGCATTTGTGGAAGTCAGAAGCCCACTTTCAGATGTTGGTTCTCTTTCCATCATGTGGATCCCGAGTTTGGTTAACAGGCTTCTGTCCACTTAGCTATCTTGCCAACCCTTTAATTTTAGTTGTCAAGCAGTCACTATCAGACCCTGCTGGTATTATGACTCTCTTTAAAAGCAATGAACCCCAGCCTCACTTTGTTGCCTCAAATCTTCTGAGATACACACAGTGGACTAATTTTAAGACAAGTGAACATGTTTTAATAGCCTAAGAAATGCTTAGTGAACAATATGACATTTATTCTAACTGGACAAAAGTCTTTCTTCCTGGTACTAAAATACATTTTGGACAGCTGAGGTTATCAAATGCATAAGGTATGCATATTGAAATGATGCTTCATGGTTGAGAAGACTAGCCCTTCAGTAGCCTCGTCTAGATCTGTACCGTAAAGCCATCATCTACATCCTTACAAATTTAGCCACATTTATTTTAAAAGTTGATTTGGGCTGTCAAGGTAGCTGAGTAGGTAAAGACTATTTCCAACCTCAAATCACAACCTTAGCTCTGTCCTTAGGAAAAACTCTCAGTAACAGAAAGCCAACTACAGAGCTGTCCTCTGATGGCTACAGGGGTGCTGTGACATACAAACTCTCATATATGTAAAATGAATAAATGTAGTAATACTCAAAAAATAAAAATTTTTTCTTTCTTTCTTTCCTCTGAAATCCTTGATCTAATAAACCAACAATCATAGATAGAATTGGTTTTGTTTTTTTTTTTGTGGTAGTCTACCTATTGTTTTTATAGTGAGAATGGTTGAAATTGAAAAAAGCCATGTTGTACCTGGACTATACTGAGTAGGCTTTGTGGTTTGAAATCAAATGGTTCCTGTTTGACAAATATTTTTATTCTTCATCTTGAACAAAAGTGGATGATAAATTAGCCAAACAATGTGTGCTAGGCTGTGTGTGTGTGTGTGTGTGTGTGTGTGTGTGTGTGTGTGTGTGTTTGATTTTAAAATGTGCATTTCAAGGATTAAACTCAAGTCTCTTTCTTGACTGACCCATCATATCAGAATGCCAAGAAGAGTTTTATATGTATACAGTTTAACATTATACAGTGGTATATAATGTTTCCTCTTGTTTAGAACTCGATAGTCTTCTGATAATGGCCATTCTTCTAATAACTATTTTTCTTTGGGAATATACCGTCTCAAGTTTTACAATTAGTATATAGTTAGGGTATTATTTCTGAGCATGTCTCTAAGATGCCCCAACTACCTTTTCTATGTTTTGCCTTTGTTTTGGAGTATACAGTAGCCATAACTCCTTGGTGTTATTGCTTTTTCTGTTTTATGTTATAAGTTGGCAAATGTTTCTGACAAACTGAATAGCAAATTTTTAAAATCAGCCTAAGTTTTAACTTACCTGCCATTCTGAGCAGTTGGATAAAATCTCTTTTCCTTCTATTCCAGCTTATCTAATACATGAATCCTTACTTTACCCAGTAGGTCTACACTTCATTTATCAGCTAGTCATTCACTTGACAATTGACTCAGTTATCAAGTCAATTGCAGTGATAGTAGTGACTGGCTTCAAGAAATGAACCTTTTTATTTGACTTTGTCATTCTCCTGAAGGACAATAACAACGTTACGGGCAATTTGGCTATCCAAGAGGGAAGCTGAAAAGCATTTCCTTCGAATGAAAAGGTTTAGAGTAACAAGTAAACAAATGTACAGTTGTATACTGAGATTACTAAGATCCCTGGTAGAGCTAGTCCACCTGTGAAATTAGAAAAAATGAGAAAGAAATTCCTTCTAGTTCTGATGATTCATCTCAAGCCATGAACACTGTGGTCACAGGATATGGAATATTCTCAGTTGGATATAAATGGCATTAAATCATAAACATAGGCATAGTTAAGGCAGCTACTGGGAAGGTTGGAAAGCAGCAACACTATTAGGAGGCATGGCCTTGTTGGAGTAGGTGTGGCCTTCTTGGTGGAAATATGTCCCTGTGGTTGTCATCTTTGAGACCCCTCTCCTAGCTGCCTGGAAGACAGTCTTCTCATGACTGTCTTTGGATCAAGATCTAGAACTCTTGGCTCCTTCTCCAGTACCATGTCTGTGTGGATGCTGCCATGCTTCCTGCTGTGAAATAATGGACAGAATCCCTGAACCTATAAGCCAGCCCCAACTAAATGTTGTCTTTTATAAGAGTTGCCTTGGACATAGTGTCTCTTCATAGCAATGGAAACCCTAACTAAGACAAAGAGTGACTGTCATATAAAATACCACTGTTTATAGTTATTGAAGAGACTAAGTGAATACGACTTGGAGAGTTTCCAACTGATCTATGTCCGCATATTTTAACCTTATTTTAATACATTACATAAAGGTAGAATTTTAGAAACTGGATTTTCAGTAAAGTATTCTTTTGAAGACAGTAAGGATGGTTTATTATTTGAGCTTCAAATTCACAGTTTTCAAATTATATCAGACACAACTCGAGCAAGGAATTGTTTCTAAGCTGAGTGTATTGGGACCACATGTAACACCTGTGCAATTATGTGATTGTCTCCATCTGCTCAGTGTATATAAAGAATATTGTAGACTTTCTGGGTTACATAATAGATGTTAATTTCTCATAGTTCTGGTGTCTGGAAGTCTGAGATGAAGCTACTAACATGGTCAAGTTCCTTGTGAACTTTATCTTCATTCTCATGTCCTCACACGGCTTTCTTTCAGGCACATGGTATCTCCCTGATTCTCTTTTTAAATGCACTAATCCCACCATGACAGCCCTTCCCTCATCTAATATAATGGTGGTTAATAACAAAGATCTTTAAATATCATCACACTATGGGTGAAGTTATCAATACTAATTCAGTCTGTAGCAATGGCCTTTATTTTGTCTTTATGGCATTCAATACATCACTTTACTATCTAAAATTGAACCTAAATGAGTCAGAAATGAGCTTCCACCACTGTTATGCCAGCCTCTTTAGTAATTTTCCATACCATTCTTCTAAATGATATCAAGGCTAAATGATATATTCTTTTCCTGGGAAATTTATTCTTGTATCTCACAGCATTTAACCCATGATTTAGGGAGAGTCAACTTAAGAAGGCAAACTGAAAAGGTTATCTTTTTTCCACTGAATGGTTTTAGCTCCTTTATCAAAGATCAAGTGACCATAGGAGTGTGGATTCATTTCTGGGTCTTCAATTCTGTTCCATTGATCTAAAGCTCAATTCCAAGTGGATAAAGGACCTCCACATAAAACCAGACACAATGAAACTAACAGAAAGGAAACTAGGGAAGAACCTTGAACATTTGGGCACAGGGAAAAATTTCCTAAACAAAACACCAATAGCTTATGCTCTAAGGTCAAGAATTGACAAATGGGACCTCATAAAATTGCAAAGTTTCTGTAAGGCAATGGACACTATCAAAAGAACAAAGCGGCAGCCAACAAACTGGGAAAAGATCTTTACCAACCCTACATCCAAAAGAGGGCTAATACCCAATATATACAAAGAACTCAAGAAGTTAGACTCCAGAGAGCCAAATAACCCTATTAAAAAATGGGTACAGAGCTAAACAAAGAGTTCTCACCTGAAGAATATTTAATGGCTGAGAAGCACCTAAAGAAATGTTCAACATCCTTAGTCATTAGGAAAATGCAAATCAAAACAACCCTGAGATTCCACCTCACACCAGTCAGAATGGCTAAAATCAAAAACACAGGAGACAGCAGTTGTTGGCGAGGTTGTGGAGAAAGAGGAACACTCCTCCACTGTTGGTGGGATTGCAAGCTGGTACAACTGCTTTGGAAAGCAGTCTGTGGGTTCCTCAGAAAACTGGGCATGACACTCCCATAGGATCCTGCTATATCACTCCTGGGCATATACCCAGAGGCTTTACCTGCATGCAATAAGGAACACATGCTCTACTATATTCATAGCAGCCTTATTTATAATAGCCAGAAGCTGGAAAGAACCCAGATGTCCCTCAATGGAGGAATGGATTCAGAAGATGTGGTATATTTACACAATGGAATACTACTCTGCAATTAAAAACAATGAATTCATGAAATTCTTAGGCAAATGGTCAGAACTGGAAAATATCATCCTTAGTGAGGTAACCCAATCACAAAAGAACACACATGGTATGCAGTCATTGATAAGGGGATATTAACCCAGAAACTCAGAATACCCAAAACACAATTCACATATCAATAGATTTCCAAGAAGATGGAAGGAGAGACCCCTGGTCCTGGAAGGACTGGATGTAGGGGAATGCCAGGACAGAGAAGTGAGAGGGGGTTGAATGGGGAACAGGGGGAGGGAAGAGGGCTTATGGGACTTTCTGGGAGGGAGGAACCAGGAAAGGGGAAATCATTGGGAATGTAAATAAAAAAAATATAGAAAATAAAAAAAAGAAGATAAACTGAAAATGACTGTTTCTTTTTTGAAAACAAATAAATGGAAAAATTTAGATTACATTCCTTATATCAGAAAATTCATGTTTCCATCTTTCTGAATAGCTGTGTGGTCTGAGGAAACTATTCTTTTTATGCCTTTATAAAATTGAGATACTGCTATCTAGCTCCTCCTCATGAGACAATGATGGATAAAATAATGAAATGGAAAATTTAGTGAGATACGTAATCTGCTTCATAAAGGCAATGAGTTATTATTTAAAAGAAAGAAGAATAGGCTATATAAAATTAATTGTAACATTCCCTCAAGGAGTTCAAAACATATGGGGAAGGAGGTATGTGCTTCCTGAACAGGCTATTGTAATCAGGGAAAATTGTGAAGTCTGTAAAGAAAATAGGCTGAAAACTTTGTAAATGTGCTTCCTCTGGGCTACTGCCATCAAGTAAAATAATGTTTCCTTGTAAAATTTTGATAAATGATATTACTAGTAGCTCATTTAGTTGAGGATATTATTTTCTGACCTTTTTCCTTCCTTCCTTCCTTCCTTCCTTCCTTCCTTCCTCCCTCCCTCCCTCCCTCCCTCCCTCCTTCCCTTCCTTCCACTCATTCAGTCTTTCTTTCCTTTTCCTCTCCTAGTGGGAAGGAAATAAAATTTGAAGGTATGCTTGTAACTATGTGAAGCCACAGGTGATGTGAAGTCATTAGGGAGAAATAGCTCTTCTAAATCTCACTTTCATTTTTTTGTGATAAGATCCTGTCTCAGAGGGATGTGTAGGGTCCTGCCCAGTAGCTGCTTCCCTGGCCTCTCTGTGTAGGTGCCTCTGCATGTGCTCCAGCTTGTCCTCTTGCTGCTTCGTGCTGCCACAACGTCCATCTTGTTTGGCTGTTCCTTTGTTCTATTTCAACATTATTGAATCTTTCACACATCTACATGTCTAGGTAAATGTATTGACGATTTAGTAGGACTACTTGCAACATTTCCTCAAATCTGGTGAAATATTGAAGCAACTTGGAATCCACGTTCTTTGGCTAAAGGATTTCTTTTTAAGATTACCAATGACCACTTGTATGCAATCTGCTTTATAGTGCTGGTGTAGGTAAGTAAGTTTTGAGGCTATTTATTGCCTTTCTCACCTCAGGATCACGCATATTTATCTATGCCATGGCGAGACTCTGTGTGCATGTACCTGAATGTTTGTGATATTTGAAAATGGCTAAATATGTTGAACGATAGGAATGGTTCAGGCTTCCTGAAATGGTTTAGATGTGCAGTACTGCTCTCTGCAGATGATATACGTGCCTCAAACAACAATTCATGAAATTCTTAGGCAAATGGTTGGAACTAGAAAATATCATCCTAAGTGAGGTAACCCAATCACAATCACAAAAGAACACACACTGATAAGTGGAAGTCAGCCCAGAAGCTCGGAATACCCAAGAAACAATTCACATATCAAATGATGCCCAAGAAGAAGGAAGGAGAGGCCCCTGGTCCTGAAAGGCTGGATGCAGCAGTGTAGGGGAATACCAGGACAGGGAAGCTGGAGGGGGTTGATTGGGGAATAGGGGGAGGGAAGAGGGCTTATGGGACTTTAGGGAAAGGGGGAACCGGGAAAGGGGATATCATTTGGAATGTAAATAAAGGATTAGAAAAAAGAATAGTGGCATCCCATAGTGAGCTTTCTATGCCCAGAGTGTACATCTAACTTTAGGTTCTCCAGCTGAGATTAGCAGCAGACATTCAGCAGAATTAAACAGTGCTAGGTAAGCTTTTTTTCTTTAAAACCATTTTTTTTCAGTCACGGGCTCTTCATGATGTTCAGTCTGGCTTTACAGTTATCCTTCTCTCTCAGCCTCCTATGTGCTGGGTAACAGACAGGTTTATATCACTTGTCCTAGATTTGCAAGAAAAACTCTTGTTGTGGATGGACCTAGTGCTGTTTGCATTTTGATGCTATTTCCACTCTCCTGGGAGGGGCTGCAGACAAGGAGTGAGTCAAGTACTCAGGTAACTTCTTGTGAACCAATTCCCTAATGAATAAAGGAGCAAATCACTGGACGAGTAGGCAGGACTTCCAGGTTGTACGGAGGAGGAAGAGGAAGAAGAGGAGGAGGAGGAGGAGGAGGGGGAGGAGGAGGGGGAGGAGGAGGAGGGTGAGGAGGAGGAGGGGGAGGAGGAGGAGGGGGAGGAGAAGGTTAGAGGCCTTTTTTGACAGGGATAGCATGAGGACAAGCTACCATTGTCTCCTGGCATATGGTGAATCTGCCAGGATTTGCCACCAGAGAAGTTAGATTTAATATGGTTTACCAGATTAGGATTCTAGTTTCTGCACCCAGAGATTGAGTTACCATTGTTTCTGAACTAAGTTTGTGTGGTGTTTTTCTTTTTGTGGTTACTCAGTTGGGTTCCAGAGAGAAAGATAACCAGCAAAGGGTGGATTTGCCTGATATGCACCACAAAGGTCCTGGGGGGTACTGAAGCATGGAGCTGGCATGGTATCGACCCACCATTGGGAACCTAGAGATCTGGGTGGAAAGATTTTGGAGCTCTGAGTCAGATTCTCCATAAGATAAAAATTGCCATTGCCTGCCAGATCATGGTTGGCCAGGGCAGAGAGTTCCGGCACAAGTGCAGGAACATGTTCATTTGTTTCTAATATTTCCCACAACAAACTCTTGGTCTGTTATTTCTCTCTCTTTCCCATAAAGCATACCTTTGGAAGTGGAGAAGTCTTGGGTTCAAAGTCAGGTAGCATTTATAGTGTGATTTTGAATGTTTGTAGATATCTATTAAATTAAGGGACAGCATTTCATATGTTTATTAAAAGGCTTTATGAATGTGTTTAATAACTGGAAGGCTCTAAGTACAGAGGTCCTCAGTTAACATAAATTTCCTTTCCCCTTGTTAATCATTTTCATGTCCTTCGACTGTGTGAGATGTAACTGCTCACAATTCCCAGTTAGCAATGTTTTGCTTTAAAGGATTTTACAACTTCAGTTCCACCAACAACATCATATCCTTTTGCATCCTAGATATACATACTGGAGAATCTCAAAAGCAGTGTTGACCAGTAAACTTCATAAAGAACAGTTAAATTAAACCAATCTAACTTCAGGGCCCTTTAATAAATCTCTTGCAATGAGACCTTCTGGATTAAAGTAAGAGTTACTTGAGGATAAAGTATTAATTTGGTTTTAATTTAGTGGATTGTAATGATGCATGTCATGTTATTAAACTCAGTTTTCGTCAGACTTGAGGACAAAGATAATTTCCATCAGGCAAAGTCATGAACCACAGCAAATCACAAATGGAAGTGAATAAAAACAGCACAAATTTAGGATAAAATTTTATTTAACCCATTAGAGCAAAGCTAGGTGTTTAACGCACATTATAGGCAAGTTGTTTTCAGTTTCTTGATTTGTTTGAATTACTTAGCAGTGTTCATCGGAGTGAAACTTACAGTCAAGAGCTTTCTGAAAGTGGACTGCCTGACATTAAAATTCTCTTTAAAAAAGATTAAAAAAAAAGTTGGATAATGGGAAACCTAGGTTTCAGTGGTTCATTTTATTCTTTATTGAACATAGTTTGGCTGAGCTAAGCAAAATGGCAAAGTAGGTAAATGTCCCTGTTACTGAGATGACTCCCTGAGCTTTATCTCTAGAACTAGGATCGTGTAAAGAGAGAACTGACTTCCATGCATTGTCTTCTGATCTCTGCATACAATTCTGCATACATGTCTTCCATACAGGTATGCGAAAATAAATAATGCTAAAAATGAAAACTGGCTGGATTGCATGGACTTATATTATTAAAATTCTGCTAGTTTGGGCAGAATGTGTATGGTGTCCCTTGCTTGTAAACTTCCTTGGACCTTTAACTAACTTGATCTTCATCAGCCTCCTAGTCAAATATGTGCTTCTTTCTGTCGTTAAGCTCAGAGTAAAATACCAACAACAAGAACAACAACAACAACATCATCATCAACAACAACAACCACAACAAGAAAATTTGTGTTCCAAGTCCTACTGAAAATCAAAGTTGAGTGAAGGTGACTGGGCAGGTCCTGCACTCCCATGGAGCATGTTTTCCTCTCAGAAAGCCTTTGGGATGAGCTTCCGTGATTTTTCTACATCTAAGATTTTTAGAGGAAGTCAAAGTGTGGACATTTTTTTTGATATATTATCTCTCTATTTTATCATACATAGTGAGTTAAAAATACATTCTTTCATAAATCAGATTGAGCTTCATGGACTTGTTTCTATTTTTTTTACCTCCTCACTTTGGAGTCAAGGTCTTACTCTATGGATTTGTGATATGCCTTCTTTAGCCTGGGATTGTAAGCATGCACCACTGTTCTTGATGTCACTTTTTTTTCTGGTGGATTTTATGAGGTACAAGAAGGTTCTATAGCTGGGAGGGGCAAACCTTTGATGTTAATAAGTATCTTGAGCTGTAGAACATTTCTCTTCCACAGCCTCTACAATGGACAAGTTGACCATCAGGTTTGTTCAAAAGAGAGCTTTAGAGCTTTTTGAATGCTCATGATTGGGACAGGTACTTTATCTCTTTAACCTTTGCATCTCTCGTGCCTACCATGAAGGAACACCTCCAGCATCTATTGAACACATAGCTGAGAGGAATATGAAGGATGATACATGATCTCACTTTTTGCTGGTAGTGAACATTTGGAGGCAAAGGCTGTCAAATGGACCACAGACTCCTTGGCTAATCTAACATTTACAAATAACATGAAGGCTAACAGGACACCACATTGACCCTTTTTAAAGATTTTATGCAGGTGTAAAAAACATACTGCTGAGCTCTGCTTTTTTATTCAGTCCCTGTTGAACTTGGAGTTTACTCTGTATTTGCTCAGCCTAGTCAGACATCCCGTCAAGATCAATGGCTGCCCTCACAATATTCTTGACTAATTCAAGATTATATAATGTTAAAATTGATTTTGTTTGTGACCAAAGTCATTGGGAGTTAAGTATGAACCAGACTGAACAGACTTTGGTGCTTTTTTTCCCCTGAGTTTATGAAGGGCTGCTTAAAATTATATGAGGCACTATACAAAAAAGACCAATTAGTAAAAGTTTAATGAACATCTAATACACTTCATTGTCTGTACCAAGCACTTTATTGCAACTTCCCTGTGATATATAAAGGGAAACTTCAAAGACAGCATGAAAAATCACCCTAGGTGCTTAAACTCAGAATTGTTTATCTGCCTTCAAAGCAGGTTTTTTTTTTCTATGATACAAAAATCTGTGAAGACAATTTTACTTCAGTTGCTTGGAAATGCAATTTCACAGTGAATCATTGTAGTTGGTCTAACATTCTCTAAATTAGGAGCAACTTGAGGACAGTGGAGCTTTAGAAATAAAAGGATGGATAGAAGCCCTGTTTCTGGGAAAGTTACTCTTCTGAAAGTTTTAGGCTTTATAAGTAGGTATTAGACTTGCTCTTTGTTGTTTCCTATTTACCTGGCAGCCAAGTGACAAGCAATCATTTGAAATGCATATATAAATTCTGATTTTTCTTGTCACTTAAATAGCAGTTCATAGTAGACATTTTCTACACATGGGACTAATCTACAATCAACAATTGACCTTAGAAGAATCTATTTACATGAACCTGAAGTCCAAGATAAGATTTATGTTTAGAAATTAAGCTATTAGTTAGACAATGTCTGATATCAGCTACAGGGAAAGAGAGAGTATTGGCTTGATTAAAAGCATGAGGCTGGGATTTTTATCAGCAATGATTAGAAGTGGAAGTATTGTGTAGTTGGAGAGATGGTGCAACAGTTTAGAGTGCTTGCTACAATTCTGGAGAATTCAAATTTGGTTCCTAATACCCATTTTGGATGGTTAACAACTGCTTGTAAGTCCATCTCCAGAGGATATGACACCTTTCTCTGGTCTTCGCAGGTACCACTGAATATGTGGTAGCACACACATAAAAAAAATAAAAATAAATCTTAAAAAAAGGAAAGGAAATTGAAGTAATGAAACACTTGACCAAGAGTAACAATAACAATTGGAATCTTATTTTCTCTCCCATGACAAGATAAATGGAGGTAGATTGCTACTGGAATCTATTAAATAGTCTATAATATCATTGTTAGTGTTGCTACGATTCAATTTTTCCTTTTCTATGTGATGAAAACAAAGATCTATTTCCCATGTTCCATTGGATAGCCCTATACTATGCACACACTGGCAATACCAGTGGACTCAGTGGTTCACAAAATGAGTACGTGAAGTTAGAAGTGAGAGATAGTGGAAAAGATGCGGGACACACACACAAACTCTCTCTCACACACATATGTTTATATATGTGACATTCTACAAAAATATGAGTGCACAATGGAAAGAGGTTTGCATTTGCACACTGAGATTTTTGATTTTTAGTCATTTAGTGCTCTTTCATTAGAAAGACAAAAATATTTCCTGGAAATACCCTGAACCTACTTCTGCTCCTCTTTCATTGTAAAAACTGTGTCTTCTGACTATCCCTTGCTGCAAAGAAGGCTGACAAATAGAGGCTCTCATTTTTCTAGCTGCTGCTAAGAATACCAGTATAGGAGAAGGTAAAAAGGAATGGCATTTGGACTCCAATCAGTTGTTTTTGTGCAGTTGATGTCTTATAAATATCTTTAATCCTCAGGACCTTCATAGTATAATGAAAGACTTGACTTCTGAAAATTTTCTCTGGACGCCTTAAGAACCATGGTGTGTGTATGTGTGTGTGTGTATGTGTGTGTGTGTGTGTGTGTGTGTGTGTGTGTGTGCATTCCCCATAAATACATGTTTTTAAAATGGGCTGTGAAAACATGTAGTAGAGACTTAGAATTATGGAAAACAGACTTGAAATGACCATTGTCAGAAGCAAGAAAACAAAGAGGACTTTTTAGCTTGGCAAATCTCAGGCTGGGTTAAATTCTATGTCCTCCTATGATTCCATGTACTATGAACCCACGGGGGGAAAAACATTTTAGTTAATAGCCAAAAACATAGAACTTACATGCTTCCAATGTGAAATTCTTTTTTTTGAGAATTTTATATGTGAGTATGGTAGCTGCATAATTTCTATCCTTTCTGCTGTGTCTCTCCTATCTCCTTTCAAATTTATGATTTACTTTACATTGGATATTTATCAAGAGCAGGTTACTAGGTTGCCCTTAGTCACCACTATATGTATTTGCAATGTAGTTTGTTAATGATAAATAGGAAAAAGAAAGATTTGATACAATATGAAAGGAAGCTAATGACATCATCTTCCCATTGTCTCATATCACATCTCACCTCTATCTGAAAATGGTGATTCCCAAACATTCCATATAAAGAGATCATTAAAATACTGAAATATTAATCATTACTGATTTATTTTATGTAACAAGAAGACTAATGCTAATATGCTGTCTTTGAGAAAATCTGGCAAAGTCAATTAGAGATGGACGATTCCTTTTGAGCAATCTTTGGCTTCCAATATAGAAATACTGAGATTGACGAATTCTTTTTGTTATCAAGATACGACTGTTAGACACTCAAAAAGTAAAATGCACAAATAAGAAATTGCTTAAGTAAGTCCTTCTTTGGTAAATTGAAGTAAAGTTTTGTTTCTTGTTTTTGAGTTTACCCTAAATTCTTAAGGACATTTTATTTGTAAAATTGAACATCTTGGCATTTGGATATTTCTCTTCATTACTAAAGTCAGGTAAAATTCATGCTTTAATTGTAAAATGTTGATCTGTAAAGTTGATTTAGTAATTTTGGTTAATTGGTATCTCACACCTGAACTAGTAGTAATTATAACGAGACTATTAGTGTTATAAATATTGTATTTAAACTATTGGAAAAGGATAAGAAAAGGGGGAGATTATTGTGTTCAGTTACTCAGAATATTTAGAAAAAAATTAGCTGATTAATATGATTTTAGAAACATTTTAAGAATAGAATTAAGTGTGCCAATTATTAACTATTGCCAACTATAACAACTACCAAATGAAAAAGTGTTTAAAAGACAGGAGATTTTGTTTTAAGTGAGTCTATGGTCTGTTGCAGTGGTCATGTCAATGCAGGCTGTAGTTATCCTGAACTGTGTTTGGTCATGTATTTGCAATTTTGCAAATAACAATTTAGATCAGGATGGATTTAGCTTGAAGACTTTAACTTTATCCAGAACTGGTCAAAATTTGTTTCCAGAGTGGCTTAGTTATCTTTATTTGGTGATGGCAAGGATCTGGGGATAAACCAGCTCAGTTGTGAAAAGCATTATGCAAAACTAAGCATGTGTTCTCAAGTTTGTATTCTCCTTGGAATACATTGCCTGATACCTCACTGGATAGGTCAGATGACCAAGCTAGATGTCAGACCAGAATAGGTCAACACAGGACAGGAAAAAGCCACATTGAAGTTAGCATTGGGTCAGTTAATGTAAATATTTGATGCCAGCAGTGCAATTTCTCTCTTGCTTGGAACCTAATAAGCACAGAATCTGTTTCTCTTGACAACTTTCTTGGGCAGCTTTGGTTATAGTATTACTGAGTGGCTGTTGAATTATGAAGCTAGATTATATGCTATATAGTTTGGTTATTTCTTCAAATGATAAGGATTACTCTTGAATTTGACACTTGATTTTTTCCTTTTTGGAAAAAAAATGAAAATTATAAGAAATTACATGTCTATATCAGAGGCTTTTATGTTTCTTATTAACTATGAAGACTCCATCTTTCTTTCATACAGCAGTTATTATTCTTTATTTAAAGGAGGCACTGTCGAGAGAAAAAATATTTTAAGTATATTTGGAAGTAGAATATGCTAAAATAAAGAAGAGGAAAATACCTAGTAATTGGAGTCAGTTCTATGTGGGTAAAGTGAAGCACATAAAACTAGACCTCTTAGCAAAGCTTCCCAGATTTGTATTGTGCTGAGATATTAACAAACTTGATCCTATAATGTACCTAACTCAGAAGTATGACTTTGTTATAATTGTTTATCTACTTGTAGCTATAAAAAGGCTCTGCTGTTATTAAAAATGTTATGGTCTTGACACAGATTTTTTTTTTACAGCTTAAAAAATGGCTTATATAAGCAGACGCTTACTCTGGCAAACACAAAAATTTCATATTTTACAGTTTAAGATATGGAGAGTTTTCCTAAGACAACTTGTGTTTCCAAGGTGTATGTTGGAAACTGCATATGCCCGTAGTCCACATTTAATGATTACTGTTTCTGATCTTGCTTCCACAAATTAGAAAACATCTAGGCTGAAATTTCTACCTGGAAAGTTATCATAAAGGGAATGCAAGTGAAGACCAGAACCTTGGCAATTATTTACTATGAAGACAAGAAAATGCAAATGAGCACTGTGTATGAGCTTATGAAGATCTATAGCAGCCATCTGCTACAATCGTTCAAAAGCAAAAGTTTGGTTAGTTATTACTGACTGCTTTTAATAAGCTCGAATGTTGCTAGTTCCCCAGCAAGGAATGTCAATCTGAAGCATACTCATTATTCTTCTATCAGTGTTTCACGATCAGTGTCAGATTACAAGGGCTCATGCAGAGCAGCAGGTAGACCAGATGCTGAACATTAAATTAGCAAAATAACAAGCCAAGTTTCGCCTTGCAAGCTCTGATTCATACTTGCCTTCCTCCCACACTTAAAAATCAGGATGAAGAACTGTTGGGACATAGTACAGTTATATGGCACGGAGACCTCTCTTAATGCATTTCACCTTGAGTTGTTCGTGTGTTCTTTTATATGACAGAATCATATGAGCAAATAGCTGGTGTATGCAACATCTCTGTTACTCTTCTAAAGAGTACTTATACTTTCTCAAGAGCAGATTACTTGGGAAATTCATAACTCAGATGCTGCTGCTTCTATTTAAAAGACAATTTTCTCTCTTTTTTGCTATTTTTATACCATCTATTTCTATAGTCCCCTCTTACCCCTCACTCCTCTGTGTGTGTGTGTGTGTGTGTGTGTGTGTGTGTGTGTGTGTGTGAGAGAGAGAGAGAGAGAGAGAGAGAGAGAGAGAGAGAGAGAGACTTTCTCACTCTTTCCTTCTCTCCATATCAAACTCAGAGCTTTACCTATCTTGATAAAGACTCACTGAGCCATATATCACCACCACAGCATCTATCTCATCTCAACTGGCTATTTGTATACTTATAGAAAGGGAGAGAATAAATATTTCTAGTCTTTGATAGAAGGAAATTAGCTGATATATACAGGTATTGAGAAATTAAGTCTTTCTTTTCCACTTGGGTATCCTACTCCTAGAGGTTATACAATATGATCCTTAAACTAACTGGTTGACTTTCTATTATTTTATCATTGTGAATGATGATATTCTCCATTGAAAGTGACATAACAAAAAGAAAATAATTTTGCAACAATTCTTAGAATACGGTCTTGAAGAAATAAAGGCTTTTGTATATCTGACATCACTTAGCAGCAGAAGAATGCTGAGCTAGACAATTTTCTTACTCTAGACTGGAAACATATTATCACTTCAATTTTAGAGTAAAAAGCCAACTTTAAAAAAAGGACAGCTATACTTTTATAGACATCATGTCATCTATTATTCATTGCATTTATGACTTCAGTTACATTTTCTCTGCCAAAAATTTGAAACATAGGAAAAACAATTTAGCATTGAGAACAATGATGACACTGTTGAATATATGATTTTCTATTATGGTATTGTTACCAAGAAAAGAAAACAGGCTATGGAAGTGTTACCAAGAATATAAAATAAACTATGGTATTGTCAACAAGTATATAAAATAGATTATGCTATTGTTACAAAAAATTAAAATAGGTTATGGAATTATTACCAAGAATATGTATATTATATTGAATAAAAAACTTCATCCATATATGAAAATGCAATAAACCTTCCTGCTGTCAGGAAGTATCAAGTCTGAGAAGTTTGAATTGGAGAGGTGGCTCAGCCGTTAAGAACAGTGGTTGGTCTTCCAGAAGACCTGGTACAAATGCCTAGTAACCACATGGTGGCTCACAACTATCTAACATCAATTGAATCTATCACACACCTGTCAGTTCCATCAAATCTGACACATTCTTCTGGCCTCCATGGGAACTAGGCATGCAAGTGGTACAAATGAGTATATGCAGTCAAATACTCAGACACATAAAATAAAAATTCATATACCTTTTTAAGAAGATTGCGATGTTTACTTTTATCATACTTTCTAAAAAATATTAGGTTTATCTTCCGTGCTAATGATGGTTATATTACAGTTGAGAACCAAAGAAGTAAAAATTACAATAAGACTATTAAAGTTATTATCACATGGGGGAATATTCCCAGCAGACTGGGTAAAATATCTACAAATTTACTTGTGATAAAGTCTTCTAACTCTTCAGGTTAAGGACTCTGCTGGGCTGTAAAGAGGTTCCCCGAGTGATACAGCTTTATTATTGAAATGCATGGAATGAACATGGTATAGTGGAGAATAAGTCTGATATGAATGCTGTCAAGAGTGTTATTAAGAGGCTACTTTTCTGAACAAAAAAAAATTGTAAGGCACATTGAGTGAATTTTCTCAAAGGACTAAGATTTACAAACATGACGATAACTTCACAAACCCCACACGCTCTTCCACCTTCCCTTCCAATTCTTTAGACCAGAATCAATAGACTGTAGCCCCTAGGACAAAGTACTGTGTTGTTTTCTCTTTGCTTGCTCCCTCCCCATTATAGAGAGTTTTATACATATCTATAAATTGAACAGACAGTGCACAGAGTTCCCTATACAGCCCGCTTCTAGTCGTTATTTTGCCCATAATTAATATTTTTATCACTAGGGCTCATTTATTGAAGCTGATGGATTTGTAGTGTTCTTTGTATTGTTATTTTGAACTACATAGTTTACATTCAGGTTCACTTTTGGCAGTATATATAATGTCATATATAGATCATGACAGGATCCTGTGAACACTTTTCACTGTCTCCACCTGTCATTTCTCTTCTGTCCACTTCACTCTCATGGCAATAGTGCTGATCTATAATGCTCTGTACTCTACTTTTTACAGAGAGCCTCACAGGGGGATTTAGGGAGTACCCAGTTGTTGAAAGACGATTGCTTTCACTTAGCAAGATGTGTTTAAGCCTCCTCTACATTGTACCATGATTCAACTGTACACCTCTGTTAGCTGCAGAACCACATTATTTTGTATGGAAGCACCTCAGGCCATTTTTCTTGGTTCTTCCCAATTATTGACAATTATGAATAGAGATTTTATTAAAAATTTATGTGTAGAGTTTTGGATAGAAACAAATTTGCCATTCACTTGTACAAATGTCTAGGAATTCCCTTGTAGGACCACTCAACAATAACATATTTTGTTCTGAAGTGCATTGATGAGGAATCTCCCAAAGCCATTGTTCTAGTTCTTATTCCCAACAGCAAGAGATGGCAATGTCCACTGATATACACCACTGATATTATTTTGCTCTACCAGTCTCTAGAATCTGATCCTTTATAACCTCTGTGTAGCAGGGCCTCATTGTTACCAGTTGTTTGTGTTCATAGATACAGTTGTTTTATTAAGCATACTCATGTTTATTGGCTGAATACTGTCCTTTTGGCTTATTTTATGATACAGGAGAAAGAGCAAGTCTTTTAGGTACGTGTCCACAGAACCTGAACGATTTACTGTTTCCAGAACAAATCTTTATGAAGAATTTTTTCCAATAGGCTTGCTTTCTAGTACATTGCTTAATGAACTTAAATGCATAATTCTCTGTTAAGTATCTGAGTTTGGTTTACCAGAGTATCACGAAGGATACTTTTTTACTCTATGATTGCTAAGGCAATGCTGTGCAAAGTCCATCCAGAATAGATTGCTATGAGCCTCATGCTGTCTAATCTGTTGTGAAAAACAATTTTGTGAAACAACTAGATATCCAGCTGGTATCCAACACCAACAAAACATCATTATAAACCTTACAACTATGGATGGAATGATACTGAAAACATAATAGATTCAGTAGTGTGTGAATGCTCCTACTTGTCTGAGAAATAATGTGGCTTGGTTTGTATTTGAAATTGTTATAGCACATAAAGATAAAACATTGCCTATTCTCCTTTGTCTACCAACCTTAACAATTATTTAAAAAGTAATCTTTTCATATAGACTCTAGGTAAATGAAGTATTTATCAACCACAGTAACTGTTAGAATAATGTTTTCCTGCCCCATTCGCTATCTCCAGGACCACTCCAGCCCCACTGGTTTATGCTTTAACTATAAATCATCCAAAGTATTTCTGATAGCATTATACCATAGTTCATAATTTTTGAACTACTGTACCAGAATATTCAAAGAAAGAACTCTTTGGCAATTGAAAACTATTCAGCACACAAGTGAAACTTGAGGCCTTGAATCCATTTTGATTGGTAATTAGTTGATTAGCACTATATAAAATTCCATTTGATGACATGTCCATGTCTAATTGCTTTCAGAACTATTTTAGTTTTCAAAATAGAAATGAGGAATTAGCATACCATAAACTCAATCTTGAACAATGAAGTGGCAGAGATTCTCACTCCTTGGTCATCCTTGTAGTCAAGAGCCAGATTATTTGCCTTCTGATTACATGGCCAGAGGCTGGGTGTGGAGATAGTGCTTTCACCAACTGTCATAGCTTCCCCAGTCATCAACAACCGAATGGGAGAGCACTGCTGACTCACTGCTGTTATCTTTGCTTTGCAAAGCACTGTCTGTTTCTTTCTCATCATGCTTTATTTCATCTTTCATGCTGTAATAGACAATTTAGCCCCAAACATTCATTCAGTTCCTGACTAGAAACAGACATGAAATGAAATTGACGTGATGTGAGAGATGACAGCAAGAAATCAGCAAACTTATATTCTGGGGTTGGTTCTGGCATGGTTGGTTAAGTGTGCAGTTTAAAATCATGGATGTTCTCTTTTTGCCTCTTCATCTTTATAATTCCTATCCTTCCCAAGCCACATGACTATATATGACTATAAATTAAAAACAGTAAGTAACAATAATATATGTGCAGAGACAAAAGGCATATTTTTTAACATACCATTTTCTCTGTGTGAGTATATTTGCTGTATGTGTATGGTGTGTATGCAGTAGGTATGTGTATATTTGTATGGTGTACGTGAATGCAGTTGCATGGAGAACAGAGAAAGACATCTGGTTCCTTTTCTGTTACTCTCAGCTTCCCTCTTCTACGGCAGGTCTCTCATTGAACATGGAACTATGCTGGCTATTACCAAGGCCAAGTGATGGCCCTATCTCTGTCCCTTACAGTGTCGGGTCTATAGGTACATAGCAATACCTGGCATTTTACATGGGTGCTGTAGATTCAAACCCAAATTATCATGCTTGTGTAGCATGTACTCTTATCCGCTGAGTCATCTTTTCACCCCACAAGATGTCTAGCCCCGTGTGTACCATTTTTCTCACAGTTACATGGACAATTCTTCTCTGTTTCAGGATGCTACCGCTCTAAGCATTCCTCCACTTCCCTGTTATATGAAGGCAATTATTCTCTGCATTCAGTATTTTTTATGCTAGCTTCTTGAAAAACATCACTTAATCCTTAGTATTTACATTATCTCTAACTGGCTTCACCATAAAGCTTTTCCATGCAGACTGAATTTGTGGTTGCTCCTCTGTACAAAACAGGTTTTTCTCTCTGCTTCCTGTGATTTCACCTATCAGACTGCCGTTTCACCTATGTAGAGCGTGCTTCTCACCATTCTCACTTGGCAATGATAGATAATCTTTGCCCACTTGTTCCATGTAGGATTTTTTTCATTTCATTTTTATTTTAAAGACCAGATGAAATTTTTGCACCTATGCTTTGCTTATGGCCCTGTGCAGTTGCTAACATCTTATTGCAGTTTGCTTTTTAAATACCTAGTTATTTCAAACAGCGTTCATGGTTCTTAAACTTTTTCTTGATGTAGATATTTATGTAGATATTTTCAATATTAAGATATGCTGCCTTTTCAAATTTTAATGTTCCTATGATTGGGTTATATCTTTATCAGAGTTATGTATAGCAAATGGTTATATTTACTTTTAAAAAACTTTCTTTGATTTATCTTAAATTGATAGCATCTTACATTCGCACATCCTGTGTTCTGTCTTTTACTGTAATGTGAATTCTTAGGAGGTAAGGACCATGCCTGACACAATTTTCTACTTTGTGCAGCTGCGTGACCATAATAGCTAATCAATAAAGGCTTTTCAAAGCAGTGAGATACATAAAATGATATAAAAATGGAAGGCTGGATATACTATTCCTTCAGCTCTTTGTGAAATGAGATTCTACAAGGTTGTCTCTAGTTCAGATCATAAATCCTCCTCCATCCTTGATGTCATTTGTGCCTGTTGTACACTCGTCAACATTTACTGGGAGAAATATGATGTACTTTGTTCCTCATGATGCCCTGAGAGCGATTTGCTCCCTTCCACTCCATCCAACAACTACTTTGACTGTTGGAGCCAGAATGCTTAAGTAAGTGACAGAACCCTTAGCTTTGTTTTAGCAGATCTTGTTGGGCCAGCAAGAAGGTCTATCAGGAGCTGATTTGGAATCTTTTTACAAGAGTGCTCTCTGTACCGAGCATATGCTTAAAGTCATCTGCATAGCATGTGATGCTTCCCTCTGGATCAATTCTAGAAAAAAAAAATCAACCTAAATTGCTTCTGGATGATTTTCAATTATCTATGTGCTTTACTGTATGGAGAGATTTTCTTCAAAATTTGAATTTTCCTCTGTATTACGCCTGTAAGTTTTCCCTCCATTTTAAAAAGTGGGACTTAAGTGTTTAAGGAATTATCTTCCCTTGCTCTTAAATAGAAACACTCCCTTGCTTGTTTCTATCTCCTTTGTCCTTGCATTGTTGTTTTGGTTTATAAAGGATAAAGAAACACCTTCGATAAGATCATATAGTAACTTCCATCTCAGCTTATGGTTTTCTAATCTATTTAGATGACAGAAATGATTACAGCACCTAGTCCTGTATATCTGTCTTTTACTTGGCTCTAGGGAAAACATTGTATAATATCTACCATTTTATTCACTCTTCATGGCTTCCTACTCATTGAAATTATTATTTGCACATAAATGAAGTAACAGCATTTCTCTTACAACAATATCCAGTAGGTCACCAAGGTCACCAAGCCTAGTCCTAAATGACATTCACCCTCCATTAATGTTTTATTTTATTTTCCTTTCTGATGTATCTGATGTTTTAATATACACAGTATTTGTTTTCAGCTCCCTTTTATTAACTCATTTGAAATGCGATGGCGAGAAAGTGCTTAAAAGTGTTGGGTGGGTGGATAGTTGGGGCTAGAAATAGTTAAGAACTTTCACTGTTCTTCCAGGACCCAAGTTTGGTTCAGGACCTGAGTTTGATTCCTATTTGTAACTGCTTGTGACTTCAGATCTAGAGATTCTGATTCCCTCTTCTGGCTTTACACACACACACACACACACACACACACAATCACCTACACACGCACACCAAAAGACACACGTTGTCACATACACTCACACACACTCAAATAAGGAAAAAAAAACAATGTAAGGGCAGAATTTATAGCTTCTATTATTTAGATGAACTTCCTTAGACTCTAGAACAGCAACTAATATATAATTTGTACAATAAGTTATCTGAGTGAAGAAATGTATGAGTAAAAGTCACAAGTAATTTTTCATCTTTTGATTGGAGGAACTAGAATTCATCACACACCATTTTGTTTTTCAATCCTAGTTTTGAATTTGTCATATAAATAATAGAAATTTGCCCAAAGCTTCACAAATTCATCTGCACCATGCTGTTTGGTGAAGTAGACCAAAATTCCCCATGTAGAATCAACTTGGCAGCCTCTGGCTTGCTTCTTTTAGTTTTTGCATTGTTAGATGCATAATTCATTGAAGTTATCTTCTCTGAATGTGTTTTTTAATTGAAATGTGTCCATAATCTTCTCAGCTCTGAAGCTCAAATTGTGTTGCAGTTTGTTGATCAAGACTGATTTTGAGCATGTGGCATGCATTCTCAATAAAAGGGAATCTTGTCTGCTGTTTGTAATATAATGGCTAATGCACTGGAAACAGATTGCATGGACATTCCATTCCTGTCTACATATCTCATGCTCAAGATCGCAAACAGTAAATATTTGCTTAGAAGATTGCTTTTTTTGCGGAAAAGGTACAAACAGCCTTGGCTCACCCCTTTAAAAAAAATCCCATTTCTTTTCTTTATTGTTTTTGTTTCTTAAATCAGAGTTTTGGCATGAAAAATAGTGAATCCTTTCCATGTATATTTTGGGAGTGTAGTTGGGCTACATGCTGCAGAATAAGAGCTAAAGCATCACAAACTGTCAAAAGGATCAGAACATCATTTTGGAAAATGATTCTATGTGTACCTTGTTAGTACGGAGTGTAGTTTGGGCTGACTGATTTCCTTGCTGGTTTCTTCTTATAGGAAGTCTCAGTGTAGGAACGAGCCTGTATGCATGATTTCAGTTCTATGGCTCCTAGCAATCCAAGTTTATACAGACAAATAAAATAGAATTCCCACCTGCATGCAACATCTACATCTTTACTCTTTAAATACATGTTTTAAACAGCAGAAGAGATATTGTGGCTGGTGGGAAAGTGGCAGCTTGCTGCCCTTTTGTGGTCTCATTGATGTGAAAAGGATTCCACCATCGTTTTAGCAGTAGTCTGGGACCTCACGGATGCATGGTGGATAGGCCTGGAAGAGATCTAAGGCAGAAGAGGTTCCAGGGTCCAGTGTTTCTAGTTATCTTCCTGAATATAAGCTTTATTTTCTGATTTGTTTTTGAAAAACATAATATTTTATTTTTTATCTTTTTTTCTCTTAAAATTTCATGCACCATAGCAATCCCTGAATCTTTTTTTTCTTTTTTTTTATAAATTATATTTTCTAAGTTTTTTATTTACATTCCAAATCATTTTCCCTTTCCCGTTTCCTCCCTCCCAGAAAGTCCCATAAGCCCCCTTCCCTCCCTCTTTTCCCCATTCAACCCCCTCTCTTTCTCTGTCCTGGCATTCCCCTACATCCAGTCTTTCCAGGACCAGGGGTCTCTCCTTCCATCTTCTTAGAAATCTATTGATATGCGAATTGTGTCTAGGGTATTCCAAGATTCTGGGTTAATATCCCCTTGTCAGTGACTGCATACCATGTGTGTTCTTTTGTGATTGGGTTACCTCACTAAGGATGATATTTTCAAGTTCTGACCATTTGCCTAGGAATTTCGTGAATTCATTGTTTTTAATTGCAGAGTAGTATTCCATTGTGTAAATATACCACATCTTCTGAATCCATTCCTCCGTTGAGGGACATCTGGGTTCTTTCCAGCTTCTGGCTATTATAAATAAGGCTGCTATGAACATAGTGGAGCATGTGTCCTTATTGCATGCAGGTAAAGCCTCTGGGTATATGCCCAGGAGTGGTATAGCCGGATCCTCCAGGAGTGTCATGCCCAGTTTTCTGAGGAACCGCCAGACTGCTTTCCAGAGTGGTTGTACCAGCTTGCAATTCCACCAGCAGTGGAGGAGTGTTCCTCTTTCTCCACATCCTTGCCAACAACTGCTGTCTCCTGTGTTTTTGATTTTAGCCATTCTGACTGGTGTGAGATGGAATCTCAGGGTTGTTTTGATTTGCATTTCCCTAATGACTAAGGATGATGAACATCTCTTTAGGTGCTTCTCAGCCATTAGATATTCTTCAGGTGAGAACTCTTTGTTTAGCTCTGTACCCCATTTTTTAATAGGGTTACTTGCCTCTCTGGAGTTTAACTTCTTGAGTTCTTTGTATATATTGGATATTAGCCCTCTGTCGGATGTAGGGTTGGTAAAGATCATTTCCCAGTTAGTTGGTTGCGGCTTTGTCTTTTTGACAGTGTCTTTTGCCTTGCAAAAATTTTGTAATTTAATGAGGTCCCATTTGTCTATTTTTGATCTTAGAGCATAGGCTATTGGAGTTCTGTTCAGGAAATTCTCCCCTGTGCCCATATGTTCAAGGTTCTTCCCTAGTTTCCTTTCTATTAATTTCAGTGTGTCTGGTTTTATGTGGAGGTCCTTGATCCACTTGGAATTGAGCTTAGTGCAAGGAGATAAGAGTGGGTCGATTTGCATTCTTCTGCATGTTGACCTCCAGTTGAACCAGCACCATTTGTTGAAAAGGCTATCTTTTTTTGCACTGGATGGTTTTAGCTCCTTTGTCAAAGATCAAGTGACCATAGGAGTGTGGATTCATTTCTGGGTCTTCAATTCTGTTCCATTGATCTACATGCCTGTCACTGTACCAATACCATGTGGTTTTTAACACTATTGCTCTGTAGTACAGCTTGAGGTCCGGGATACTGATTCCCCCAGAGATTCTTTTACTTTTGAGAATAGTTTTAGCTATTCTGTGTTTTCTGTTATTCCAGATGAATTTTTGAATTGCTCTTTCTAACTCTATGAAGAATTGAATTGGGATTTTGATGGGGATTGCATTGAATCTGTATATTACTTTTGGTAAGATGCTCATTTTTACTATATTAATCCTGCCAATCCATGAGCATGGCAGATTTTTCCATCTTCTGAGGTCTTCTTCAATTTCTTTCTTCAGAGACTTGAAGTTCTTGTCATACAGATCTTTCACTTCTTTGGTTAGAGTCACGCCAAGATACTTTATATGGTTTGTGGCTATTGCGAAGGGTATCATTTCTCTTACTTCTTTCTCAGCATGCTTATCCTTTGAGTATAGGAAGGCTACTGACTTGCTTGAGTTGATTTTATATCCGGCCACTTCGCTGAAGTCCTTTATCAGCTGTAGTAGTTCTCTGGTGGAGTTCTTTGGGTCACTTAAGTATACTATCATAACGTCTGCAAGTAGTGATAGTTTGACTTCTTCCTTTCCAATTTGTATCTCTTTGACCTCTTTTTGTTGTCTAATTGCTCTAGCTAGAACTTCAAGTGCTATATTGAAAAGATATGGAGAGAGAGGGCAGCCTTGTCTAGTCCCTGATTTTAGTGGGATTGCTTCAAGTTTCTCTCCATTTAGATTGATGCTGGCTACCGGTTTGCTGTAAATTGCTTTTACTATGTTTAGATATGGGCCTCAAATTCCTGATCTTTCCAAGACCTTTAGCATGAAAGGATGCTGAATTTTGTCAAATACTTTCTCAGCATCTAATGAGATGACCATGTGGTTTTTTTCTTTGAGATTGTTTATGTAGTGGATTACATTGATGGATTTCCTTATATTGAACCATACCTGCATCCCTGGATCTTTTCTTCCTTCTAACTTAGCACAGAAAGAGAAAGCAGATGTAAAAGGTTTCATATTAAAACAACATACCAAACCAAGCCAAAACAACAACAACCAATGCCAGGCTGTGGTGGTACACCCCTTTAATCCCAACACTTGGGAGGCAGAGGCAGGTGGATCTCTGTGACTCTGAGGCCAGGCTGGTCTACAGAGCTAGTTATGGGACAGCCAGGGCTATACAATGAAACCTGACTAGAAAAACCAAAAGGAAAAAAATCCATACTATGATAAATACAGAAAATTTTAAAAATTAGAGAAAAGAAGTACTAATTCTTTGAAAACAATGTCAGCATGTAAAAGAAAAGGACAAAAATTTGATCTTTGCCTACCCTACATCTGACAGAGGGATAATATCCATTATATACAAAGAACTCAAGAAGTTAAACTCCAGAGAACCAAATAACCCTATTAAAATTGGGGTACAGAGCTAAACAAAGAGTTCTCACCTGAAGAATATCTAATGGCTGAGAAGCACCTAAAGAAATGTTCAACATCCTTAGTAATTAGAAAATGCAAATCAAAACAACCCTGAGATTCCACCTCACACCAGTCAGAATGGTTAAGATCAAAAACACAGGAGACAGCTGTTGTTGGTGAGGATGTGGAGAAAGAGGAACACTCCTCCACTGCTGGTGGGATTGCAAGCTGGTACAACCACTCTGGAAAGCAGTCTGGTGGTTCCTCAGAAAACTGGGCATGACACTCCTGGAGGATCCGCCTATATCACTCCTGGGCATATACCCAGAGGCTTCCCTGGCATGCAATAAGGACACTATGTTCTTAGCAGACTTATTTATAATAGCCAGAAGCTGGAAAGAACCCAGTTGTCTCTCAACGGAGGAATGGATTCAGAAGATGTAGTGTATTTATACAATGGAATACTACTCTGCAATTAAAAACAATGAATTCCTGAAACTCTTAGGCAAATGATCAAAACTGGAAAATATCATCCTTAGTGAGGTAAACCAATCACAAAAGAACACACATGGTATGCAGTCACTGATAAGGGGATATTAACCCAGAATCTTCGAATACCCAAGACACAATTCACATATCAATAGATTTCCAAGAAGATGGAAGGAGAGACCCCTGGTCCTGGAAAGATTGGATGTAGGGGAATACCAGGACAGAGAAGCAACAGGGGGTTGAATGGGGAACAGGGGGAAGGAAGAGGGCTAATGGAGGGAGGAAATGGGTAGGGGAAATCATTTGGAATGTAAATAAAAAAATATAGAAAAAAATGTCAGAAAGGTAGCACAAACATATTTGTGCTGAGTAGCTTTCTTTTATTTCACAGCAGCCCCTGATGTGGACTTTCATCCTCATTTTACATATGAACAGATTGTGTGTGAACGATTGCCAACTGGGAATCAAATCCAGGCATCCTTACTCCACTGTAGTCCCAGCTAATTATTGCTCTAAATTGCTTTATTTTTTGTGTGATAGTTTTGACAGACAATCCCAGTATATCCTTTGTAAACATCCCTTCTAAATTTCTCAGTATGGAGTTAAAAGCACTTTTCAGATGAAGACATGTTTTCTGAAGACTCATATTGAATGTCAGCCACCTTTTAAGCACTGAGCATGTAAATTTCATAGCAGTATACACTCACCTGTCACCAATGGGTAAATCCACTTTCTGATAGGATGCAGGGTTAGTGAACTGAAATCTCAGCCTGTAGTTCTGTAGATAGAAGGATTTACATTCTCTCATTGTAAAATATGGCCTTAAGTATCCAGGGATATTGGTAACTGGAAAGAAATTGGATTTCATCTCTTCCAAATGACAGTTTGTTTTTATAGTGGTAAAGACTAGACCAGAACTTGATGGGAATAGAAACACTTGCACAGTAATGGATATAAGTGTAAACTGATGGACATTTCATTAAAACCTGAAAATATAAACTTTTTCTTCAACCTATTGTGCTCAATTTTTCAGTACACAGTTTCTAATTCTATCCAATTGTCTACTTATTTTCATATTTCAATGAACTGTAAATATGATATGTGAATCTAATTTAACAAATTGAAGTGAAATTTCACATATGAAGTTGTTAATCTTTCAGCATAACATAAACTAATCCATGGAAAGATACTTTGATTTAAATCACACAGGCACTATACTGGCTGGTTTTGTGGATCAAGTTGACACAACTAAAGTCATCAGAGAGGAAGGGTCCTTGGTTGAGGAAATGCTTCCTTGAAATCCAAATGTAAGACATTTTTCTCAATTAGTGATCAATGGGGAAGAGCCTAGCCCATTGTGGGTGGTGCCATCCTTGAGCTGGTACTAATGGGTTTTATAAGAAGGCAGGCTGAGCAATCAAGGGGAAACAAGCCAGCAAACAGCACCCTACCATAATCTCTGCATCAGTTCCTGCCTCCGGGTTTCTGCACTGCTTGAGTTCCTGTCCTGACTTCCTTCAGTGATCAATTGTGATATGGAAGTATGAGCCAAATAAATACTTTCCTCACCAATTTACTATTTGGTCATGGTGTTTTGTTGCAGCAATAAAATGCTGATTAAGATAGGTACCAATACTCATACAATATAATATTAGTTGTAAATAAAAGTAATTTTCCTGGTCCTGTCAATTTAGAGTACTCACTGATAGAGGAATAAGTGTTTTAGAAATCAATCAATAGCTTTTAGAAAGTGCATTAGAATCCTTTCCTTGGGTGAGTGCCAATTATGAACTGTGTTTTGCTTTATAAGATTTATTTTTATTTTTAACTCTGTGTGTGTGTGTGTGTGTGTGTGTGTGTGTGTGTGTGTGTGTGTGTGTATGTGTATGTGTGTGTGTGTACAGATTCTCACAGAGACCAGAAGATGTCATTAGAGCTTCTGGAACTGTAGTTATGGAGAGCTATGTGCTACCCTAAGTGATGTGGATGCTAAAAACCAAAGTGGTCTTATGGAAGAGCAGTCAGTGCCCTTAACTGTTGAGTAATCTCTGCAGCCCTGAAGGGAAAGAATGGAGGGACCAGAAGGAACATGTGAAGTGAAGTATGAAAACATATTAACTACTTTCTGAAAGATTGGAAAATATGACACTGATAGGAATTTCAATAAAATAAGTTTTCTCCATTGGAATTCCCTTCCTCCTGATGACCCTCCCTTTTTTCAGTGCTAAAGAGTATACTAGGACTTGGTGGTAATAAAAATAATTCTACAATAACAGATGCAAGTGTAAGCTGGAAGAACATTTCCTAAAACACATAATCTTTTTTCTCCATTTTTTTCCTGTTCATTATTTGACATGACACTTGACGTAGCAGTTATTGAATTCGTGGGAAATATTTTCAAAACAGTTTTAGGGAAAGGTCCTTAACGTAAAGTAGGTAACTATGTCCAGGTTTTGTATTTCCTTCATTCACAGTGCTTGGCAAGAACCGACTCGTAGTAAATTATCAAATATTTGCTTGAAGGGAGGAAAGATTTTTTTGTGTATATTAGAAAATATGTTAATGCAGGACAAGCATTCCAGGGGGAAAGAGGAAGGATTTTCTCTGTGAGTGTTTGATGAGTACAGAATGAAATTAGTTGTTTTTTTCAGCACTGAATGGCTGTATGCAAAGGCTCAGCTGCAGGCCCAGTTTCAAATTCTTCAGAAGCTCAGTAAAGGAAGAGGAAGACATTCACTTCTATTCACATGTAAGAACCACAGTGGACTTTGGTAATTTATTAAATTATGCAAACCTAATTCATTTAAAAATCTCCTGGCAAGAGCTCCTTTTTATGAGACTTAGGCCATGACACACGAAGTTGCAGAAGTTTTCTTATTTTATTCTGCAGGTATGGAGGAATTATAAATATGTCTTCCTTTGATTAGAATATAGATTTCTTTAAATGACAAGTAAATATTTCTTTAATTTTCAGACAGTATATATGGACATGTCAGTCACTTGCTTGGTGCTAATTAGGGATTCACTCAAGTTGTAAGTCAAAAGTTTTCAAAGAATTGTAATGAGAAGAGGATCAAGGTTAATATTTTCTAAATGTCAATTGCAAAAGGGTATTAATTTAAGCTCATTTCTCTAAGATCAGATCGATAGTTTATTGACTATATCTAAAACCTGACTAATTAAAAGGAAGAAGTCAATTTAATGAGTTAAATTTACCTAATTTCAGTGAACATTCTGGTTTATGTTTTAGTCTATAAGATTTCCTGGCACATAGCTTCTAGATTCAGTTAAGGTGCTGGCTACTTGCAATATTTTTTTCAAATAACTATATTTTCTGATAAGGCTCAAAAACAAATATTGCAGTATTTATATTGGGAGTTTGTTATTTAAAAAAAAAATACTTAGCCAAAAGAAGTTATTTGATGCTTAGATTAATTTAATTATTTCCAGTCATTTTAAAAATTTATTCTTTAACTTATTTTTTACTGTCTAGACTTTATCCCCCTCCCTGTCCGCCACCCTCTGATGGTTCATCCTCCCCCCAGCTCCACGATGATGTCTCCCTCTAAACACCCCCCCCCCATACCTTCCCACTCTCTGGGACCTCCAGTCTCTTGAGGGTTAGGTGCATCTTCTCTGACTGAGTCCTGACCTGGCAATCCTCAGCGGTATATGTGGTGGGGGGCCTCATATCAATTTGTGTACGCTGCCTGGTTGTTGTTTTAGTGTCTGAGAGATCTCAGAGGTCCAGGTTAGTTGAGATTGCTGGTCTTCCTATGGGGTCGCCCTCCTCCTCAGCTTCTTCCAGCTTTTCCCTAACTAACAGTCAAAACTCTGACCCAGAATTGTTCCTGTCTGAAAGAACTGCAGGGACAAAATTGGAGAAGAGCCTGAGGAAAAGGAGGTCCAGCGACAGGCCCAAATTGGATTCCAGCTCAAGGGGAGGCCCCAAGGCCTGACACTATTACTGAAGCTATGGAGCACTCACACAAGGGACCTATAATGACTGTCCTCTGAAAGACCCAACAAGCAACTGAAAGAGTCAAATGTAGATATTTATACCCAACCAATGGACAGAAGCTGCTGACCCCTGTGATAGAATTAGGGAAAAAACTAATTTGACTTTTAAAATTACTATTACAACAAGGATTAAATTTTTAAATAAGAAATCTTTTACTTTTCACTCTAAAGCTGGTAGAAAAAAATGTAGAGGAAACACTTCAGGACATTTCATAATTAGAGTGCCTGAAATTAAAGAAACAAAGTAAAAATCCATAGGTAGCAAGCTAAAAAAAATCATATGCTGAACAATTAACAGAGTGATGAGACAACTTTGAAGAAAGGGAGAAATGGTGGTCACTGATATTGTGAACAAGCAGCTACCTGCTGGGGATGTGGGCTTTTATAGAAAGAATAAAGAATCTCAATGAATCAGAAAAAGGATACCTAGATTCTGTCCAGCATCTAAAAGAAGGAGGCAGTAACAACAAAAGCAAAAGGTGCAAAGGTCAGGACTCAGAAAGGTGGACAGACTCACTGAAACTCAGAGCAACCTCATGATGGCTTTTAGAGGGCTGTGATGCAGGGGTGTGGATTCTTGGAAGGAAAAGTAATGTATCTTATTAAAGAAATAGTTAATCCAACTCCGGAGTAATTATTAGGGAGGGGCACACCTTCTGAGCTGAACTGTGATGACTTGTCCAACTGGAATGTTAAGTCTCCATCAAGGCCAGAGAACATATTCTATTTTATTGATCAGAATGTTCTCTTAATGGATCTTTATTCTTACTCTAAGAAATTGCCAAAGAATATAAAAGATGGATATGGGGGCTATTGTGTTAAATAATGAAGGACAAGTACTCTCTCATCTCTGGACAGGAAAAAAATATGACTCTGGTTGGTACATATTATTGTTCCTCCTGTGGGGCTACAAACCTTTTCAGTTCCTTGGGTTTTTTCTCTAGCTGCTCCATTGGGGACCCTATGCTCAGTCTATTGGTTGGCTGTTATCCATGGGTATTTAGATCCACTTTCTAAGAAGTACCCCCAAAGCTCTCAGGGACTAAACCAATAATCAAATAGTACACATGGAGGGACACATGGCTCCAGCTACATATGTAGCAGAGGATGGCCTTTTCAGACATCAATGAAAGGAGAGGCCATTGTTCCTGTGAAGGTTCAATGCACCAGTCTAGGGGAATTCCAGGTCAGGAAAGTGGGGGAGGGGGGTTGGTAAGCAGGGGGAGGGGGAATGGGATAGGGCATTTTCGGAGGGGTAATGAGGAAAGGGGATACCATTTGAAATGTATATAAAGCAAATATCTAATTAAAAAAAACGTGACTTTGAAAGTAGAGTAAGATATTGAATTTGATCAGTGCACCTTGTATACATTTAAGAAATTATGCTTGACCTCATTAATATGTAAAATTAACTCATGTTATTAACAATAGAATTTGATGGTGCTGGCTCAACTGGAGGTCAACATGCAGAAGAATGCAAATTGACCCATTCTTATCTCCTTGCACTAAGCTCAATTCCAAGTGGTTCAAGGACCTCCACATAAAACTAGACACACTGAAACTAATAGAAAGGAAACTAGGGAAGAACCTTGAACATAAGGGCACAGGGGAGAATTTCCTGAATAAAACTCCAATAGCCTATGCTCTAAGATCAAAAATTGACAAATGGGACCTCATTAAATTACAAAGTTTTTGCAAGGCAAAAGACACTGTCAAAGAGACTAAGCAGAAACAAACTAACTGGGAAATGATCTTTACCAACCCTACATCCGACAGAGGGCTAGTATCCAACATATACAAAGAACTCATGAAGTTAAACTCCAGAGGCAAGTAACCCTATTAAAAATGGGGTATAGAGCTAAACAAAGAGTTCTCACCTGAAGAATATCTAATGACTGAGAAGCATCTAAAAAGTTGTTCATCATCCTTAGTCATTAGGGAAATGCAAATCAAAACAACCCTGAGATTCCATCTCACACCAGTCAGAATGGCTAAGATCAAAAACACAGGAGACAGGAATTGTTGGCGAGGATGTGGAGAAAGAGGAACACTCCTCCACTGCTGGTGGAATTGCAAGCTGGTACAACCACTCTGGAAAGCAGTCTGGTGGTTCCTCAGAAAAATGGGCATGACAATCCTGGAGGATTCGGCTATACCACTCCTGGGCATATACCCAGAGGCTTTACCTGCATGCAATAAGGACACATGCTCCACTATGTTCATAGCAGCCTTATTTATGATAGCCAGAAGCTGGAAAGAACCCAGATGTCCCTCAACGGAAGAATGGATTCAGAAGGTGTGGTATATTTACACAATGGAATACTACTCCGCAATTAAAAACAATAAATTCACGAAATTCCTAGGCAAATGGTCAGAACTTGAAAATATCATCCTTAGTGAGGTAACCCAATCACAAAAGAACACACATGGTATGCAGTCACTGATAAGGGGATATTAACCCAGAATCTAGGAATACCCTAGACATAATTCGCATATCAATAGATTTCCAAGAAGATGGAAGGAGAGACCCCTGGCCCTGGAAAGACTGGATGTAGGGGAATGCCAAAACAGAGAAGCGAGAGGAGGTTGAATGGGGAAAAGAGGGAGGGAAGAGGGCGTATGGGACTTTCAGGGAGGGAGGAAACGGGAAAGGGGAAATGATTTTGAATGTAAATAAAAAAAACTTAGAAAAAAAAAGAAAAAATCTAATTTTCTACTTGAGTTTAAATGAAGTATTATAGATAATGAAAATATAAGTTTACAGTACAATCAAAATATTTTTGTTCTTCTTAATAATATATACCAATAAAGTTATATTCACCCAATTCTAATAAAAAATTAATTTAAAAAAATAGAATTTGAAATGAATCATTGAATTTGAAATGAAATATGAATTTGAATTTGAAATGAAATCCATCAATGTAATGCACTATATAAACAATCTCAAAGAAAAAAACAACATGGTCATCTCATTAGATGCTGACAAAGCATTTGACAAAATTCAGCATCCTTTCATGCTAAAGGTCTTGGAAAGATCAGGAATTCAAGGCCCATATCTAAACATAGTAAAAGCAATTTACAGCAAACCGGTAGCCAACATCAATCTGAATGGAGAGAAACTTGAAGCAATCCCACTAAAATCAGGGACTAGACAAGGCAGCCCTCTCTCTCCATATCTTTTCAATATAGTACTTGAAGTTCTAGCTAGAGCAATTAGACAACAAAAGGAGGTCAAAGGGATACAAATTGGAAAGGAAGAAGTCAAACTATCACTATTTGCAGACGATATGATAGTATACTTAAGTGACCGAAAGAATTCCACCAGAGAACTCCTACAGCTGATAAGCAACTTTAGCAAAGTGGCCACATATAAAATCAACTCAAGCAAGTCAGTAGCCTTCCTATACTCAAAGGATGAGCAGGCTGAGAAAGAAGTAAGAGAAATGATACCCTTCACGATAGCCACAAACCATGTAAAGTATCTTGGCATGACTCTAACCAAACAAGTGAAAGATCTGTATGATAAGAACTTCAAGTCTCTGAAGAAAGAAATTGAAGAAGACCTCAGAAGATGGAAAAATCTGCCATGCTCATGGATTGGCAGGATTAATATAGTAAAAATGACCATCTTGCCAAAAGCAGTATACAGATTCAATGCAATCCCCATCAAAATCCCAACTCAGTTCTTCATAGAGTTAGAAAGAGCAATTCAAAAATTCATCTGGAATAACAGAAAACCCAGGATAGCTAAAACTATTCTCAAGAGTAAAAGAACCTCTGGGGGAATCAGTATCCCGGACCTCAAGCTGTACTACAGAGCAATAGTGTTAAAAACCTCATGGTATTGGTACAGTGACAGGCATGTAGATCAATGGAACAGAATTGAAGACCCAGAAATGAATCCACACCTATGGTCATTTGATCTTTGACAAAGGAGCTAAACGATCCAGTGGAAAAAAGATAGCCTTTTCAACAATGGTGCACGCTCAACTGGAGGTCAACATGCAGAAGAATGCAAATTGACCCATTCTTTTATTTTTTTTTATTTTCTAAGTTTTTTTTTATTTACATTCCAAATCATTTCCCCTTTCCCGTTTCCTCCCTCCCCGAAAGTCCCATAAGTTCCCTTCCCTCCCTCTTTTCCCCATTCAACCCCATCTCGCTTCTCTGTCCTGGAATTCCCCTACATCTAGTCTTTCCAGGACCAGGGGTCTCTCCTTCCATCTTCTTAGAAATCTATTGATATGCGAATTGTGTCTAGGGTATTCTGAGATTCTGGGTTAATATCCCCTTATCAGTGACTGCATACCATGTGTGTTCTTTTGTGATTGGGTTACCTCACTAAGGATGATGTTTTCAAGTTCTGACCATTTGCCTAGGAATTTCGTGAATTCATTGTTTTTAATTACAGAGTAGTATTCCATTGTGCAGATATATCACATCTTCTGAATCCATTACTCCGTTGAGGGACATCTGGGTTCTTTCCAGCTTCTGGCTATTATAAATAAGGCTGCTATGAACATAGTGGAGCATGTGTCCTTATTGCATGCAGGTAAAGCCTCTGGGTATATGCCCAGGAGTGGTATAGCCGGATCCTCCGGGAGTGTCATGCTCAGTTTTCTGAGGAACCACCAGACTGCTTTCCAGAGTGGTTGTACCAGTTTGCAATTCCACCAGCAGTGGAGGAGTGTTCCTCTTTCTCCACATCCTCGCCAACAACTGCTGTCTCCTGTGTTTTTGATCTTAGCCATTCTGACTGGTGTGAGATGGAATCTCAGGGTTGTTTTGATTTGCATTTCCCTAATGACAAAGGATGATGAACATCTCTTTAGGTGCTTCTCAGCCATTAGGTATTCTTCAGGTGAGAACTCTTTGTTTAGCTCTGTACCCCATTTTTTAATAGGGTTACTTGCCTCTCTGGAGTTTAATTTCTTGAGTTCTTTGTATATATTGGATATTAGCCCTCTGTCGGATGTAGGGTTGGTAAAGATCATTTCCCAGTTAGTTGGTTGCCGCTTTGTCTTTTTTACAGTGTCTTTTGACCCATTCTTATCTCCTTGCACTAATCTCAATTCCAAGTGGATCAAGGACCTCCACATAAAACCAGACACACTGAAACTAATAGAAAGAAAACTAGGGAAGAACCTTGAACATATGGGCACAGGGGAGAATTTCCTGAATAGAACTCCAATAGCTTATGCTCTAAGATCAAGAATTGACAAATGGGACCTCATTAAATTACAAAGTTTTTGCAAGGCAAAGACACTGTCAAAAAGACACAGTGGCAACCAACTAACTGGGAAATGATCTTTACCAACCCTACATCTGACAGAGGGCTAATATCCAATATATACAAAGAACTCAAGAAGTTAAACTCTAGAGAGGCAAGTAACCCTATTAAAAAATGGGGTACAGAGCTAAACAAAGAGTTCTCACCTGAAGAATACCTAATGGCTGAGAAGCACATAAAGAGATGTTCATCATCCTTAGTCATTAGGGAAATGCAAATCAAAACAACCCTGAAATTCCATCTCACACCAGTCAGAATGGCTAAGTTCAAAAACACAGGAGACAGCAGTTGTTGGCGAGGATGTGGAGAAAGAGGAACTCTCCTCCACTGCTGGTAGAATTGCAAGCTTGTACAACCACTCTGGAAAGCAGTCTGTCGGCTCCTCAGAAAACTGGGCATGACACTCCCGGAGGATCTGGCTATACCACTCCTGGGCATATACCCAGAGGCTTTATCTGCATGCAATAAGGACACATGCTCCCCTATGTTCATAGCAGCCTTATTTATAATAGCCAGAAGCTGGAAAGAACCCAGATGTCCCTCAATGGAGTAATGGATTCAGAAGATGTGGTATATTTACACAATGGAATACTACTCTGCAGTTAAAAACAATGAATTCACGAAATTCCTAGGCAAATGGTCAGAACTTGAAAACATCATCCTTAGTGAGGTAACCCAATCACAAAAGAACACACATGGTATGCAGTCACTGATAAGGGGATATTAACCCAGAATCTCGGAGTACCCTAGATACAATTTGCATATCAATAGATTTCTAAGAAGATGGAAGGAGAGACCCCTGGTCCTGGAAAGACTAGATGTAGGGGAATTCCAGGACAGAGAAGCAAGAGGGAGTTGAATGGGGAAAAGAGGGATGGAAGGGGGCTTATGGGGCTTTCGGGTAGGGAGGAAACGTTAAAGTGGATATTTGTTTGTGTGTAAATGAAAAAAACTTAGAAAATAAAATAAAATTAAAAAAAACCAATAGAATTTGAAATGAATCCCTGTTCCTCAGGTCCTGATTATCAGGCCAATTTAACTTTGGGGAAAAGAAGATTCTTTTATCAATTTACATTCAAACACATTTGAGTGAAATTAGGTTATAGGAATTAGCAGATAGTATGCACAAAAGTGATTCACATTTTAAATGCTCAATGAAAGATATTCCTGGGCACTTGGTATATATCTTCTCATGTGATATAAAACAACAGAAATAACAGATAAATAATAAATTTTCAAAGAGTACATTTGATACTGCCTTCAAGATCTTATTTTTTGAACAGTCATTTTGAACATATTACTCACTGCTGGTGTGTGTGTGTGTGTGTGTGTGTGTGTGTGTGTGTGTGTTTGTATATATTGAGCTAGTAGTATTTGAAGATTTGTCTTCTTTTCAGTCCAACGTTATGTCTTCTGGAATTACTAGGAGAAAAGAAAAATCTCACACACATTCTCCTTTGTTTCTTTACACTGTTGTTCCCTTTCTCTGTCCTATCCTAGCATTTGGAAAACATAGAAATTTGGAGTAAGAAGTAGTGGGTGTGGGTGGGGATGGGGAGAGGAAGTTAAGAAGACCTAACCCATCACAAACAAAGAACAACGGGTGTCATCTTCACTAGCAGGATCTGGTCACTTCCATCACTATGTGTATACTATCTCTCACTTCTGTTAAAGACAAGGATCCAGCAATTTGATTTCTACTCTATAGTTACTGAGTTTTATGGAACACATATTATACTTTAAAGTAATTAATGTATTAGCTATCCCAGATAGTCTGAGACTGAAAACTCCATTGCCATTTATGGAATGTTCATAATGGTTAGGTCATTTGTCTGCTTGATTAAGTAAGTGAACATCCGTTCCCATCTCTGAGCCTTGATTATTTTATACACATTAGCAATCTCAGAGTGAAAGATATTCAAGTTCCTTGGTCACCTCATTAATTATATTAATGATGTTAGATACCGGAAGGAAGGTAGAGAAATATCTTGCCTTATTATTTGATATATTCTCCACTAGGGACCCCATCAAGGACCTTTAAAGACATTGATGTTGACAAGAAACAAACACCTGATATTAGTTCTACTGAGAGCAGTAATGATGCAGTTGAATTCTCAACAAGGGACCTGTTACCTGTGAGACTTCAAATGACATTAGATGATTTGACTTTTTTTTTTGGCTTAGACAAAATTATCTTAAGAAAGGTTATGAGTACAGGCAGAGATTGGGGTAGGCATACTTGGTTTCAATATTTCATTATTGTTTTATTTTGAAGAGAATTTCTTTAGACGTTCTGAAACAAATGTTTGCCTGGAAAAGCTAAGCATTAACTCTGGGTCTGACATTTGAAAACATATCATTCCTAAGCTTGTGAAGCCCCCATATTCGCAGCTTGAAACAAGATACCAACTACAGATGCATACCGAACAGATGTTGAAAACCGGACTGTAATGTAAACTATATTTGACTTCTTAATAAGATGGAGGATTAGAAACTCTTTCAGTGTGACAAAGCGTAAAGCTAAATTAATTGAAAAAATAGACACTTCCTGAAAGAAAAGGAGATGAAGGAAAAGAAAGAAAATTAGGTGTGATTTTTTTTCCTACAAAGCAACAACAAGCAGGCATCTAGTCATGACCTAATGTGAACTGCACACATGGCCAAGTCAGTAGTAGCCATGGAAGCTCTCACCTCTGGAAAACGGGCATTGCAAGAGCAGGAAGCTGTGGAGATATTTGGACTACAGAGAAGCAACCAGATGTTGGCACATTCTACATGTTGAGATGGTCAGCACATAACAGCCTGTGGAGACAGGGGCAGTAGTGTGGTCCTTGAGTCAATAGCTGAGATATTCTGGAATTGCCCTGTAGTTATAAGTGAGAGAGGGCATCCTCCATGCCACTGTGAAACTGAGCTATGTGGACTTGTGTGATGTGGAATACTGAATTTGTCAAAGTTTCCTTCTTCCCAGCAGCAATGTAAACACAGTCCATCTTCTACACTCAGATTCTCAGTCACAGAAGATGCTGCACACAGGACGAACAACCCACCAAACACCAGAGACAAATTGCAAATGGAAGGCCAGAAGAATTTGGCAGAAAGTGAACTTCCTCATGGAAATGCATCTCATGAGAAGAAACACACTGATTTAACATGTCTGTATTAGTGAAACTAAAAACAAACTCCTCCATGCAAAGACTGATATAAAATATAACCAAGGAAAGGAAAAATCATATTATCCCTTCTAGCAAGAAATAATGACAAAACTGGTAAATTCCTTCTGTTCCACTTCTAATTTATATTTTCACAATTTCTTTTTAGTTTATATGTTGTATAAAATTGCTCAGTTGTATATCAGCTTGTACCTGGCTTGAACAGACTTTTATGACTTTTCCTACAGCACTGTCCACTTTTTCTCATATGTTTAATTAAAATTTTCCTTCCCCTTCAGACAGTTTTCCCTCCTTTCCTTTTTCCCATCGACTCCTCATTTAGCTACTTCATTGTTGAGAATCTTAGCTCACAAATACTATAAATTGCATTTCACCTAACCAGCTCCTAACAGCATTGGCTCTTAATTTTTATCCTGGTTCAAGTGGAGCAGACACTTTTGCTGAAGAGCTTTCTATTAAAAGCTGGGACCTGCTGTTGGATAATTATACCTGTTACCCAAATTGGCTTTTCTCCTGAATACAACTGAGGGACAAAAATGCAACTAAGGACAACCCACGATTAAGATTCACGTAAAACAAAACAAATAGATTGGGCAAAGGGAGAAAAACAAAGACTGGAGGGCACATGGGTTCCATTGTATGTGAAATAGACAACAAAGAGATACAAAGAGACAACAAGTCCTGCTATACTTTGTGAGCTCTTAAGTCCCTCTGTACCAGATACAAAACACAATGAGATAGTCTATGTGCTAGAAAAAAAGTCTGAAACCCTTCACTTTAAAAGTATGAAGAACCACATCCAGGAATCAAATAAATAGGTGATTAAAGTAAGGAAATAAATTCCCATACAAGAAGGATAGCAAACTGGATGAAATGGTTAGAAATTTGGGAGAGAAGTTAAAGCAAAACTTGGTGGAAAAACAAAGGAAGTCAAAATCCTGAAAAAGAGCAAGCAGAAGTAAAAGACAAGAGTCAATTTATGACATCATAATCACAGAGAACATCATCCACAGATAATTCAGCAGGAGGACCAGTTTATGAGATAAAGGGCAAGGTTGAAGGAAATTTTAAACATAGTAACACAGTGAGACATACATAAAGAAAGACAATGGCTACAATCAAAACTTTAAATAATACTGGAGTATATGCAAGGAGGCACATGTAAGACTCTTTATCCACATTGTTGAAGCAACTGAAGAAAGACAAAGATGTGGATAACTTACTCAATGAAATTGTAGCCAGAAAATTTATCAAACCAGAAGAAAGAAATGGATATCCAAACTCAGAAACTTTTTTATTGTTTCTTAGATATATTCTTTATTTACATTTCAAATGATTTCCCCTTTCCTGGTTCCCCCCTCCCTGAAAGTCCCATAAGCCCACTCTCCTTCCCCTGTTCCCCAATCAACCCCCTCCTGCTTCCCTGTGCTGGTATTCCCCTACACTGCTGCATTGAGCCTTTCCAGGACCAGGGCCTCTCCTTCCTTCTTCTTGGGCAGAATTTGATATGTGAATTGTGTCTTGGGTATTCCGAGCTTCTGGGTTAATATCCGCTTTTCAGTGAGTGCACACCAAGTGTGTTCTTTTGTTACCTCACTTAGGATGATATTTTCTAGTTCCACCCATTTGCCTAAAAATTTCATGCATTCATTGTTTTTAATAGCTGAGTAATATTCCATTGTGTAAATATACCACATCATCTTATCCATTTCTCTGTTGAGGGACATCTGGGTTCTTTCCAGCTTCGGGCTATTATAAGTAGGGCTGCTATGAACATAGTGGAGCATGTGTCTTTATTACATGCTGGGGAATCCTCTGGATATATGCCCAGGAGTGGTATAATGGGATCCTCCAGTAGTATCATGCCCAGTTTTCTGAGGAACCGCCAGACTGAATTCCAGAGTGGGTGTACCAGCTTGCAATCCCACCAGCAGTGGAGGAATGTTCCTCTTTCTCCACATCCTTGAGACACCTGCTGTCTCCTGAGTTTTTGATCTTAACCATTCTGACTGGTGTGAGGTGAAACCCCAGGCTTGTTTTGATTTTCGTTTCCCTGGTGATTAAGGATGTTGAACATTTCTTTGGGTGCTTCTCAGTCATTTGATATTCCTCACTTGAAAATTCTTTATTTAGCTTGGTACCCCATTTTTTTAATAGGGTTATTTGGCTCCCTGGAGTCTAACTTCTTGAGTTCTATGTTTATATTAGATATTAGTCCTCTGTCAGATGTGGGGTTGGTAAAGATCTTTTCCCAATTTGTTGGCTGCCATTTTGTCCTATTGACAGTGTCTTTTGCCTTACAGAAACTTTGTAATTTTATGAGGTCCCATAGGTCAATACTTGATCTTAGAACATAAGTTATTGGTGTTCTGTTCAGGAAAATTTCCCCTGTGCCCATGTGCTCAAAGCTCTTCCCCATTTTCTTTCCTATTAGTTTCAGAGTGTCTGGTTTTATGTGAAGGTCCTTGATCAACTTGGACGTGAGCTTAGTAAAAAGAGATAAGAATGGATCAATTTGCAATTTTTTGCATGCTAACCACCAGTTGAACCAGCACCATTTGTTGAAAAGGCTATCTTTTTCCCACTGGATGGTTTTAGCTCCTTTGTCAAAGATCAAGTGACCATAGGAGTGTGGATTCATTTCTGGGTCTTCAATTCTGTTCCATCGATCTAACTGCCTGTCACTGTACCAATACCATGCAGTTTTTAACACTATTGCTCTGTAGTACTGCTTGAGGTCCAGGATACTGATTCTCCCAGAAGATCTTTTACTGTTGAGAATAGTTTTAGCTATCCTGGGATTTTGTTATTCCAGATGAATTTGAGAATTGCTGTTTCTAACTCTATGAAGAATTGAGTTGGGATTTTGATTGGGATTGCATTGAATCTGCATATTGCTTTTGGCAAGATGGCCATTTTTACTATATTAATCCTACCAAACCACGAGCATGGAAGATTTTTCCATCTTCTGAGGTCTTCGTCAATTTCTTTCTTCAATAACTTGAAGTTCTTGTCATACAGATCTTTCATTTGTTTGGTTAGAGTCACACCAAGATAGTTTATATTGCTTGTTGCTATTGTGAATGTTGTCATTTCCCTAATTTCTTTCTCAGCCTGTTTATCCTTTGAGTATAAGAAGGCTACTGATTTGCTTGAGTTCATTTTATATCCGGCCACTTTGCTGAAGTTGTTTATCAGCTGTAGGAGTTCTCTGGTGGACATTTTTTGGATCGCTTAAGTATACTATCATATCATCTGCAAATAGTGATAATTTGAATTCTTCCTTTCCAATTCATATCCCTTTGACCTCCTTTTGTTGTCTAATTGCTCTAGCTAGAACTTCAAGCACTATATTGAATAAATATGGAGAGAGAGAATAGCCTTGTTTAGTCCCTGATTTTAGTGGAATTGCTTCAAGTTTCTCTCTATTTAGTTTGATGTTGGCTACTGGTTTGCTGTATAAACCTTTTGCTATGTTTCATTATGGGCCTTGAATTCCTACTCTTTCCAAGACCTTTAACATGAATGGATGCTGAATTTTGTCAAATGCTTTTACAGCATCTAATGAAATGACCATGTGGTGTTTTTCTTTGAGTTTGTTTATGTAGAGGATTACATTGATGGATTTCCGTATAGTGAACTATCCCTGCATCCCTGGGATGAAGCCTACTTGATAGTGGTGAATGATCGTTTTGATGTGTTCTTGGATTTGTTTGGCAAGAATTTTATTTAGTATTTTTGCATCAGTATTCATAAGGGAAATTGGTCTGAAATTCTCTTTCTTTGTTGGATCATTGTGTGGTTTTGGTAACAGTGAAATTGTGGCTTCATAGAATGAGTGGGGTAATGTTCCTTCTGTTTCTATTTTGTGGAATAGTTTGAAGAGTATTTGTGTTAGGTCTTTTTTGAAGGTCTGATAGAATTCTGCACTAAAACCATCTGGTCCTGTGCTTTTTTTGGTAGGGAGACTGTTAATAACCACTGCTATTTCTTTAGGGTTTATGGTACCACTTAGATGGTCTATCTACCCTGATTTAACTTTGGTATTTGGTATCTGTCTAGGAAATTGTCCATTTCCTCCAGATTTTTCAGTTGGGTTAAGTATAGGCTTTTGTAGTAGAATCTGATGAATTTTTTGAAAATCCTCAGTTTCTGTTGTTATATCTCCCTTTTCATTTCTGATTTTGTTAATTTAGATACTGTCTCTGTGTTCTCTGGTTAGTCTGGCTAAAGGTTTATCTATCTTTTTTATTTTCTCAAAGAACCAGCTTCTGGTTTTGTTGATTCTTTGTATAGTTCTTTTTTTTTTTCTATTTATTTGATTTCGGTCCTGAGTTTGGTGATTTCTTGCTTTCTATACCTGTTGGGTGTATTAGTTTCTTTCTGTTCTTAAGTTTTCAGGTGTCCTAATGAACTGCTAGTGTATGCCTTCTCCAGTTTCTTTTTGGAGGCCCTCAGAGCTCTGAGTTTTCCTCTTAGGACTGCTTTCATTGTGACCCATAAATTTGGATATGTTGTGCCTTCATTTTCATTAAATTCTAAAATGTCTTTGATTTCTTCCTTTATTTCTTCCTTGACCAAGTTATCATTGAGTAGAGCATTGTTCAGCTTCCATGTGTATGTGGGCTTTCTGTTGTTTTTGTTGCTATTGAAGACCACCCTTACTCCACAGTGATCTGATAGGAGGAATGGGATTAGTTCCTTCTTCTTATATCTGTTGAGATCTATTTTGTGACCAATTATATGGTCAATTTTGGAGAAGGTACTATGAGGTGCTGAGAAGAAGGTGTATTCTTTTGCTTTAGGATGTAATGTTTTATATATATATATGTATATGTGTGTATATATATACATATATATATAAAATGTGTGCGTGTGTGTGTGTGTGCTAAATCCATTTGATCCAAAGCTTTAATTAATTTCACTGTGTCCCTGTTTAGTTTCTTTTTTCCTGATCTGTCCATTGAGGTGAGTGGGGTGTTGAAGTCACCCACCATTATTTTGTGAGATGCAATGTGTGCTTTAAGCTTCAGTAAAGTTTCTTTTATAAATGAGGTTGCCCTTGTATTTGGAGGATAGATTTTCAGAACTGAGACTTCTTCTTGCTATATTTTTCCTTTGATGAGTATAAAGTGTCTTTCAGTATCTTTTTTGATGACTTGTTTTTGAAAGTATATTTTATTGGATATTGGAATGGATACTTCTTGGGACCATTTGCTTGGAATTTTTTTTCCAGACTTTTACTCTGAGGTAGTGTTTGTCTTTGGCAGTGAAAAGCATTTCCTATATGCAGCAAAATGTTGGGTCCTGTTTACGTATCTAGTTTGTTAGTCTATGTCTTTTTATTGGGGAATTGAGTCCTTTGATGTTAAGAGATATTAAGGAATAGTGATTGTTGCTTCCTGCTATTTTTGATGTAATTTTTATGTTTGTGTGGTTATCTTCTTTTGGGTTTATTAAAGGAAGATTTCTTGCTTTTTCTAGTGTGTAGTTTCCCTCCCTTTTTTGGTGTCTTCTATTCATTATCCTTTGAAGGGATGAATTTGTGGAAAGATATTGTGTAAATTTGTTTTTGCCATGGAATATCTTGGTTTCTCCATCTATGGTAATTGAGAGATCTGCTGGATATAGCAGTCTGGGTTGGTATTCGTATTCCATTAGTGTCTGTATGACATCTGCCCAGGCTCTTCTGGCTTTCATACTCTATGGTGAGAAGTCTAGTATAATTTTGATATGTTTACCTTTGTATGATACTTGACCTTTTTCCCTTACTGCTTTTAATATTCTTTCTTTGTTTGGTACATTTGGTGTTTTAATTATTATGTGACCAGAGGAATTTCTTTTCAGGTCAAATCTATTTGAATTTGACCAAATCCAAATAGATTTGACCAGAAAAGAAATTTGTAGGTTTCTTGTATGTTCATGGACATCTCTTTCTTCAAGTTAGGAAAGTGTTCTTCTATAATTTTTTTTGAAGACATTTATTGGCCTTTTAAGTTGGAAATCTTCATTCTCTTCTATACCTATAATCATTAGGCTTGCTCTTCTCATTTTTCCTGAATTTCCTGGATGTTTTGGGTCAAGAGCTTTTTGCATTTTGTATTTTCTTTCACTATTGTGTCAATGTTTTCTATGGTATCTTCTGCATCTGAGATTCTCTCTTCTGTCTCTTGTATTCTGTTGTTGATGCTTGGATCCTTGACTCCTTACTTCTTTCCTAGGTTTCCTATGTCCAGAGTTGTTTTCCTTTTTGATTTCTTTATTGTTTCTACCACCATTTTAGATCCTGGATAGTTTTGTTCATTTCCTTCACCTGTTTTGTTGTGTTTTCCTGTAGTTCTTTAAGGGCTTCTCCCTGTTTACTTGTGTTCTCCTGTATTTCTTTTTTGTTTTCGAGACAGGGTTTCTCTGTGTAGCCCTGGCTGTCTTGGAACTCACTTTGTAGACCAGGCTGGCCTTGAACTCAGAAATCCTCCTGCCTCTGCCTCCCAAGTGCTGGGATTAAAGGCGTGCGCCACCACAGCCCTCTCCTGTATTTCTTTAAGGGAGTTATTTCTGTCCTTTTGAAGCCTTCTATCATCACCATGAGCTGTGATTTTAAATCCAAATTTTCTTTTCTGGTGTTTTCGGATATCCAAGACTTGCTGTTATGGGAATATTGGATTTGGATGGTGCCCTATTGCCTTGATTTCTGTTTGTAACATTCCTATGTTTGTCTTTTGTCATCTAGTTATCTCTGGTGGTAGTTGGTCCTGCTGTCAGTGGCTGGTGCTTATCCCTCCTGTGGGTCTGCAAGCCTATCCTAGTACCCCTGGGTGGCCAGCTTTCCCCTGGCACAGAGTGCTGTGGGACTTCCCAGCTCCAGGGTGCAGGTGGGGCCCTTGTGGACAGTGTCCCAAGTGATCTTACAGTTAGGTGTTCCCTGCATACCTGTCTGCACCTGTCTGCTCAGTCACAGGAGCAAAGATGCAAACTCAGAAACTTTAGAACCTCAAATAATCATTACTAGAGAAGATCCAATCTAGAAACATTTTAGACAAGATATCAAAAATGGAAAACAAAGAATGGATATTAAAATTTGCAAGGAGAAAGTTCTAAGTCCAATATGAAAGCAAACACAATAGAATAAATTCACATCTCCCATCAGCAAATCCCACTCTCAAGAAATCATGGGATGATACATTTCACAGTCTGAAAGTAATTACAAATCACAGTTGCTATAACTACCCATATATCATAATTGATTGATAGATGTAAACAACTCAAGGCAAGCACAGAGCAAAGGCATTTCAGGACAACTCCATTAGCTCTAAATAAAACAAAACAAAGCTTACATCAAAACCCTAAGGAATTAGATGCTCAGAGGAAAAAGAAAAACAACCCTAGTCCTGAGAATACAGGAGAGAATACATTATTTTCCAGGCAAGGAACAAAATGTTGATGATTTGTTTATAAAAACCTGCTATAATCTGAAATAAAAGAGGAAAGTTCACTTTGAAGACAAGAGTGTTTGCAAACCATCGATTTCTCTTAAATATTTTAATATTCTGCAAAAGTTTTAATTATGGAACAGTAAATAAATGTACTATTTCTGTGTCAGAAAAGGCATCCTATAATCAATGCTGAAGGTATGCATTTTCATTTCTGTTGGTTTAGAAACTTTCATAAGACTAATTTATGAATGAGAGTAGACTGTTTTAGCCTTCTAATATTGTTATTTCTTGACTTACCAGACTTTTTCACTCTTGGGAGTTTATTTTGTCTCATCCTTAGATTATACTATCTACTTATGAATCAGCAAATAAATCTCAGATAAACTATCACAAGGATCAAATGAACTTAGTGAATAAGTGATCACACTAACAGATTTGGATGTACATAAGTCTCAGATACCCACAGGACTGGTTAGAATTTTGAACACATCATAGGTTACAAAAAATGCAAAAAGTCAAAAGAATTCCTCACATTTTATTATGTCATAGTGTTATTAAATATCAGAGATGAAAGAAAAGCCACTTCTTATGATGCCAGAACAGAGAAATACACAGGATTATTGAAGTATGAAAAATTATGCACCTAGCAAAATGCATACACTCCCAAAATACTGTACCAAGACTGGATTATAAAAAGAAAAAAAATCCCTGAAAATCAGAATAGAGCAATCATATGTAATGAGTTTCAATTAATAATCAGAAACTTACCAACAAAGAAAATGTCATGTCTCTATAGCTTCACTAGAGAATTTCACAAAACTAAGCAGCTGGTTCTTTCCATAAGCTAATGCTTCCAAGTATTTGAAGTACTATGGAAAATGCTCATTTTGCCAGGGTAGCATGCTCATGCTACCAAATCAGCTGAGAGCACTACAAGAAGACCAAACCAAAGACTAAAGGTGAATGTAGTTGCAAAAATCCTCAATGAAATGCTAGTAAACAGTACTAAATCCCTACATTGATGTTTATGTACATTGTACTCAGGGGCAATGAGTCTTCTTTCTTTCTTTCATTCTTTGAAATACTGAAGAAAAACAGTTAATGCTTACTAATCTTGAAAACATTGGCTCATGGGAAGTGTTTTAATGTTCCTCATATTGGATTGGCTGTTACTGCAGTATAAATGAATGTTCGGCTCTGCATCTAAATAAAAAGTTGTTAACAATTGCAATAAAACTCTTCAGAGCCATTAATATCAGTCAGGGCAGTCTATTCTTAATGGAAAAGTGGTCTTTCCTGGGATTCTAAGATTATTATCCAAGTGTTTCCAAATCCCTTTCAAGTGATATGAAGAATGCAGGTAATTAGGGATTCTAAAGAACTTTTAGGGATTATGCTGAATGGGTGTTTCCCTATCTATAACCCTCTATTAACCATGGCTGAACAGTCCTGGCACTTGGGGGTGTGGAGGATAAATATACCTTTGTAAATGATTCCTCCTGAATACCTAATCTGTCAACTTGTTCAAACCAAGGTAGGCTTTTGTCACTCCTATGCTCTTTCTTCAGATGGATAGAGATGGAAATACAGAAAAGGCTGTATCTCATTGTATTTGAACACATTGCTCTTAATATGTGGTTCATAATTTAAGGCAATTCCCTTATTGGAACATCTGAGACCTTGTTCCAAAGAAAACCTCAACAGTAAGGCTGGCTCTATAGAAATAACGGCAATATATATCTCCTTAATTTTTTTCCGTATTTTCTCCTGTTTTTTTCTGTCAGAAAATGAGGTTGTTTTGCATCTCAACTGCAGAATTTATTTAAAATCAAGTTAGGTATTTTTGAACCACAAGTCCAGCTCCTTGCACTGGCTTCCTCCCTGTATTAGTCAGGGTTCTCTAGAGTCACAGAACGTATGAGTAGTCTCTATATAGTTAGGGAATTTGTCGATGACTTACAGCTTGTAGTCAAACTCCCCAACAATAGTCAGCAGTACTTGTGGATGGAAGTCCAAGGATCTAGCAGTTGCTCAGTCCCACAAGGCAGCTGTGGATGGAAGTCCGAGGATCTAGCAGTTGCTCAGTCACACCAGGCAGGTCAGGAAAAGCCAGAGTGAATCTCCCTTCTTCCAATGTCCTTATATAGGTCTCCAGCAGAGAATGTGGCCCAGATTAAAGGCGTGTGCCACCATGCCTTTAATCCCAGATGACCTTGAACTCAGAGATCTCCTAATCTTAATCTTTTGGAATTCATAGTCACTAGGCATCAAGATCTCCAGGTCAGAAACTTGTATCTCTGAGCCTCCAGATTAGGATTATAAATGAGCCTTCCAATTCTTGATTAGTTCATTCCAGATTTAGTCAAGTTGAAAACCAGGAATAGTCACTACACTCCCTTTCCCCAAGATGGAGTTAAAGTTGAATAAAGAATTTGGATTTTCCTACTCAAAATCTCTTTTCAGATCATTACAAGTAGTATCATTTGAAATTATTTCCTATTCCTTTAAAGACATGGCCCATGTATTCTCTTTTGTGGACAGTGACACTTCTGCCACCTCATGTGCTGTGGCATTCTGGTCTTATTTCATTACAGAGGATGGTTGCTTTCAGATTGCTTGAAAAATAATTTTTTTTAATTTCCTTTTTTTATTAGATATATTCTTTCTTTACATTTCAAATGATTTCCCCTTTCCTGGATCCCCCCTCTCCCAAAGTTCCATAAGCTCTCTTCCCTCCTCCTGTTCCCCAATCAACCCCTTCCTACTTCTCTGTCCTGTTATTCCCCTACACTGCTGCATTGAGCCTTTCCAGGACCAGGGGCCTCTCCTTCCTTCTTCTTGGGCATCATTTGATATGTGAATTGTTTCTTGGGTATTCCGAGCTTCTGGGTTAATATACACTTATCACTGTGTGCATACCATGTGTGTTCTTTTGTGACTGGATCACCTCACTTAGGATGACATTCTCCAGTTCCACCCACTTGCCTTAGAATTTCAGGAATTCATTGTTTTTAATAGCTGAGTAGTATTCCATTGTGTAAATATACCACATTTTATGTATCCATTCCTCCATTGAGGGACATCTGGGTTCTTTCCAGCTTCTGGCTATTATAAATAGGGCTGCTATGAACATAGTTGAGCATGTGTCCTTATTGCATGCTGGAAAATCCTCTGGGTATATGCCTAGAAGTGAACTTAGAATTCTGTTTGTCATTTTTTTAAGTTTCCGTTTTGAAGTGTCCTCCAGTAATTCAGTTAAGTCTTGGTCTGCTCAATGTGGCTTTTGTCTTTTCCTTTGTATCTGCCAGTGGGTCTATATTGGTGATTTATGTAGAACTAGCTATGAGCCTGTTTGAACTGCCAGTAAATAATGGATATTTTGAACTCCAACTTAACCAAGCTCACTGATTGAAAATAATCTCTGATTTTACTTGTGCTTAACCATACACAACTTTGGTATAGCTGTCTTTATTCATTTCAAGCTAATGAAAAATTGGAACTAAAGGAGTGGTCTTTTCCTGACTAAAGAAAGATTCATTGTTTAGCTTGTCAAAATTGCCATGGAGCTCCAGAATTCTAGATTTGGAAAGAACTTTGGAGACCATCTGGTCTAAGCATATCTCTTACTAGATTGAGAAAAATGAGCCTCCAAGCTTAAACACATCCTAAGTACCTAAAACCAGAATCCAGACTTCTGATCTCCATGTCTGGACACTCATTTCCTTCTGCTTCTGGAAGACTTTAGTGAAGAATGGAGTTTTATCTTCTGATTTTCAAAACACAGGGCTGTAGGGAACACAATTCTGATTTATCTGGAAAATCTTGGTGGTATTGCAAATAAAGAAAGGAATGTAGCCAGCCCTCAGAGGTGTTTAACCATGAGGGAACCTGATTTATTCTTTTCCTTTCTCTCTCATCTTCCATCTGTCACTAACAAAGGATTTTTCTTTGCATTTATTGAACAACACAGAGAACATGGTGTGTGAAGGAAATGAGGAATCATTGATTTTTTTTAAAACCAGAATGTACAAAAGAAGACATTACTTCACTGACCATCACTGACACAGAATAGCACTCAACACTGCAAACAGATGATATAACCCATATCTGTATTTTGCTTTGAACATTTATAGTATACATTTGTTTTCTAGGTTGCTTTCAACCTTGGGGCAGGTTTTAGCAAGTGATTATCACAATACTCTCTCTCTCTCTCTCTCTCACACACACACACACAACACACACACACACACACACACACACACACACACTTCTGAGTCAGGGGCATGGAAGAGTACATAATTTAATATTAAAAATCTATATTTAGCTTAGCTTGTGAAAGTTGATTGTATGGGAAGTCTAATTCATAATGAGGCTGGTTATATTATTTTCTTTAAGGCAAATTAAAATTTAAATAGACTGAATAAACAGTAGGGAAACAGACTGAGTAAATAGTTTTAAATTAATTAATATTAAATTGGTTTCAGGTTGAGCAAAAATTCAGAGTCTGAAGGTGAGTGGTATTTTCAGAAAATGGTATTTCTTCACTTTGATTGCAGATGACTTGATTCTGGTTCTTGTAGTTAAATGGAAATTTACTCAAAGACACCACAGAATCACAAAGTCTATTAGGTTAGTAATCAGGATGTTACCTATAGGAGTTTCAGGGGCCTTTTAAACACAATGTCCAGGTTCTTTGTGATTCAGCTAAAGAACTGAGCCAAGACAGAGGGTAGCAGAACTGTAGATTTATTGAAATCAAGACAAAGCAAAGGGTGGACTCCACAGAATAGGAATATAGCTCAGGAACCTTCCTTTTCCAGTCCTGGGATTTTTCTTTACCAAGGGGGAAGGGAAGAATTCACTTCCTGGAAGAGGAATCTTCTCCAGCTCTTAGGAATTATTATTATTATTATTGGTTTTTTGTTTGCTGGAGCTACTTACACAGGCCTTGGGGATGTCACATTTTCTGCTGTACTGAGTACTCTGACAAGGTCATGACAAGAAGGGATTGCTAGGCTAGGGTGCTACGAGGAGAAAAAGCCATGACAACGGGAACAGTGAAAGAATCATTAGACTGCAACTCAAGGCTGATACTGAGTGAGGGTGAGAGGAAATGGAGTTGATGGAGAAGCACCTAAGTTAAAGAGATTCAGGAAAACCATCTGGTCTCATTGATGATTTCCAGAGAAATCTCACATTTCCTAATGATGAGTTTGTTGAGCCCTGTGGCTAATAACATTTCAGACAAGGGTTTCAGAGTGTAATGGATAAGCCTGGGCCTATGATGCCTTCTGTAATGAGTCCTGCCGGGATGTTCTCATAGACATCATATCATGGTATCATACAGGTATTATGTAATGGTTTGAATGAGAATGCCCCATATAGGCTCATATGTTTGAGTATGAGTCCTCTGCTAGTTACACTGTTTTGGGAAGGATTAGGAGGTGCAGTGTTGGAGAAGGTAAGTACTAGGGTGGGATTAGAGGTTTAAGAACTCCATACAGGGCCCAGTCTCTTTCTCTGCCTCCTCCTTGTGGTACACATATCACCTCTCAGCTACTGCTCCAGAACCATGCCTGCCTGTCTGCTGCCATAATCTCCTTTATGACAGTTAATGACTTACACTCTAAAACTGTAAGTAGGGTTCAAATTAAGTGCTTTCTTTTATAATGTTGCCTTGGTAATGATTTATGTTTGCAGCAATAGAAAACTAAGACATGTTATTCTAAGATTAAAGAATTACAGGCCTAGTCAATACCAAATGATCCACACATGCATTCAAACTCGTAATGATGATATAGAAGTGAATGAATGTCTCCATATAAAGGAATGGATTCACTATGCTCATTTGTGAACTATGATATACTCAGCAGAAATTTATTAAAGATCAGAGTTGCAGCTTTAAAGAATGAGGATGCTATGTTGGTTGTTTTTGGGTCAGCATGACACAGTCAGAGTCATCTGAAAGGAGGGAGTCTCAGGTGAATAAAATTCCTCCACAAGATCCAACTGTAGTACATTTTCTTAACTAGTGATTGTGGGAAGGACTCAATACATTGTGGGTGGTGCCACCTCTGGATTGATGGTTCTGAGGTCTATGAGAAAGCAGAGTGAGCGAGCATGGCTTGATGAGCAAGTGAAGAAGTAGCATCCCTCTATGGTCTCTGCATCAGCTCCTGGCCCAGGCTCCTGCCCTCTTTGCATTTTGACCCTGAGTTCATGCAGTAATAGATGATGGATATGGAAGTATAAGCCAAGGAAACCCCATATCCCCAACTTGCTTTTGCTCATGATATTTCACCATAGCCACAGTAATCCTAACTAAGAAACAGATATTTATCTTCCATAATAAGTATTTAGATAGATAATACCAATATTTGTTCAGTTATTGAGTGATGTCATCAGGAGCCCAAGTATATTCTATCTTGCCCTCTGTGGTACTTGGTCTGTTTGTTTTTACCCTTATTTGTGTAATAGATCTCTGAGAAATGACTGCCAAGTTTCTATGTATCACATTTTCATGCCAAAGCTGAAAGTGTAATGAAAGTTGCCAAAATTGAGAACTACTTTTTTTTTTTTTAAAAAAAATAATCTTGTAAGGATAGATCACTGGTTCAGAAGACTCCAGTTCCTAGCTGAATTTCCCTTGAGTCTTACTTTCTAGACAGAGTTCATATGTTACTAACTGGAATCAGACAATGGGATTGGATTTAAAAAATTCTCTACTCTCTATAAACAGATTAAAAAAATAACTATTCCAATTGGCTAAAGTTGGAATAGTGTTTAATTTCCAGAGAACCGTACTAGAGTTTTTGGCACCTAAACAGAGTAGTATCATTGTTTCGTTGAGAAAGATGCAAAAGGCAGATAGGGACATACGAGTGTGTCTGCAACTTCACATCTCAGGAGACTGAGTGTGTGGTCATTTGGAGCTTGAGATCTGTGTAATGAAAGAGTCAGGAGCATGCGTTGCACATAAGTAACAGACATAGAAACTAAAGATTGGTAAAAGAAAGATTGGTCTCAAAAACCACTAGACACATCGAATATTTTCCCAGGCACATCTTAAATATATAATTGCAACATGTTTTTAGAGATGATTTTTGTCAATGTATGTTAAATGCATCAAATTTATATCTGCAATTTAACTTCAGAAATTCTAGTTTAAAATGCATACTAGGGAAATAGCCAACCACACGTTTGAAGGGTTGCATAAAGTCTGTTTATTATAGCATTGTTTATAATTATAAAATCTTCACAATTGCTTGGGAACAAGTAAAAGCTCATGTTTGTGAATGGAATTTAACAATTTAGGGGATAGGAAATGCTTCTGTTTAATTGATCAGGTTTGCAAAAGTTTATGTATCCTCATAGAGGAAATAGCTTCACATCAGGACTTGGCATTTTAATGTTAGATTCATTGCATATTTATTTTACTTTGGGGGTTGGGGTTGGAATCTGAAGTATCCCCCACAGGTTCACATTTTCAATTGTCTGTCCCTAGCTGGTGTTTCTGTTCTGAAGCTATGGAGTCCTCAGGTGGTCATCAATTGCTGGTGGACGTAGGTCAAAGAGAAAGAGAAATTAAAAGAGAAAGAGAAAGAATAAAATATAATAAGAAAAATGCCAGGGCCCACCAGGACAGTAGACAGGGTCTCTAAGAGAGGGGTGAGGATGAGGAGGCACGAGACAAGAGAGATGGAGCAAGGCAACAATCTGATCAAGCTTCATTTATTGTAAGCAAAAGCAGCCCCTTTTAAAGGCAAAAAGGAACTATCTGGGGGAATATCAGCCAGTAGCAGATATTCTTCCAGGCCAACCCGTGGCTAGGCAAGGGTTATTCTGGGCCAAGTTCCAACTACAAGTCCATCACGAATTCTGAGAAGAGCTTCTTCTATCAATAAATGAAACCCAAGCAGAATAGAAGTTTAACTTGTTAGTGCTATGCAGGCCTTAAGAGACAAAATGGTGATGCTTAGGTCAAGCAGCCGGGGCTCCTGGCAGATAAACAAATACTAACACATCAGAATAGGACAAATCAAACAAATAGAAGAAAAGGAGTCCAAGAAAAGGTGCAAGAAACAGATAAAGATGTAGAGATCAACTTGTTCCACACTCAGGAGTCCTATAAAAACATTAAACTGGAAGCCATATACATGGAAGCTTCTCTGATTATGGTTGAGCAGGGCACTGACCTGATTCATAGATTATTTTAAATATGTATTGATTACTTATTGCTTATAATACAATTTACAATTATTTACTAAGCTCAGAATATACTAAAATCTCATAGTCATAAAAGTAGTAAATAAAAAAGAAATATTTAAAAATTTTATACTTCTGTTTTCTAAGTTGACCTCATGGTGAAGGATATTCATATTCATCAGAAGTCAGCTTATCTTGTCTATGAAGATGGATCATGATTTATTTTTGCCTACTGTCTAGGCTTTGCGATGAATTAAGAAAGGTAATTAGGTAATAACCTCTTTATAATGTATTACAGCTGCTATTAAACTATAAGCTTTTAAAATATCATCAGTATTGAAGTCTTTCTAGATGGAAAAGTTTAATCTGCCATTTACTGTAAATTATGCAGCTACTTTAATCAAGACAAATATTTCAGTAATGTGTTAATGACTCTTGGATGAAATGTCAAGTGACTGAAATGATGGTAGGTGGGCAAGGAGAAATGAGTTTGAGGCTGATTCATTCTTATAACATTTTTTCATTTTATGACCTTTTATTGTCCTTACTATTCAAAATTTAATTTCTTAGATAATTGATAATTTTCACTAATGATACATCTTTCTGTTTTAAAATTCTCTTTTAAGCCTTGCATTCAATAATAAAATAATTATACCAGGGGTGCAGAGAGTGTTTTTATAATGAGTTGCATACTGTTCTTAGTTCTCTACATTATTATCACACATGTTCTTCTCAGTTATTTCCTATCTTTCTATTTTCCGTTTTAACTTTTCTTTTTTAAAGGATGAAGACTCATTAGAAATTCAAAACTTCCTGGATACTTAATTTCTATGTCTTTCCAACAATATTGGTTATACTTCTGTTGTACCTGGTCAGGATCAGAAAACTGATATTACTGTAATACTATTAGCTTGAACACTGACTGTATTCTGAATGACTTAGCACTTACATGCAGTGTTTAGTATATGTTGTTCTATTGAATCCATGGCTCTATCTATGTAATCATCATTACAATCAGAACAGACATGTTATATTGCCATAAAACCATTAGTGTTACCCCTGGATAATCATACATCTTAATTTCCTGACAACTACTGATCTCTTTTTAACTAGTAAATCTGTTACTTTGAATATGTTATATTGATGCTGGATATTCCATCACACTGAGAACCCTCAGATTATTTATTGAAAATGCTGTTTCTAGTTGTAGTGCGACTCAGTCCTTACCACCACCTTTAATCCCTCAGACAGGAATACAGACACACCCTTAGTATACCTTTAATCCCAAACAATGGAGGTAGACTTGTAGAAGGAAACACCTGTGTTTGAATGTGTTGTCCAATTGAGTGATAGACAAAGTGACAAATCAGAGAAAGATTTAACAGTACAGGATATGCCCAACTCTCTGAAGAGCAGAGAGAACAGAGATGCTTAGAAGAGGAGGCAGTTTTACTGGGAGAGTTTTACAGAGACAGGTTAAAGAGAGAATAAGCTAGACACAGGTGAAGACAGAATGAGCCACAGAATGAGAAGTCAGAAGATTAGAAAGGATTTCCATTTTTTAATAGGGTTACTTGCCTCTCTGGAGTTTAACTTCTTGAGTTCTTTGTATATATTGGATATTAGCCCTCTGTCAGATGTAAGGTTGGTAAAGATCATTTCCCAGTTAGTTGGTTGCCGCTTTGTCTTTTTGACAGTGTCTTTTGCCTTGCAAAAACTTTGTAATTTAATGAGGTCCCATTTGTCTATTCTTGATCTTAGAGCATAAGCTATTGGAGTTCTGTTCAGGAAATTCTCCCCTGTGCCCATATGTTCAAGGTTCTCCCCTAGTTTCCCTTCTATTAGTTTCAGTGTGTCTGGTTTTATGTGGAGATCTTTGATCCACTTAGAATTGAGCTTAGTGCAAGGAGATAAGGATGGGTCAATTTGCATTCTTCTGCATGTTGACCTCCAGCTGAGCCAGCACCATTTGTTGAAAAGGCTATCTTTTTTCCACTGGATGGTTTTAGCTCCTTTGTCAAAGATCAAGTGACCATAGGAGTGTGGATTCATTTCTGGGTCTTCAATTCTGTTCCCTTGATCTACATGTCTGTTACTGTACCAATACCATGCAGTTTTTAACACTATTGCTCTGTAGTACAGCTTGAGGTCCGGGATAGAGGCAAGTAACTCTATTAAAAAATGGGGTACAGAGCTACACAAAGAGTTCTCACCTGAAGAATATCTAATGGCTGAGAAGCACCTAAAGAGATGTTCATCATCCTTAGTCATTAGGGAAATGCAAATCAAAACAACCCTGAGATTCCATCTCACACCAGTCAGGATGGCTAAGATCAAAAACACAGGAGACAGCAGTTGTTGGCGAGGATGTGGAGAAAGAGGAACACTCCTCCACTGCTGGTGGAATTGCAAGCTGGTACAACCACTCTGGAAAGCAGTCAGGCGGTTCTTCAGAAAACTGGGCATGACACTACCGGAGGATCCGGCTATACCACTCCTGGGCATATACCCAGAGACTTTACCTGCATGCAATAAGGACACATGCTCCACTATGTTCATAGCAGCCTTATTTATAATAGCCAGAAGCTGGAAAGAACCCAGATGTCCCTCAACGGACGAATGGATTCAGAAGATGTGGTATATCTACACAATGGAATACTACTCTGCAATTAAAAACAATGAATTCACGAAATTCCTAGGCAAATGGTCAGATCTTGAAAATATCATCCTTAGTGAGGTAACCCAATCACAAAAGAACACACATGGTATGCAGTCACTGATAAGGGGATATTGACCCAGAATCTCGGAATACCCTAGACACAATCCGCATATCAATAGATTTCTAAAAAGATGGTAGGAGAGACCCCTGGTCCTGGAAAGACTGGATGTAGGGGAACACCAGGACAGAGTAACGAGAGGGGGTTGAATGGAGAAAAGAGGGAGGGAAGGGGGCTTATGGGACTTTCGGGGAGGGAGGAAACGGGAAAGGGGAAGTGATTTGGAATGTAAATCAAAAAATAAAATAAAATAAAAAAAAAAAGAAAGGATTTCCAGAGTTAGTTTGAGGCCAAGCAGAGCATGAAAGTCAGAAGTCAACAGAGAAGGCAAATAGAATCTGTCAGCTTAGACATGAACTTGAGTCAGAATAGCTGAGTTGAGCTATCAAATTAGGGTTCAGAAAGAACAAGAAAGGGTGAACATATTCAGCAGTAAGTCTCAGAGGCTGAACACATTCTAGGTCTAGATTAGATAGTATGGAGGGTAGAGGCTTTCAGTACTAGGCCTAGTTTAGCAGTGAGCCTCTGAGACAATTAAATCAGGCAAATAAAGGATACTTTTATATTATATAACTGTAATAATTTGAAATCTTTTAAATTTTCTTTGAATTAATCTGTGTCCTTGTTTCTCTGTTTCTCTCTCTGTTTCTCTGTTTCTCTTTCTGTTTCTCTCTCTCTGTTTCTATTTCTCTCTCTCTGTTTCTCTCTCTCTCTCTGTTTCTCTCTCTCTGTTTCTCTCTCTCTCTCTCTCTCTCTCTCTCTCTCTCTCTCTCTCTCTCTCTCTCTCTCTCTCTCTCTCTCTCTCTCTCTCTCTCCCGTCCTCTCTCTGTATTCCTGTTATGTTTGCCACAGGAAGGATGCTTGTGACTCTCAAAGGATACTGGATGTAACTAGATGTTCATTCTTTCCTTCCACCATATAGGTTCAGAGGACTGAACTAAAGTCACTAGGCTTAGTGAAAAACACCCTTAGCCACTGAGCCATCAGACTAGGAACTTTAGAAGAGGTACTTTTACTTTATGCATTCCAAGTTAGGAAGCCTAGTGAAAAAAATCAACCAGTCAGTAAGAGTGATGTGTTGGGCAAGGATTATCACCACCATTTCTGACCGCAAATTCTGTCTGCTTCGCTATGTTGCTGATTTTTCATTTCAGTTTCATACCTGGTAAATGTCTGGATTCTAATGAAATTAAAATGGATACTACTGTTCCCAGGAGTTGTTCAAATTTACCTTTAAAAAATTCTAGTTTTATTTTCCAACTAAAGAAGTCTTTCGTGAATTCTTTAGATGGTTGCTTCAGTAGAATGGGGTATATATGATAATGGATTTCTTAGACAATAATCTTGTTTTGGAAGACAGTGTTTACTTGACTAGTATTATTTAGGACATTTTAGATTATTAAAAATTTTATTGTGCTAAGAACAATAAACCTAAATTACATCTTCTTAATAGTTTATTTTTAAATGTACAGCTTCCAATACTGTAGTATTACTTGTAGATACAATGTTGTACAATATATTCCCAGAATATGCTTACCTTACATGATTAAAATATTTGACCCATTAAATAGCAATTTTCTATTGCTGACTCTCTTGTTATATTGTACCAGAATTTGATTCTGTCTTTCTCAATTTGATGTCTTCATGTACCTCATATGAATGGGATCTAACATTATATGTTTATTGGTGACTTGACTTATTTCATTTAGAATACTATTCTCAAGGTTCATTAATGTTATTACATAGTACAGATATTACTTATTTTCTAAGGCTGTATAATATTCCATTGTGTGTACACACATATACACACAATTTCTTTAACCAATGAAATATCAGGCAGTTTCCATTATCTATTGTGAACAGTTTGATGAACACAAGGATGATCTATTATCTGTCTGTCTGTCTGTCTGTCTATCTATCTATCTATCTATCTATCTATCTATCTATCTATCTATCTATCTATCTATCTATCTATCATCTATCTATTCTATTTATCTATACACATAGACAAATTGACATACAGTCAAACACACACACACACACACACACACACACACACACACACACACACAAACACAGACCCCCACTTTCGTGGCAATTTTAGTAGTTTTAAAGAGGTGGGCAAGCATGCAGGAGGAAAATTGAGAAGAGGAAAAAGTCATCTCCATTGAGTTTAGCTTGCATGGAGATCCACCACAAGTCAGTCACATGCCAGGGAGTAGGGAGCTTTAGATAAAGAGTAAGGAACCCCAAAGTAACTCCTATTTTGCATTTGTATTTCAATCCTTTCCCATCAACAATAGAAAGTAGGATTCATAGGTCATATCAAAATTTCACTTTAGCTTCCTTTGGAACTGTACTATTTTATATCTATCTAATCATTTCTTTTTTTTTTTCAAAAAGCATGTTCTTTTATTGAAAAAGGAAGTAAAAACATTTTATGATAAAATTGAAGATTTACATGGAAAATATTTCTGATAAAATAGAAGAGATATAGCGAAAAAGACGTTAAAATTGACAATTTTCATGGAAAATTAAAGAGTAAAGTGGTAGATATAAAAACATTGCTAAATTAATTGAAAAAGGAAGTAGAAATATTTTATGAAAGAATTGAAGATTTATATGGAAAATATTTCTGATAAAATTGTAGAAAAATGTGGAAAAACATGTTAAAATTGAAGATTATTATGGAAAATTTTATACAGATATAATAATGATGGGCACAAAAGTATTCCTAAGTTGATTGATAGTGGAATTATAAACATTTTCTGATAAAGTTGAAGGTTTACATGGAAAATATATCTGATAAAATTGAAATATATAGAAAAAATGTTAAAATTGAAGATTATCATAGAAAATTATACAAATAAAATGGTAGTTATAAAAATAATTCTAAGTTGATTGAAAGTGGAATTATAAATCTTTTCAGGTAAAATTGAAGATTTACATGGAAAACATTTCGGATAAATTCAAAAAATATATAGAAAAAACATGTTAAAATTGACTATTTCATGGAAAATTATACTGATAAAATGGTAGACAGAAAAAAACTTTTCTAAATTAATTGAAGGTGAAAATAAAAATATTTTGTGATAAAATCAGAGATTTACATGGAAAACAATTCTGATAAAATAGAAGAAATATATAGAAAACATGTTAAAATTGAAGATTGTCATGAAACATCATGCAGATAAAATGTAGACATAAAAAAATTAATAAATTAATTGAAAGAGGAATTACAAACATTTTTTTCGGATAAAATTGAAGATTTACATGAAAAATATTTCTATTAGTCTATGTCTTTTTATTGGGGAATTGAGTCCATTGATGTTAAGAGGTATTAAGGAATAGTGATTGTTGCTTTCTGTTATTTTGTGGTGTTATTTTTATGTTTGTGTGGGTATCTTCTTTTGGATTTGTTGGAAGAAGATAATTTTCTTGCTTTTTCTAGGGTGTAGTTGCCCTCCTTGTCATGTCGTTTTCCATCTATCATCCTTTGTAGGGCTGGATTTGTGGAAAGATATTGTGTAAATTTAGTTTTATCATGGAATATCTTGTTTTCTCCGTTTATGGTGACTGAGAGTTTTGCTGGGTATAGTAGTCTGGGCTGGCATTTGTGTTCTCTTAGGATCTGTATGAGCTCTGCCCAGGATCTTCCAGCTTTCATTGTCTCTGGTGAGAAGTCTGATGTAATTCTGATATGTCTGCCTTTATAAGTTACTTGCTCTTTTTCCCTTACTGCTTTTAATATTCTTTCTTTGTTTAGTGCATTTGGTGTTTTGATTATGTGCTTGGAGGACTTTCTGGTCTGGTCCAGTCTGTTTGAAGTTCTGCAGGCTTCTTGTATGTTCATGGACATCTCTTTCTTTAGGTTAGGGAAGTTTTCTTCTATAATTTCGTTGAAGATATTTACTGACCCTTTAAGTTGGAAATCTTTGCTCTCTTCTATACATATAATCCTTAGGTTTGGTCTTCTCATTGTGTCCTGGATTTCCTGGATGTTTTGGGTTACAAGATTTATGAATTTTGCATTTTCTTTGACTATTGAGTCAATGTTTTCTATGGTATCTTTAGCACATGAGATTCTTTCTTCTATCTCTTGTATTCTGTTGTTGATGCTTGCATCTATGACTCCTGAATTCTTTCCAAGATTTCCTATCTCCAGAGATGTCTCACTTTGTGATTTCTTTATTGTTTCTAATTCCACTTTTAGATCCTGGATGTATTTATTCAGTTCCTTCACTTGATTGTTTGTGTTTTCTTGTAAATTTTTAAGGGAATTTTGTGTTTTCTCTTTAAGGGCTTCTGCCTGTTGACCCATGTTCTCCTGTATTTCTTTACGGGATTTTTGTATTTCCTTTTTAGGGACTTTTACCTGTTGACCCATGTTCTCTTGTATTTCTTTAAGGGAGTTATTTAAGTCCTTCCTGAATCCCTCTATCAGCATCACAAGATACGATTTTGAATCCAACTTTTGCTTTTCCAGTGTGTTGGGGTATCTGGGACTTGCTGTGTTGGGAGAACTCGGTTCTGAGGTTGCCAAGTAGCCTTGGTTTCTGTTGGCAGCGTTCTTGTGCTTGCCTTTTGCCATCTGGTTATCTCTGGTGCTAGTTGGTCTCGCTGTCTCTGGCTGGAGCTTGTCCCTCCTGTGAGTCTGTAAGCCTGTGTCTGTACTCCTGGGAGACAAACTGTCTTCTGGCAGGGTCTGTGCACAGAAGGCTGGGGAATGGCCTGGCTCCCTGGTACAAATGGCAGCCTGAAGACCTTTGTCCTAGCTGCTCCACTGATTGTCTACCCTTGGGCACCCAGCTGTTCCCCTCCAGAGAGAAGGCAGAGACCTCACCTCTCTGCTCAGAAGTGAAGGCTCTACTGGGAGTTCACTCTCTCCAGGTGGGCTGTGCACAGAAGGTTGTGGAACCTCCCAGTTCCCTGATGCAAATGGAGGCGGGAAGAATTCTTTCCCAGCTGTTCCACTGATTGTATGCCCTGTGTGCTCCCAGCTGTTCCCTTCCAGTGAACTATCTAATCATTTCTTAATGCTATATGCTTACTCATTCTCACTACCTTGAAATGACTTATTTTTTCCAGTGTCTGGTTGAAGGACCCAGAACCAGATGTAGATAGCATAATCAAACTTAAAAAGATTACAGTAAATTTCTATAAACAACAATAACAAGTAAGACAACAACAGAATAGGAAGACTTTTGCTCAAGGCAGTTTATGTCAATTGACAAATTGGATACCTAGGTGACGCATCTGTCTTACAGATATTTCAGGCAATATTAGTCTAAATTGTGTTATTTAAACTTGTTTTGAAATATTACAGATATACAATAATATAGACTAATATGAATTTAAGGTTTCTTACATTTTACTTGATTTATTTTTCTTTTCTAAAACCTGGCTTTTTGTTCTTTACTGTTGGTACTTGACATTAAAGTTGAAACTCATTAATGACTATTCTGTGTTGGGTACAACTTTCTGTTTTGTCATGGTGCCCACAAAGCCTTAGTAGATTAGTTTGCTAGACATCCAGATGCAACTCTACTTGAGACATCTGATAAAGAGGCAGGGTGAGATGTTCTCTCAAGATGCCTTCTGGCTCTACAATTGAGAGGTTCTTGAATTAGAATTTAAGTCTTCTCTAGAAAGGCATTTCATGTACCCTGATTTGCAAAATATTGTTGCCTTAACAGCCGATAAAAACTTCTAGGTCAGGAAGAGCTGGAATGTGTTGAGGTTTTTAGTTGAGATTCATAATTGTATTCACATATTAATAAAAATCATCAAGGTTTTATGTAAAAGCATATGTATCAGTGTTTACATATGCCTGTGTAAACTTATTTACCTTGGTGTTTCCTGTGTTGATCATGTAATGCTGTGCATATATAGAGAAAGCCTGACTGTGAGGCTTTTGGGAATAATTGTTTTCTTAGAAAAAATTATAGAGATAGTGACTGAGAAATATTAGAAGTGCTTGAGCCATCAGCCTTTTCTCTTTCTTCTTCCTTGGTGTGTGCATATGTGTGTGTGTTGTATTGCACATGCTAGTGCTCAAGTGTGCATGGGTGTACTCACCTGTATGACAAGATATTTGAAATGCAGATGTCCTCCTCAATCATTTAGATGTTTTAATTTGTAGATATGGTCTTTCACTGACTGGTCAAGAAACCCCTAGGATTCATCTGTCTCTATCCGCTATCACTGAGGTTGAAGGTATGTACTGGAACACATTCTTTTTACATCAATGTTACAGATCTTAGACCAGTATTTCAAGTTTGACTGAACTTTACCAACAAAGCCATCTTCCCAACCCCCACCTTTCTTAATGAATAAATACAACAAACTTTCAGAGAAAAATCTTACATTTTTATTATTCTAAAATCAATAAGGCATGCATATTAATGACTAATACAACATTCCTTGGGAAAAAGAAAGTAAAATTATATTCTGACAAGAGTTGTAAAATTAGAGGCAACATCACAACACTCTGTGATTAGTGCCTTTCAAATGACAAAAAAACAAAACAAAATCTTCCACCCCTAGGCCTCCAAACATTTATGATTTCATTTTTCTTTCCTCCTAGTCATTCTTGAGCCAGACAGCTGCATGAGATTGGTTGTCAAGATTCTCGAAGGTAGAAAACTTACCATATTCTAACACTAATTTTTTGACAAATACTTCTTGAGCACTTGCATTATATAGCTGCTGATTGCAATTTATTTTAAAGAACAAAGCCTAGCCCTTAAGAAGCATGCAACCTATTAGGAAAAACAAAGCTAACAAAGTCATCCACATCTAACTACTGCTGACTATGAAGAAAATACATATCTGGCTCTTGCAAGTGTTTGAGAAAGTATACCATTTTTTTTAGGCTGGATGGCCCTGAAAAAAACTCTTGTAAGAAAAATTGGAATACATATGTATACATATATGTATATATCTACATCTACATCCATATCCATATAGATCATCTATCTATCTATGTATCTATCTATGTATGTATCCATCCATCCATCCATCCATCCATCCATCCATCCATCCATCCATCCATCCATCCATCTATCTATCTATCTATCTATCTATCTATCTATCTATCTATCTATCTATCTATCTATAACTCTATCTCTATCTCTCTCTATATCTATATATAAATTAGAACTAGATCAACAAGTACAGAGGCTCTAAAATGAGAAGGACCATAGTGTCACAGCTTCAGGACTGAGCACTGGTGACCAGTGACTTTGATGGTGAGTTTGATGGAGAGCAGGAGGTAGGCAGAGGCTGAGCTAAGACATGGAGAGCTGCACCTTTGACAATAGGAAAGGGGGCTAGGGTTTATTTGAAGTACATCTGGATATTTATTTAATTGATATTTTTTGAACAAATAGAAAAATTTAGCTCTACAGCAAAATGTTATTCAGAAACGAACATGACCAGGATTATGTCTGTCTTATATCACCATCTGTTTCTGTTGCTTTGGGTCCAGGATAAGTTTTGGAGCAAAACTAAGCTACAGATAGCCATTTATAAAGAGGAGAGTTGAGAGTGGGTTTGACAAAGTTGTAGTAATGATAACAGAGTTGGAGGACAGTGTATGGATTATATACATGTTTCACATTCAATGATAGTGGTTTTTGCTGATAAATTTTACATGGGGTATGAAGCAAGGAAATGATTCCCATGCTTCTGACTCAAGAAATTGGCAGACTGAAGGCAGTTTAACAGCATGAGGAGAGCAAAGGAAGAACATGTCTGGAGGGCAAACATTGCAGTCAGAATTTGAGTTTGAAATATAGTGGAGAAATCTGCATGGAGGAGATGTACCTCAGAGGAAAGGCAAAGGTTGTGACTCTGCCCTTAGGAGCCACTTTTTACCTGATTAAATGTGGCAAATCAAATGATCTCAGATTTTAATGTTAGCTTTTTTTTCTCCTTAGTGAACAAGAATATTTTTTAATTAATTATTTTATTTATTTACATTCGAAATGTTGCTCCCTCCTGGTCCCCTCTCCCAAAATTCTTCACCCATCTCCCCTCCCCTTTGCCTCAGAAAGAGTGTTCCCCCGCTCCCCCACTCATCCCCACCCATTCTTCTAGGCATCCCTATTCCCTGGGGCAGTAAGTACGTACAAACGGACAAACACACAAACAGAGAAACACACACACACACACACACACTTTATTAAACAATTTATAAAACATATTCATTTAATTTTAGATTTAAAAATATTCTTAATTAATTAAATCATCTTATCATATTAATAGTATATTAATCACATCATATTAATTTATTATAGTAATATATTAATATGTAATATATTTATATATAATTTATTATATTAATAAATTTTATTAACTTAAACTATTTTTGTATATGTACCACATGCATACAGGTTCCTGGGGAGTCCAGAAAAGAATATTGCATATGGATATGAAGTTAGAGGCAGTTCTGCCCTATATGAGTACAGAAACCTAACCCAGGTTCTCTGCAAGAGCAGTGAACCTGCTTAGTGGCTGAGCCATGTCTCCAGTGCACAGTAAGTCTGACTTTTCACATCATATCATTTTTTAAAGCAGTGTGAGGAGAGAGGTAAATGCTACTCACAGATGCACCTCTGGATTCAACTCTATGAGGTCATCTTTGTGTTTCGGATGTTTTTGTTGTTGTTCTTTAGACCTCTGTTTAATGAACTTCATTGATATTGTTGAATAACTGGGAAACACATATCTTTGCTAATATACTAATAATAAGCAAGCAATGCTGATTGTCACATTCAACTACAAGCTTCATAATCTACCTTACTGTTTTTTTTTCTTAGATTCATAAACTCAAGTTAACATGCATGATAGGGCAGAGATTCAATTTAATGAGTGGAACTCACAAGGAGGCAAAATGGAATACAGTATATGTGGAGAGCTATGATTAACAGTATAGCCCAACATGGACATCAGTCCTGGTGTCACCAAATAATAACTCTTTGTTATTGGTTTTAGTTGTTGTTGTTGCTTCTTTGTTTTAAATCTTCTCAGTAGCCCTTGAGTCTTTGTGGGGAACGAAGCCCTGCAACTGGGGAAGCCAGTCCAGAGGAAGAATGACGTTGGGATGTGTCCAAACCCTCAAAATTATCCTGAAAATTTTGTCCTGAGACTGACAGGAACAGGACTGTCTTGTTCCTTGTTCTGTGTTTGCATGTCCCAGCTCACATAGGCTTTGCAACCCCTCCCTCTGCCACCCATGAGGTAGTCAAATAGCCTGATGGCCAAATTACAGGTTTAAAGTCCTCTCTCCCTATAAGAACTTGTACAGCAAACTTTTGGAATGCCTCTTCATGCAAAGGAAACATTCCCAGGACTTCAGCAACAGCCAGTAATGTACGCTCATCCCTTTACCTACTCCCCAAGGTTTATATAGCCCTTGTTATTCCCAATAGAAGAGAGCTGTTTCATTGAGAACATCTCACAGAAGGCTGTTTGTCCTGGCACTAAAGCTGACCAAGTTCCTGCAAAGGTTCCCTGCCTAGAGGAGCTTACTCTTTTTTATTCTGGCTGGTGGGCAATGGTGACTGGATACCCCAAGTGGAGAAGCAGAACTGGCTGGCAAGGTTTAACAAATATTCAAGAAAACTCTAGACTAAATTTTAAAATGACAATCTCCTGAGATTCAGTTTTGTTGTCAACTCTATAAATATCACCCACAATTGATTTTTTTTGGATTTCAGAGAGGAAATATTTTTCTGTATATGCAGATATATTTAGATATCAAATAGATTGTTCATTTGATATTTGATATATGTTCTGTGGTTGGCTTTTAAAGCTCTTTAGAAATAGGTTGGGCTTCCTTTATTTGTCTCTGCTTTATTGATGGATAAAGAAGCAGTTGTTTTGTCTGGGGATTTTTTTTTTCTATTGACAACTGTTTGGCTGCTTTCTATTTAATTTTATGGCTATTACAGCCTACTAAGTAATTAACTGTGCATTTTAGAAAATTTAGAAGCTAAGGAAAGTGATTTGGCTACACTGTTGAGTAGTTTTCTTATTCATTAGAGTTCCATCTGTGCTAAACGTTATCACAGATCTTAACAGTGTAGAGTCACTGATGCGTGTGTGTCGAGACGAGAATGATGCCTGGGAGAAGATAAAATTAACTCACAGAATTTGATAAGTCACAACAACATAAACATATAAACAAAACAAAGCAGAGTCAAACTTCCATCCTCCCAATTCATGTGTAAAAGAATGTTTTATGTATATTTCCTGTTTCAAAGATTTATTGACTTGTGATTATACATGACACTTAATTTTTAACAGTGACCATGTACATGGGTTTCTCCTCATCCCCAAATTACCTTTCAGGAAATCTTAAGTGTGTCCAGGTTTCACTCCTCAAACCTACGGAAAAACCTGTCTTTAGCATGTCCACAGCAGACTCTCCTGTGAGCTTCAGATTCACCTTTCCAAATGTTCCACACAGATACCCCAGGAGGATGTGCAAAGTGGTGTGGACCATTTCCAGTACTTCTGTGGTTTTCCCCAATCATATAACAATGAACAAGACAGTGTCCCCATTGTACTGGTCCACTGAGTACAATCCACAAGTAGAATGGAACTCCAATACTCTCTCCTTTCACTGACTTTTCATTGCTCTTGCTGTAAGGCTACTATTCTTCATAAAGCACCAATGAAGCATATAATCTGGCCTCTATCTTGGTCTTACAGCTTTCTACTCCCCCTTTCTCTGCACTTCAGCCTTATTTTTTCTTTTACAGTTTCTCTCATACACACGGTTAACTTTCTTTATCTCAAAATTATCTTTGTGAGCTCTCCACTAATGTCTAAAAAACACCAACATTTTATTCTATAAATTTACTGCTTCTGGAACTTCAGAAGATGCTTCATAGGTTTCTATGGTTTTGTTGTTTTTTGTTTTTGCTTGTTTTTTTGTTTTTAGTTACTGCCTGTCTTTCCTAATGGTTTACAAATCTCATACAGGCAGAGACTGTAATTTTTTTTAAGGTTGTGTTTCAGTACCTAGGACATTGTCTGGTACCTAGCATATCAAAGCTACTGGTTAGACATTAACATGATGACCACATGATGTTTGTATGAATCTGGACCACATGTGTGAATCTATGTGGACACTGTCAGTCTTCCCCCTCCACCTGCCACAGGAAGGATGTATAGACTTCCTTATTTACCTACTACTTGTATGTTTCAGTGCCCAATGCACTTTCTGGCTTTAAAATCATGAAAGCCACAAGCCACCAGCCATGTGATATTTTAATATCATTTATTATGTTTTGACACAGTCACGAGTGCAAGAACACTTTTAATGTTAAAAGCAGTACCTCATGATATCAGATTCCCTCTCCCCCCTTAAATCTTTTGGATATTTTTCTTTGTTAATCTCTAGGCCTCTATAATTCAATTCTTCAATAATTTTGAATAATTAGTATGGAGTATTATCTACTCCAGTCACTAAAAAAAATTAATGAAAAATTTGAAGTATGCTTAATTTAGTTAAGGGTATGAGTAAGTAATTTTATTAACCAAATGTATATTTGAAATGTTTTAATGTCGTGAAGATGAAGAAAGAGATTTTGATGACAGAGAGATCTGTACCGAGAAAGTACATGTCATCTGTATGTTGAAGGAGACACGAGCAGCGTTGTGGCAGCATTAAGGTGACATGGTCCCTAGGTGGAGGTATGGATAAGAAAAGCAAGGTGTAAATTGGAAGGTGCGAATAGGAGTAGTATGTCAGTCAAAACAGAGAAGGGGTGTGTTCCATAGGATGAAAGGAGAGGGAAAGAATGGGGAGGGGTTGAAAATAAATGACGTATTCATAAAGATCACCTTTATCTATAGTCAGAGCACTGAGGCCACATTAAAAGGGGAATGCCGAGACAGAGAAGCGAGAGGGGGTTGAATGGGGAAAAGAGGGAGGGAAGGGGGCTTATGGGACTTTCGGGAAGGGAGGAAACAGGAAATGGGAAATGATTTTGAATGTAAATAAAAATATAAAAAATAAAAAATATATAAAAAAATAAAAAATAAAAGTGTACAAGCAAGAGATTTCTAACAGCAGTGATGATTTGGTTATAAATAATAGAAGTATAGCTCCAATTGCTTGGTACTGGCCTGCATGGTGCAAGCAAAAAGGAGAGACAGATGAAGAACAGTCATGGCTGCTCAGATGTGCTCATAAGATAATATTGGACATCTTTCCTGTTTCTCCATTTGCATGAATTTTTTTCATTCTCAAGCAGCAAGAATGGCATCAGGAACTCTACGGTTAAATCTCCAAAAACATTCAGGAGAAGGACAAATTTTATGACTCTTTGCCATTGGGGGAATGAGCAAAACAATGAATTTTGAGACACCTCTAAATCTCCAAATGGGTTAAGGCTTCAGGCTCATTGAGTTACATGAATTCATACACTGATCCTAGTTGATCATGGTGGTCAGTGTGCAGGCTGGCTGTGCAACCTGGAGTGCTTAGTGCAAGATGAAAACACAGGGACTCTTTCAAAGTGGAGAAAAGGACTGCTAAAAATAATCAAGAATGGGGCTGTCAGGATGTGTCAGTTGATAAAGGTGTCGGTTGTACAGGCCACCTTGTGTGACTGTGATTTTGTATCTTTATTTAAAAGTGTTTTTGTTTTCAGAATGAAGAGATGAGTGTGCATCTGGATATAATGTTCATCTGGGCATTACTTAGATTGCATCATGTCATTATGAGTAGTTTGCCATATATAGAGGATTCAGGTCTCAATGTGCAACAGTGTGTGATGAGGACCTCCCTGTATATTCAAGACTTTCCAGGCTTTTGAAAGGATGCTGAAATGGTCCACCACTCACGCATCATTTTCACTGAATAACAAAGGGGTGTAAAGAAGGCATTGGTCAAGGGCGCCTTGGTGTATTACTAAGTTGATTTTATCTTATTGTTTCCTCTGCTCAAAATATTTTTTCTTCCTGGCTACACAAGAGACTTATAACTGTCCTCTTTTAGGTTGTTACTTATACATTACCATCTTGAAAAAGCTTTCCTATATTTCACTATATTTGAAACCAGGAGTTTTCTCCTGATGGCATTTCTATATCACATCTTGATTTATTTTGCTCTAAAGTACTTATATCATTGTCCCAGTAATATGGTATTTACATTTTTAAACTTTTTATGCACACAGTAGATCAAAGGTCTGTTTTGTTAATTACTACTGTATTTTGAGAAAAATTCCTGGTGCATAGCATACCTAATGAAAATAAATTGATGGGATTTCATTGTACTGGAAAATGTCTTGGCTCACTTGGAAGACAGTTCATAATTGGCTATGTATCATAGTTTGGTGGTGATGGGTAAATAGACAACCTATCAGTGGCAATGCATTATGATGAAAATCTCTTATATTTTAAGAGATTGGAACTTTTCTGGACCTAACAGTTGAGTTAATAATGTATTTTAAGTAACTTAAGACTGCTTTTCTACTGTGTGAACTGCCTATTTAACATTCCTTTAAAAGAACAATGTAACGATCAACCTTATTTGCCTGGAATTTCCCACATAATCAACATTGACAAACTAACTGAATGCTGTAATGTAAGGCTGTGCATTTTTCCACACCCCTGATGCAGAGTAATGCATTTGTGTCCTAGTAATCATTTTCTGAAAGCAACAGAAATAAAGATTGAAAGCAATTTTATAGGTTGAATATCCAACAAAAAATATTAAACATTACATATGGCTATTTCTTAACAAATAGTGAAGTTTGTAGTAGTTTGCTATTTGGTCAGTTGGGGTCCATTGTTGTAATTGACTTGGTCTTTGTAAAACTGTTAAATTTTTTTTGGAAAGAATCTCTTATTCCTTCCCCATATGATGTTCTTTTTAATGTTTAGTAAATACAGAGCAATATCCCATGTTAGGGACAGAAAGACATGTAAAGGCACATAGAGACCAAGATGCTCATATATTCAGACAGACATGCACACAGACACACAGGAATAGATTTACAATGTGGACTTCAGGAAGGCACATATTCAGGCTGATGCAACAGACCTGGCAGATACAAAGTAGAGAATTCAAATCTGGGTTCACTTATAGACAATGACACATTATTGGTGAGTCATAGTTTATGACCTGGAGTTTATTATTAGTGCATCTAACCAACCATATTCATGACTGTAGTGCAAAATCACTTTCTGGAGACTCCTTGTTTTGCATCTTTCTAAACTTTTACTTTTTCAAAATTAGAGAGGTTCTGTGTTAATGAAGGCAACATGATCAGTCACTAGGTATTACATATGGATGGAACATGTTGGGCATTTCTGCCTCATCATTATGGAAAAATTGGGACCAATTGAACCATCAGCTGGTGAAAATAATAGCAGATTAAAAGACTGAACTTAAACAATATTCTTAATTCAATTTTAGAAGACATAATTAGTCTTTATAATTTAATTGTTTTCATCTTAAGTTGAATTTACCTACTGATATATTCATTTTCTTCTTCTGCTGTCTGTTTGCATATTTAAAGTGATACCATTTCAAAATTAATTTAACTCTACAACTGAGCATTTAATTGGAAAATTGCTTTAAAATAAAATAGAATAGTGAATGAAAGCACAGGAAGTGAAACAGGTTAAAGTTTAGTCTCTATAAGTAAGTCATAAGGAACAAGCATTTGCTGTACACTATATGCTTCCCTATGTGCTGTACATTTTTTAAACTAAAAACTGGGGCAATTAAGATTAAATTACCCAGTGAAAAGCCACTGAATCTGCATTTCATCTGAGTGAGAATTTCAACTCTACATCTGTCTTGACGCACATCTCATGGTCCAACTACTGTAGCAATGGCCAGAAGAAAGGAAAGTTTTCCAGCAGGAGAAAGAAATGGAATTCAGTGATGCATCTGTTCTCCAAGCAGACAGAGGTGTTCGACACATTTACTTAGTGAATTGCACTTTTCAAAGGGTTTTAAAATCTCTTTTCTCTTCTCTTCTCTTCTCTTCTCTTCTCTTCTCTTCTCTTCTCGTCTCGTCTCGTCTCGTCTCGTCTCGTCTCGTCTCGTCTCGTCTCTCCTCTCCTCTCCTCTCCTCTCCTCTTCTCTTCTCCTCTCTTCTCTTTTTTCTTATTTATTATTAATCATTCCATTAGTTTACATCTCAAATGATATCTCCCTTCCAGGTTGCTCTTCCACAACACCCTTCCTACATCTTCCCTCTCCCCTTCCCTTTGCCTCTATGAGGGTGCTCACCCACTCACTCACTCACTCACTCACTCACTCACTCACTCACTCACTCACTCACTCACTCCTGCCTTACTGCTCCAGCATCCACCTACACGCTGGGGTATCAAACCTCCACAAGACCAAGGGCATCTTTCCCATTGCTGTCAGAAAAGGCTATCCTCTGTTACATATGTATCTGGAACCGTGGATCCTTCCCTGTACACTCGTTGGTTGGCAGTCTAGTCCCTGGGAGCACTGGGTGGTCTGGCCAGCCAACATTGTTCTTCCTGTGGGGTTTCAATCCCTTTCCACTTCTCCAGTCCTTCTGCCAGCACCCCCACCAGGGTTCCCTGAGCTCAGTATGATGGTTGGCTCCAAGCATTCACATCTGCATTGGTCAGTTGCTGGCTGCCCCTCTCAAGACCTCCCATACCTGGTATGGTACCGCCAGCCATACCAGGTTCCTGTCACCAAGTGCCACTTGGCAACAGCAGCAGTGTTGGGGTTTAGTGTCTGCAGACAGGATGGAGCCCCAGGTGGGGCAGTCCCTGGATGGCCCTTCCTTCAGTCTCTGATCCATTTTTTTTGTCATTGTCTTTCCTTTGGAGAGGAACATTCCTGGGTTAAAAACTCCGAGATGGGTGGGTAGCCCCAACCCTCTGCTGGGGGCTGTGCCTATCTATTGGAGGTGGTCTCTACAGAACACCAGATAGGACTGGAAAAGAAATTTCTCCTGTCACATAGTAATTAAAACACCAAATGCACAGAACAAAGAAAAAGTATTGAAAGCCTTAAAGGAAAAAGGTCAAGTAACATATAAAGGCAGACCTATCAGAATTATGCCAGACCTCTCAACAGAGACTCTAAAAGTGGGATCTTTTCTTTTATTTTTAAATTTATTCATTTATGTTTTTTAGCTTTTTGTTGATGAGTTTCACATCATGCACTCTAGACCTATTCATCTCATTATCCCCTCTTCTCTGTCCTCTACCCTGTGTCAACCTCACAAAAAAGACATTGCAATGAGTCATTGCTTTGTTTCAAAGTCTCTGGCTTCTGTGACACCATCAACATTGGATCCTCACCCGGACTCTCCAAGTTACCCTATTGTTTTTTTAACTGAAAACAGATTCTTCTCTCATATGCTGCAACCCAACCAGTTTCCCCTCCCTCCATTCCTCCCAGCTCTCTTCTCATCTTCTCTCTCCCAGATATCTTCTCCATCTCCCTTTCTGTATGTATATACTCTATGTAATATATTCTCTATGTACATATATACTCTACAAACATATATACTCTATGTAAATATATACTCTGTACATATATTTTCTATGTACATATATACTCTATGTATATATATTTTCTATGTACATATATTCTCTATGTACATCTATCCCTTAAGTTTTTATTTTTGTTCATTTTTGATATCTTTTAAAATTCCAATATTTGGAAAAGCAAGTGTATAACTGCTTTCTGAAGTATCAGTAGAATGAATGGAGCAAATGGATAATTTTCAGTCATTTCTCTTCTCTTGCCTGTAAATTGGTTGAAATGAGGCTGCATTACTTTATTAATACATATTTGACAGTAATTCAGACAGGAGTCAGGCAGTGTTAAAATGAAGAATCATCTTTGATATGCAAATGTTTTGTTCCTCAGGAAAATTAAACACATAGGTAAGCTTTCAGGAGAATATTTAAATGTAAGGCACTAGTTGTCCAGGACCTTAAAAGTCTGCATACTTGGTTTGAAAAAGATACCAAGAAGCAACTGTACAGGCCTTCTTTGAGGATTTGCTTTGAACTGTTCATTTTCCAAGTTTAAAAACCAACCCAGGTAGTTGACTCATGTACCATCGCTGTTAATAAATGACTAAATAGAATATGAACCATTTCTTATATATATCATTTCTCCTATGCACATGTAGATAAAAGGTATCAAGAATATCTGAGAAATGAATTATTGAGTGAAAAATGCCCATGTAGGCACTGTATTGGAACACTCAATTTCCAGTTGGTGGCACTATTAGGGTAATGTTGGCGGATGCTATGAAACATTTAGGAGGTGGAGCCTTGCTGGATGGAGTATATCAATGGGAGTAGGCTTTGATAATTTATAGTCTTGCTTACTCTCTGCTTCATGTTTATAGTTGGAGATGAACTCTCAGCTGTCTGATCCATATGCCTGCTCTCGTGTCTCTCCTTCCACTATGAACTCTCCTTCTGGACCCACAGGACCAAATAAAATCCTTTTACAAGTCACTTTTGATCATGGTATTTTATCACAACAACAAAATGTAATATAATATCTAATTCTAAATACTGATATGGAAATTATCTATGATTTTCCATTATATACAGTCCTCTCTAGTTTGTAAGAGGTCAAACCCATTTTGTGAGCAGATGTAGGGATTTAGTTTCCTGATTCTGCCGTTGCTACATTGTAACGTAATGAATTATGTTTATGATTATTAATTGGGCCAGTCAAGAAAGTATCTTGAAAGAAGATATATTTGATACAGTGGATTAGGTGTTTATAAGATGTTTTTAAGGCTTGAACAATAATTTTTAATATTGAAACTTTTTATCCAGTCCTCAAAAGCAACCTAAAGAAATGATCAACTGTAATTTTGTCTTACAACAATTAGCTAGGAACATTTTTCATTTTGGAACAGAATTCTACAGATCTAATTAATGGCTGCTTTTGTATATATATATATATATATATATATATATATATATATATATATATGTGTGTGTGTGTGTGTGTGTGTGTGTGTGTGTGTGTGTGTGTGTGTGTGTGTGTATGTGTGTGTGTGTGTTTAATATAAAATTAGTATATATTAAATACTTTTGTGGAATATTTATTTAACTTTATACACAGACATTATGTAGAACCAAGGGTTGATGAGGTAATTCAAGGGGAAATACCCAAAAACCACTCCCAAACTCACTGTCTTCATAGGGCCACATGACAGCTTACCACTGTTCTCGTCTGTCTTTTAGATTCACATGCACTCATACAACCTAATTTTCATCTGCTCCCTGTTGGCAAAGGAATATGTGAAACCCAGTTCTCGAGTTCTTCATTTCTGCTGTAAAAGAATACACTTAGAAGAGGGGGTAGTAGCTGTTGACTCTCAGCAGCCATCACATGGGAGAATGCTTCTAGTCCCCTGAAATTCTACAAGTAATAGTTCAAAACGAGAGGGGAGAGCAAGAGACTTGGAATTTTAAGGAGCTTGTGAGCATAGCCTAGGACTACATAACAGGCATAGTGACAGGTATTAGGAGAAGCAGAAGGCTCCTAATATACACAAAGGGACACTTGTTATTTGCTATCTCTGAAGGAAGCACAGAAGCTGTGCTTAAGGAGAGCACTGAGGGTTTCACTGAACTTCCTTACTCTTCAGACTTCCATTGAAGCCCAGCAATGACAAGGCTATAAATAAGGCAGGCACTGTTTCAGAGGACACCCCTGAAAGGGAGGAGAATCAGAATTAAAGTAGAGGATTTCACCACCACCCCACTGCCACCTCCCACAGCACTCTGGGAACTCTCCATACTGTGGTTCTTCATTAATTGGCGTTCACTCCTTTCACTGTTCTTTTGTGAAAACCTGCATACGACAAAGATATTCTACTGTCTCTCTTAGAGGGCAGAGGAAAAAAAGCTGTTTTCTGGTTTAGATCAGTTAACTTAGCTTCTTTAGCTCTGTGAGGACATACAGTACCTAAAATAAATTTGTAGACTTTTAGGGTCTGTTCTAGCTAGTTTTGTTGTTGTTTGATTGTTTTTGTTTGTTTTTGTCAACAACAAAAGCCAGGATCCTCTGGGAAGCTGGAACACAATTAAGAATATACCCCCATCAGATTGGTTTGCAAGGGAATTTTCTTGACTGATGTGGGGAGGACCTAACCCACTGAGAGACAATCCCTGATAGGTCTTGGTTTATATAAAAGAGGGAGCCATGGTGATCAAGCATCAATCCCCTGCCTCAGTTCCTGCCTCCTGCCTTGATGTCCCTCAGTGATGGCTTGTTAACTACAAGTATAATAAAACACTTCCTCTCTAAGTTGCTTTTGGTCATGCTGTTTATCACAGGAAGAGAAATGTCACCAGGACAGGCTAAATGGAATCAAAAAAACACTGGTGCCAAGTGCAGGTTTCACACTGTGTAAAGCATGGTGGCACCAAGATCTGAAGAACAGAAATTGAGGGAATACATACAGAAAGGGGAGGAGGTACTGAGCAAGCAGGCAGGCCAAAGTACCCTAGTCCCTTCTGGAAAAGTACTCAATGTCTGGGTGTGTTGCAGGAACTCAAAATGCAGGATTCCGATTGTATCAGTATATATATTTTTTTCATTCTGAAACTCAGATTTTCTGGTTTGTGGAGCATTACAATAGTATCAAGGTTCTTCTTACCCGCCATCAACTGCTGAAAGTTGAATAATCTGAAACTCATTGTCAAATGATAGAGTTGTGAAGTAATTTATGTAGGTGCAGATATTTTCTCATTTCGAAGCACAGTTCGCTTAGACTTTTTCTTTTCATTTTTTAACATTTCTGTATCTATTGCTTATATTTTTAGCTCCAAAAGAAAACTCCCAAGTTATTTAAAGGAACTTTTACAGATAACTGCTAAATTTGCAAGTTTATAGAATGCATATAATCTTAGATTGAAGAAACCTAATTAGAATCTAAGTTGGAAAAATAGCAGGGTCTACGTCGTGTCTGATTGTTCTGAAGTTTCAAGCTGTACTTTTATTTAAATTGAACTGCTTTTGTGGTTTCCATTCATTTTAGTTTTAAAATTAATAGGCTAGAAGAAGCTAACCTTCTTTTAAACCAACTCCCATTGAATTGATTGATTTGTGGCAGCTTACTCTCATCTGGATTGATACATGGAGGAGATATAGATCGCTTTTTTTGTATCTGATTACTTTTAATCGGTTCCAGTTGATTAAGAAAACATTACTTTAATGAAGTTTCTGAGCTTATTACTATATGAGGTAATGTGATGCAGTTCTAGTATTAATTTGTTGCCTCAGGGCATTGATGCTTTACACTAGAACATATTTTGTCTTATGGGAATAGAATAATTTTTCCTCCTGTGTGCTCATTTTTGGGTAGATACATGGAGTACAGTGTAGAAGGCTGCTTTTTAAACTTTCTATCTGCACAGTGAGAAAATGTGTTGTGATAGGAAGACATTACTAATGGAATGGAGGCAGGGTAGGGAAAGAGAGAAACATTTCTGGGGAAGACAGAAAATAATGTGGACTAGTTATTTGTCATTACTGGTATATACAAGAAAATGCATGGCCCTGGGGTTAAAGGAAAGTGGGCTCAGAGTGAACTCAGTCAACAGTTTCACATATTTCATCGAACAAGACAGCTAATCTTTCTGGTCTCAGTTCGCTCACAATGAAGGCTTGACCCTGGTGATTTTGGGCCAGGTCTGAGATTCTATGATGCTATTTTGTTCAATTGCTGTGAAAATTGACCGCAATCCATTTAGCCGTTGGTAGTCCATTCCGGGGCCATATTTTTGAAAGTTTTGGTAAGAAAAAATTGAGAGAGGAGAAGAGGAGACATTCTGTGAGATAGTCTTATTCTTTAATAACAGCCGTTCTCTCTACTTTAGGAAGGTCAGATTGGTTCAGACGGAAACTCTATTTCCTTTCAAAAGTTCTACTTCTAAGGATTTGTTGAAATGTAGTTCTGCCCTTGTAATCTTATATACCCAGGAGAAATACCCAACTCTCTCATGTATGGGTTTCTAGGGTACTTCATTTAATATTCAGACACATGTATGAAGGGTATTATTTTGCTTTATAAAAATGTTCATATGTGTAATAGTGTTTGATTTTCCTTTCTATATTTTTTGATTTTTTTTTTACTATTGGTAGTTGTTACTTATTTTGAATAATAAGCTAACACCCACCTCTACTTCCCTTTTATCACCTTGCATCTGTGTGGTACATGCATTGTGATGAAAATGCCAGCGCTGGCACCCTAATTTTAACTAAAATCTTGGTTCTACTCAAATCTCCTTCGGTTTTGTCCAAAGTTCTTAAGATCTTGAAGGATCACACTGATGGTTTGACCAAGCTACATACACTCCTCTTGTATCTGGTAGTTTCAAAACATTACCTTCTCTTTGATGATCTTGATGGTTTCAAGTATATGCATTTTCTAGCACATTCTTCTGTTGTATTATACATCAGTAATATGTCACCATTTGACGGGTATTATGTAGTGTTTGAGAGAAAGACTGGAAAAAGCTAAGTACCACGTCACCCTGTCAAATGAAGACTGCATCCTGTTGACATGTTAACGTTCACACTAACCTTGTTTGAGAGGTTAAAGCAATATCTGTGGGGGTTCTCACTAAAAGTAGATCTCCTCATTCCATTTTATGCTTTGACCTTTGCATGGGAGTCATGTATGTGGCATGCAATTTAGGAACAAGCTGTTCAGATTCACTTCCTTGAGAACAGAACATCTTCATGAATTATTTTCTTTTTATCAACTATTACATATAAGAATATGATACAGTATAATAAAAATTACAAATATATTAGTATGTATTTTGTACTTTGGGTTATGATCTATTGCCACTTTCCTGGTTTTTAGATTGCCATAGCTTTAGACCTCACACCAGTACCTCTGTTCTTCTTTGGTCATGGACTAATCAGCCTGGGCTTCCCATTATATTCTCTAAAAAAGCAGAAGTGATTTATAGCAAGATCCTCTAGGCTTGTGTATTTTTTTTGTTCCAGTTCTAGAATGAGCCATTTTCCCAAAGATTCACTTTTCTTTTTGTTAGAAATGATATTAGAAACCAAGCAAGCCATTGTAGTAAAAAGTAATAAAAGATCTCTCTGCAGGGTTTCATTCCCACCTTTAACCATTTATGTTCCCAGATGAAAGCACAAACACAGCCTTTATATTTTTAAATATGTCTTAGGCAGCACAATAGCTGAGCAACTTCCTATCCTCCATGCTGTTAGAATCTACCTTCCCATCATAGCCCCAGGCCATTGCTCACTATTTCTATGTTCTATCTGGGCTGCTCTTAGCTCCAATTGGCCAGTTCACACGGCCATATTTTCTTTACAACTACCCTACCCTATGGAGGCTCTCTCTCTCTCTCTCTCTCTCTCTCTCTCTCTCTCTCTCTCTCTCTCTCTCTCTCTCTCCCTCCTGGTATTTCTTCTTCTTCCATGGATGCTTCTTTCTCTCCTTTCCTTTGTCTCTCCTCTGACCCAAGTCACGAACCCCACCTATTTATCTTCTGTCCAGCTATTGGCTGCCAGCATCTTTTTTCTTCAGTCAGAATTAACTTGGGGGCAGGTTTCCAGAGGGTATGTGCAGACTCCAGGTCTTGGAGGGTCTGTACTTAACACTGTAACAGAGAGTAAAAGCCAAAACCTCAATAGACCATCGTCACTGAGTGTATTTTTTCTTTGATAGGTCTACAGCTGATGAACAGGGTTTTATATATATATATATATATATATATATACACACACACACACACACATACATATATATATATATGTATATATACATATATGTGTTTTTTCTTTGATAGGTCTACAGCTGATGAACAGGGATATATATATATACAAACATACATATATATGTATATATATATGTATATATATATATGTATGTGTGTATTCCTCTCTCTATAATCTTTTACATACATTTATACATAAATGTATTATGCCGAGTCAAATGGATGTTCATGCTGATGCCTCAAACTCTATCACTGCTTGCTTATCTGATAGTCCAGTAGAGAGAAATTCAGAACCTCAAACATCAATCAATTGATTCATTGTAATGTACTTTACATAGGTACTTAAGAATAGTTCATCTAAATTTCAATGGTTAGTGGTTGGGTAAAATATTATTTACTCTATTTTAAAGCCTTCACTCATTTGAAAAATTTAGGTGAGTCAGTCCTCCTGCTAGCTAAACATACTTTTCAGTAGTAATTTGCACCTTTAACATATAGGCAGATTTCTATGTCATAGCCTGTAACATATTTGAATGTTTTACTACCTATTTTAATACATATTAATTTTTTAATTATACTTCAATTCTTGTACCTTCGTCTCAGTCTTTATACCTTCTTTAACTTATGATCTATGCTTGAAATGAAATTTTAGTAGAGTCTTATTGTAATTCTTCAATGTGTTATACTTAGGACATATTAGTAATTGTGTCACTTGTCCATGATGCGTTATGATTCAGTGCTTATGTATCTTATTCCACAGTGAATCATGGACTTTTCACAAACTGCAATTAAATTGTTTTCTTTCCAGGTCTTAGTCCAATGATTATGTATTAAGTACTCATTAAATGTGTGAATTGATGATCCTTTGGGTAGCACCTTACCCTGTTGCATGCTCATATAGTTGGACAGCCTTCAGTCAGAAAGCTAATCTGCTCATCAGATGGGTAGAAACATTTGTCCTATTGCCACATGTAATGTCCAGGGCATGGGTCTTCAGAGTAATAATGATCACAAGTGAACCTTGGGTCTACTGTTTTCATGTGTTATGTCTCTGAAAGAGAACGGATACCTTTCAGTATCCTTTCTGTGAATGGCAATTAATAATCAACTGAAGGTCAGTGTTAGCATGGCTCATATCAGAACATACTTGAGAAAGCACTGGGTATAAGGCCTGGCACATGCTGCTTTAAACATTGCCATTATTGCTTTTATTGAATTACTGTTATAGAAATATATTCCTAGTAGCCTCATCTGAGATACCTTTTCTCTTTTGCCATTCTGTTCAATATAATGTTTTTATTCTCAGTGATCTTTCCTTGCTTCTCTGGACCTGATTATTTTTCTCAGCTTATTTGTGTGTGTATATCTCCTTTTCTCTTGTGGTGACCAGAGTACTTGTTTCTCAGAACACGTTCCCTCACTTGGCTTCTGGCTTGAGAAGTAATTATTTTGGCATTAGCTTCCATTGCCCTGAATTTGCCATCTGTTGCCAACATTACTGAGCTGATTCCATTTTCTGAAGTCGGGAAATATTTTGTATTTTTACTGGCTCCACTTCTAACTTACATTCTGTCTGTCAAATGGTTAATGTGGCTTAGTTCTGATATACATATATATATATATATATTCATGTACATGTTTATGTATTTATATGTATACATAGATGTACAAATATACACATATAAGTATATGCACATTATATACATACATATATACATATGCATGCACACATACACACATACACATACACATACATACACAGACACACACACACACATATCTATATGTGTGTGTGTGTGTGTGTAAATATATATAAAATTTGCTTTGGGAATTTTATTCCTGAGCAGTCCATCCTCTCTCTCCTCTAACTCCTCCCTTTCCCTCCAAATTTCATGAGCTCTTATTTAATTATATATATATATGTATATATATATATATATACATATATATATATATATGTATATATATACATATATATATGTATATATATATAATGTATATACATATAGGCTTGACCACTAGGAGTTGGACAATTGATGTTGGACAATCCTTGTCTCGAAAGGAACCTGATTCTCCATTGATGCTTTGTAGCTCTTCATATAGGGATGAGACTGAGACTATGAGGAATTTCCCTTGTCCACATTGCATGCCATCTGGTAATGTCATTATGCCAATCTTCTTCAGGAAATATTATTTTTGAGATTTCATGGTGCCTGGAATCCCCTGTCAAGCCTCAGTAACACTAGACATCAGCATGCTGGACTTTTGGCTCCTACAATCTTATTTTTTCATGCAGCATCTATAATTCATAATATAGAGAGGTACATATTTTACCTCTTGAAATCCTATGAAATATGAGGGGAACTAATGGTTTGAATAGTGACCGATAGCATGAATGTTCATTCATGTATGGGATTTATTAACTGAAAGGTATGTAAAAATTGACTCAACTTTCATTTCTAAACCACAGATGGCAATGACGCTGGGACAATGAGAAGTCTATGCCTTATAATATGTCATCCTTGACACTGCCCTACTTTGATTTCCAAACCAATTTCAGATAGGTCTTTTTAAAAATGTCATTTTCCGGAACTGCTCCACAGGCTGATTTTGCATCCCCAGAGACACTGCTTTCCATGCCACATGAAGGCTATTGTCAGCTGGCCGCATCTCCTCTTCCCTTGCATGGTCTCATTTATCTCTCATGAGGATACAGCCTGGTGTAAACTACAGCAGAGTACCTCTTAGCCTCCTAATCCCTTTCATCTGCCATGAAAGCATATTCTTCAAGGACCTGAAGGAGGGCAGTTACAATGCAGGATCTCTTATAGCCCTTCTTTGGTTTTTTTGTTTTTTTTCTTCCAGAGCATCCCCAAAGCTACTTGTTTCATGGGTGGATGATGCTGACTGAGAGATGCTTTGTTGATCTGAGGAATTGCTGCCTTAGTCAAGTTTTTGGGAAGATGTATTTCATTTGCATTTTAATTGTTGGACTCCAAAAGTGCAAGCGTGAACTCTTGAGAATGCTAGCTCAAACACTTCTAATTATCTCCTTTGGACTTGCATTCTGTAACCTGTGTCCCTTAGGACTATAGCTAAGTCATTTAAATATGCATTTTTTTTTACTATAAATTAGAATTTGACTATCAGTTTATAAAAGCTGGACCTAGCTTTTTGACAACAAAAAATGGTAAAAGTAAAAAAGATAGTTATTATGTTTTATCAATAAAAGAGTGGGGAACTAGTTGTAGTTGTTCTCACACGTTGCAAAAAAAAAAGGTGTTAATTGCTTTAGGACCTTGGGAGTGTTCATCAGGAAGCATGTAGCAAATGTTGAAAATCTTTTAGTTTTTCTTTCAGCTAATTTATTATGAAAGTCCACTGAACACTTACAGTGTCCCACACATTGTGTTAACTACTTGGAATGTGGCTTTTGAAAAACAATCATTACTCTCACAGGTCATATTCCTTTTAGAATGAGAATAGAAACAAGACATGCAAATAAACAAATAAATACCAAGTATGCCTGACAGTGTTTATACTTTGGGGAAAAAGAGTTGAGTTGAAGAGAAGGCACGATTTGTATTATGTATGTGGTAGGAAAACTCTTACTGTTGAGACATTTAGATAAAGACTGACAGGAAGGGAAGGAGGACTTGCCCACCTCTGGGCAAGAGAGTGCCAAAGAAGGAGAGCAAGGAAAGGCAAAAAATTCTAAGGCAGGAGTTTGCCTGCAGGAACTCAGAGAGCATAGCTGAAGTCCTGTTACATAGAAGGAAGCTAATGTACACAGTGATAGGAGATGGGGTCAAGGTCAAGGGTAGGAAGATCACAAGTGTCATGTTTTCTAAAAAAACTGGAGAGATTGTTAATGTTTCAAAGAGAAGGCTGACATAATCAAAGTTATACTTTATATATACCATGAAATGATAAAGCAGAACATGTGAAGTAGCTAGGAGATTACTACTAGTACTGTTAATGTGGGTAAAAAATGTCAGTGGTACCTGAGACTAGATGTGCAAAGATGTCTCTTACATCACTGTGTTGTCTCCTTGATATGACTTGACTCTGGGCTATCAAAGGGCTCTGTCTGGATATTAAATACTATACCCATCAATGGAATAATATTGACCTATTAAAAGAAGGAATTGGAAAAGGTTTTATCTAACAGATCTAATTCCAAGGCCTGTAATTTTTCCTTCTTCATTGGATAATTTCCAGTTAAATTTTTTCAGTTTTATTTATGTTAGCTATATTTTCAGGTGATAAGAGGATTCTGAATTTTTGGAGGCAGGAAACCTGTTTATTCTCACATTCAGCTGCTTTACAACCTGGTCTAATTATTAGCATACAGAAGTCAATCAATGTTGATTATTAAAAGAATTGAGTGGGAGCTGTGGTTAAATCTTCTAAAAAATATGTTTTGCATCCTTAAGATAGAAATTTTGTAATGCACTTAGAATTCTAATTTTCTTTAACTCAAAGTTTCCCTCTTGTGTAGGATGAGAAAGCAGGATGAGCACTGACTGTTGACCACCATATAAAGAAAGCTGTGACTTTCTGTCTGGGAAAGCTTACTATCTGGGAATTCTTGCCAGACTTTGGTAGGCAAGCCTAGTTTCTGACTTGTAGGCCTATTGTTTTGGTTTGAGTGCTAGGACATCTTCATGTACCTCTGAATCCCACTGAAGACTTTTTATTGCAAAGCAAATTCCCATCAGAATGTTTCTTTTCTGCTTAATGATTTCTGACTTAAGTTCAGATTTGGAAATTGAATCAATTCAAAATTCTTATACTTTATATTTAAAACACATTGTAAATTAAAACTAGTGTGACTTTATATTTTATGTATAAGTAAATATCTCATAATAATGCCTATTTCCTACTTATTTGGTATCAGATGATTTAAAAAGATACTTCAGAGTGTACATCCACAATGTCCATTCATGTATACTCAGGTGTATGCATGTGTGTGTGCCTGTGTGCCTGTGCGTGTGTGTGTGCGTGTGCCTGTGTGCCTGTGTGCGTGTGCGTGTGCGTGTGCGTGTGCGTGTGTGTGTGTGTGTGTGTGTGTGTGTGTGTATAGGGCAGAGTCAACCTTGAACCTTGAGTATTGTTCCTCAAGTTCCACACATCTTGTTTTTTATTTTTTTACCTAAAATAATTTTTATTTTTAATTTTTATTAGATATATTCTTTATTTACATTTCAAATGATTTCCCCTTTCCTGGTTCCCCCCCCAAAGTCCCATAAGCCATCTCCCCTCTCCATGTTCCCCAATCAACCCCATCCTGCTTCCCTGTCCTGGTATTCCCCTACACTGTTGCATGGAGCCTTTCTAGGACCAGGGACCTCTCCTCCCTTTGATGTCCAACAAGGCCGTTCTCTGCTGCCTATGCATCTGGAGCTGTGGGTAACACCATGTGTACAATCTGGTTGATTTTTTTTGTCCCTAGGAGCTTTGGGAGTACTGGGTGGCTCATATTGTTGTTCCTCCTATGGCGCTGCAAACCCCACACATCTTGTCTTATGAGACAGTCTTTCTCACTGGAACTCGCCAAGCAGGCTTCAGGCATCTGTCTCTACAACTCCAGAACTAGACTGACAATTGAACACTACCGTACCATATTTAAATAAAAATTTTAAGGCATTTCTGCCTCAGCTTCATTATTCTAATCTTTGAAGTTTCTTGTAATTAACCTAGTCCTGATATTACTTTCCACTGAGTCATTTCATGGCATGATGTATCTACACATCTTAAACAATTGCCCAAGTTCTTGTTTTTGCTTATGGGTTCATTCATTCAGTCTTTCAGCTTATTCAACAAATCTTGCTAGTTTCCTATAATGTATGAGGTACCAGGTAGAATGTATTGGGATGCACGATGACGTCTCTAAGCACATGTGGATGAATATGTTATCAGACTATCCTGTAGTGTTAACTTGTATAACAAGACAGCAAAAGGTAAAGCCAGAGCATGAAACTCTATGAAGCATGTTCCTAAAGCTGTATTTACCTGGGTGGGCTGAGCTGAAAAACTGAGTTAAGATTTATTTAGTTACTTATTTATTTTAATTTTAAGACAAGACTCTTGGTATCCCCAGGCTGTACTCAAGTTCATGTCCCTCTCTCAGCTCCTTTTTTTTGATGTTGGGATTGAAGGCATGCACCACCACACCTGACTGTATCCGTTTTTATAATTGGGTAAGGAAGATCACAGAAAAAGTCAGACAGAATCTGCTGAGTAATAAAAGGGAGAAATATCAGAGGGCTAAAGACAGAGTGCTAATGGATAGGTACCATGACTTTCTGTATGCCCTAAAGCAGTGTTTGCAGTTCTAAAGTAAGAGCAGTTTTACTGTGAGTACTTCAGTCAGAGCTGGGATTTTCCCATTGTGCTTCTAGAAGCTACACCTCTCAACGGAGGAATGGATACAGAAGATGTGGTATATTTACACAATGGAATACTACTCTGCAATTAAAAACAATGAATTCATGAAATTCTTAGGCAAATGGTCAGAACTGGAAAATATCATCCTTAGTGAGGTAACCCAATCACAAAAGAACACACATGATATGCAGTCACTGATAAGGGGATATTAACCCAGAATCTTGGAATACCCAAGATGCAATTCACATATCAATAGATTTCCAAGAAGATGGAAGGAGAGACCCCTGTTCCTGGAAAGACTGGATGTAGGGTAATACCAGGACAGAGAAGCGAGAGGGGGTTGAATGGGGAACAGGGGGAGGGAAGGGGACTTTTGGGGAGGGAGGAAATGGGAAAGGGGAAATCATTTGGAATGTAAATAAAAAAATATAGAAAATAAAAAAAATGAATATCAGAGGTATAACAGTGAGGGCATTGGAGGCTTGTTTTTCTCTCCTCTGTTATGGGGATGGAGGGAGGGAGGGAATGAGGGGGAGAGAGAGAGAGAGAGAGAGAGAGAGAGAGAGAGAGAGAGAGAGAGACAGAGAGACAGAGAGAGAGAGAAGAAAATACAGCTTCAGTGTGATTACAATGACAACCAATATAATTTGAGCTATCTAAGGATGGACAGGAGGACATGGGCATGACAGAACGTGGAAAGCTGGCTGAGACAATGTGTTCTGTCCTTATGCAGATAAAAAATTTGAGACTCAAAATGTTGAAGAAATGCTGTGAAAGGTAGATGGTCACCTACAAGAGGAACTATTGAGAGTCTGAGAGTCTTCAGGATCATAAGAGCCCTTATGTCCTCAATGGACTAACCTATTAATGGGTATGTGGCTGAATGACCTACTGGAAGGAGATCCTTCTGATTCAGGCTCTCCAGTGCAGGGTTTGAAGACATGCATTACTATGCCTGGTTGTATTTGTTTTTCTAGGTTGATGCATCAGTGGCATAGATGCTCATAATTTATGATTACTGTTTTTGATGGCTTTTAGAGAACACTCAATTGTTTGTATTATAATAGTACTGCAAAAGAAACCTGATAGACATTGTTATATTGATATTATTTGATGATTTCTCTATTGCAAAGTGTATAATGAAAATTACTAGATCAAAGGGAATTCACTTCATTTCTTTGATAGATATTGCTATTACTCATTCAGGAAATATTGTGGTGTACCCTCTCATGATTTGTAGTGAATATCACTAATGATAGGCTTTTTTCTTAACTAACTTTGAATCATTTGGAGGAAGTGCATCCCTGGGAGTAAACTTTTGAAGGATACTCCCTTTGTTTCTTTGCTTTGTGGCAGTCATGAGATGAGCTGCTCAGCTCTGATGAACAAGCATAAGTATGATCATTCTTAGCATAGCCCTAGGAGCAGCAGAGCATAGCAGTGTAGTCTAAAACCAAGGACCAAAACAAACCTTACTTCCTTTCAGCAATGTTTCTAGCTCAGTGGTTCTCAGACTTCCTAATCCTGTGACACTTTAATATAGCTCCTCATGTTGTGATGACTCTTCCCTCTCCCAAAATTATTTTCATTGCTACTTAATAACTGAACTTTGCTACTGTTATGAGTCATAATGTAGATATGTGGGATGTCTGATGTGCAAACCCTGTGAAAGGGTAGTTGGACTCCCAAAGGGGTCAAAATTCACAGGTTGCAATCCATTGCTTTAGGGTCTTTTATTAAAGTCAATGAAACCTACCAAAATAGTATCACAGTTTCTATAGTGAATAATATACTAAAACTATCATGTCACATAGTTACTCATCTGCAATGGTAGTAGCTAAGATATATTTAACATAATTCAAGAATATAATCTATTTTGGCCCTCAGGGTATGATTTAATCTCTAATATTGTTCATCCCATGTGTCCACCACTTTGTCTTCTTCATTGTGTCTTCTGTTTGCTTTTGACTGCCTTTACATTGTTCTGTTTTAATGTTCTGTGACTTTTACATCCTGTAATATTTAAATGACTGCTAATTGAATCCAAGAATATATTTTTAACTTTCTTTACAACATTGTATCTTGCATCTCTAGGAAGGTATTTTTTTGCTCTTTTTAATGCCTCTCTCTCTCTCTCTCTCTCTCTCTCTCTCTCTCTCTCTCTCTCTCTCTCTCTCCCTCCCTCCCTCCCTCCCTCCCTCCCTCCCTCTGTCATGCCTCCCTTGAGATATGAGGGCTTACTATACAAATTTAAACTAAAAGCTTTAACATCTTTTTCTACTGTTTATATTGTGTCTGAAATTTCCTGCTTATTGACCATTAACTATGTTTCTCTTATACAATCAGTTGGGAATTTCTTACTGTAAGAACTCTAAGCCTTTTTGATGAGATATTGCCCAGTTTGACTGTTGTGCTTTGAGTAGCTGATTGTGCCAGTTTCTTCCACTTCCAAATAAGGCTGCTGTGCTCTGGAAGGTCTACCTTGGTACTTCCAAAACTTGTTCAACATCTTTGCCTGATGCTGTCTTACTAAAACTGCTCCTACTCTAGATGTATCAGCATTATTTAGGGTGCCTGGGCAATCATTGAGCCTGTCCATTAGCACTCTATTAATGGTTCCTCACTTCTGATCTTCTTATTGAATGCTCGATGTTCAGCAAGAAACTATTCTGATAGATAACTAATCATTGACAATTCCCAGTATCATTCATTGTTTTATCAAATCTAGTTTTTCTTGTCGTTGGAGTTTTATCCTATGCATGCATAGCATACATACACCTACAGAGTCCTCTGCTAGTTTCAGGACCTCCTTTTCAGTTGGTTCCTCTCAAAACTTCACTATCTTAACCACTTCCATTACTTATATCTGTCTTTCCAAACAAGTGAGATGACTACTGCTCTAAGCTTAAGACCCCTCTTACTAAACTGAGACCTGAATAACACCCCTGGGCAGGACATTTAACTCCCCTCTCTCAGCATTCATAGATATTTATTGTCTTTTATCCATTGTCTATGAGAATTGACTCCAGTTTTTATCTACTTTTGTATATTTATTTTTACAGATGAATGAATTTATAGTAATACAATCTTCCCTAATGAAGGCCAACTCATGCATTTTAAATATCTTCAAATATTATATTGTATAGATGCTAATATTTTATAACTAATATCTTATCAGTGGCCTTTAGAGTAGATTCACTTTCTAGTATTATAATAGTGTTGCAAAAATTTTAATGTTGGTATTGTTACATTAAAATATTTTACGATTTTTCTATTTTAAATGGTAAAATTAAAATTGCAGATCACAGGGAATTTCCTCCCCATTTTTTAACAGATATTGATAAACTTGCTCCAGGAAATATTGTGTGTGGTGTACCGTATGATTTTTAGGAATATTACCAAATGGTATACCTTTTTCTTAATACTTAAATTTTAAGATTTACATATTTACGAGTAATCACAAATTTTTCTTGGCTTATAAACAATAAATATGTATCTTATTTTGAAAACCTTGATTTTAGTATTTCATTCTTCAAATTTCTATATTTTTCTTTAGAAAATATAGATTTAAACTTTGACAATGTGGTTGAAATCACTCTCTTTGTGTTCATATGTGTGTAAAAGAAGATTTCCTCATAAAATTTTAGTACTTGAACACTTAACCTAGACACCGAAAGGAAATAACTGGGCATAACTGGAGTGTACATCATAAAATCAAGAATGTACTTACTTGGCACATACATGTATGTCTGAAATAGACCAAAATTTTGTGTGTTTGTTAAAACTGGGTTGTATACTATCTACTGTAAACTTAGAAATCTTTGTCTGAGAAGAGTTTTATTGGATTAATTTTTCCTTTCATTATAACCTACAAATCATTTATTATCTGTTTTGAAATAAATGCTATTTATTGACCACCTCTATGGATCAGTGTCTGAAGACATTATTTTTTGTGGATTCCTTAAGCGCGTGTTATCAACTAAGCCTGTCAAGTTGAAATGCAAAGAAAAATATCTAGCAAGCAGCTGAAAGAGTCAGATGCAGATATTTGCACCCAACCAATGGACAGAAGGATCTGACCACTGTTGTTGAATTAGGGAAGGCTGAATGAAGCTGAGGACTAGGGCGACTCTGTAGGAGGACCAGCAGTCTCAAATAATCTGAAACCCCGAGATCTCTCAAACACTAGACCACCAAACAGGTAGCATGCACTAGCTGATATGAGCCCCCTAACACATATAGAGCAGAGGACTGCTGGGACTGTGTTCATTCAGAGATGATGCACCTAACCCTCAAGAGACTGGAGGCCCCAGGGAGTGTAGAGATCAGGTAGGGTGGGGATGAGGCATCCACGTGGAGATAGGGGGGTGGGGAGGAGGTATGGGTTGTGAAACAGTTGGAGGGTGGACTATGGGGGGTGGGGAACAAAATATGGAGTATAAAAAGATAAATAAATTTAAAAAGGAAAAATACGTAGTATGTATCCACTAATGAAACTCTCCTAATCATTTTAGCTTTAAACAGAATTATTTATTTATTTATTTATTTATTTATTTATTTATTTATTTATTTATTTATGTTCTGCCACATTCCAGATACTAAGATGGGCAAACCCAACACGAAATTTTCTTTTTCTTTCTTCTTTTTTTTTTGAAACTATTCCTTATTTACATTTCAAGTGTTATACCCTTTCCCGTTTCCCCCCTCCCAGAAACCCCCAACCCGTCTGTCCTCCCTCTGCCTCTAAGAAGATGCCCCTCCACCCAACCCACTCCCATGTATCCCGCTCAATTTCCCCACACTGGGACATCTATTGAGCCTTCGTCGGACCAAAGACATCTCCTCCCACTGACGCCCAAAAAGGCATTCCTCTGCCACAATTGTGGTTAGAACCATGTGGCTGCAAACCCTTTCAGCTCCTCCTGTCCTCCCTCCAAATCCTTCATTGGGGACCCCGTGCTCAGTCCACTGTTTGGCTGCTAGCATCTGTCTCTGTATCTGTTAGGCTCTGGTAGGGCCCCTCAGGAGAGAGACATAACATGCTCCTTTCAGCAAACACTTCTTGGCATCCACAATAGTGTCAGGGCTTGTTGACTGTTTATAGGATGAATCTCCAGGTAGGAGAGTCTCTGGATGGCCTTTCCTTCAGTATCTGCCCCACATGTATTTTTCATAATTGCTCTTATGAGTGTTTTGTTCCCTTTTTCAGAAAAACTGAAGCATCCACACTTTGGTCTTCCTTCTTCTTGAGCTTCTTGTGGTCTGTGAATTGTATCTTGTTTATTCTGAGCTTTTGGGCTAATATCTACTTATCAGTGAGTGCATACCATGTGTCTTCTTTTGTGATTGTGGTACCTCACTCAGGTTGACACTTTCTGGTCCCATTCAGAATTTCATGAATTTTGTCTAAGAATTTCATAAAGTCATTGTTTTTAATAGCTGAGTAGTACTCCATTGTGTAAATATACCACATTATCTGTATCCATTCCTCTGTTGAGGGACATCTGGGTTCTTTCCAGCTTCTGGCTATTATAAATAGGGCTGCTATGAACATAGTGGAGCATGTGTCCTTATTATATGTTGGAGCATCTTCTGGGTATACACCCTGGAGTGGTATAGCTGGGTCCTCAGCTAGTACTATATCTAATTTTCTGAGGAACCACAAAACTGATTTCCAGAGTGGTTTTACTAGCTTGCAGTCCCACCAGCAATGGAGGAGTGCTCTTCTTTCTCCACATTCTTGACCAGCATCTGCTGTCCCCTAAGTTTTTCATTTTAGCCATTCTGACTGGTGTGAGGTGGAATCTCAGGGTTGTTTTGATTTGCATTTTCCTGATAACTAAGCATGTTGAACATTTCTTTAGGTGATTCATAGCCATTCCAGTTTCCTCAGCTGAGAATTCTCTGTTTAGCTCTGTACCCTATTTTAATAGGGTTATTTGACTCTCTGGAGTCTAACTTCTTGTGTTCTTTGTATACATTGGATATTAGCCCTCTATTGGATGTAGCATTGGTAAAGATCTTTCCCCACTCTGTTGGTTGTCATTTTGTTCTATTGACTGTGTCCATTGCCTTAAAAAAGCTTTGCAGTTTTATGAGGTCCCATTTGTCGATTCTTATTCTTAGAGCATAAGCCATTGGTGTTCAGGAAAATTTCCCATGTGCCCATGTGTTCAAGGCTCTTCCCCACTATCTCCACTGTAAGCTTCAGTGTATCTGGTTTTATGTGGAGGTCCTTGATCTATTTGGACTTGAGTTTTGTACAAGGAGATAAGAATGGTTCAACTTGCATTTTTCTACATGCTGACTGCCAGTTGATCAGGCACCATTTGTTAAAAATGCTGTCTTTTTTTTTCACTGAATGTTTTTAGCTCCTTTGTCAACTATCAAGCAACAATATTTTGTAGGTTCATTTCTGGGTCTTCAATTCTATTCCATTATCTTCCTGCCTGTCAGTGTACCAATGCCATTCAGTTTTTATCACTATTGCTCTGTAATAGAGAATGAGGTCAGTAAGTGTGATTCCCCCAGAAGTTCTTTTGTTGTGGAGAATAGTTTTTGCTATCCTGGGTTTTTTGTTATTCCAAATGAATTTGCAGATTGATTGTTCTTTCTAGCTCTATGAAGAATTGATTTGGAAGACTGATGGGAATTGCATTGAATCTATAGATTTCTGTCCTGAAAGCCTATATATCTGTATTCCTGGGAATCCCATTCTCTTTGTGCACACAGGTGTGTTGTCCCTCCTGGAAGTCCAGGTCTCTTGGTGGTGGTATTTGTGTAAATAGCTCTGTGACCCAGGATCAGCTCTGTGCTTTCAGGCCTCTCCACAGTCCTGGGAGGTTAGCTGTCATCCTGTGCCACCTGGATATGGTGCACTCTGGCATAGGATGGTCCCCAGCTATAGACAGAAACCAGAAGGCTCCTGTCTGATGGTTCTGGATGGGTTCCTCTGAGCAGCATGGGTTGTCCTATCTGTGCTCTCAAGCCTCTCCTCACTCCTATGGTGGGACTGGCAGTGGAAGGGGCAAAAGGAACAGAAGGGGAGTGGTATTCGGGAGGGCAGGTGGGTGTTTTGGGGGTTGATAGGTAGTGAGTCCTTCTGGGCCCCCAGCAGCAGCTCTGGGACTCCAGATGTGAGAGGGAGTTCTTACCAACTGTTCTGAGTGCAGTGGATTCTTTAGGATGGATCAGGAGATGTTGTCTTCACTGGAACAGAGCAGCCAAGTGTCTTCCCCAGCAGAAAGGACAGGCGGTGGCCAACATGAGATTTTCATATTTGTTTCTTCTATGATTTAGAGGGCTATGAGATATTTCTTTGTCGAGGTTTTGCCTTTTCCTGTTTATTGTAATGCTAAGTGCTTCCTCTCCCCAGATCTGGAGACTGTATTTAGCTTCTGGGAGCTGACTCCCAGTTATATTAATTCTGATTGATAAATAATGCCAGCAGCCAATGACTGGGGAGAAGGATAGGCAGGGTTAGGTTTCCCAGGCTAGAGACCACAAGAAAGGAGTAGAAGAGACAGAACCACAATGGAAGAGGAAGAGTGTGAAGGAGGGAGAAGGAGAGCTGCCATGTAAAAGGTCCAAGAGAATGTGAGGATTAATTGAGGATTTGGATGTGGTCAGTTAAGTGTTAGCCTATACCGACTCAGAGAGCTTCGGTTTTATTATTTGACCTTAAAGCTTAAAAAATTTGCAAAATCATGTTCATTGATGTGTATAGGTGAGCATGCACAGCTCAGAGGACAACTTATGCCAGTGAGTTTTCTCATTACCTTGTTGATCCTGGAGATTGAACATGGGATATTAGGCTTGGCATCTGGTGCCTTTACCTGCCGCACCATCTCTCTGACTTTTTCATTTGTGTCTATTGGCATAGCATCTGTTAATAACCTCCATTTCTAGCAGAAACCAGTTCCTTCCTTGGGCCTCAGCTGAAGGCACAATTGTATGTTTATATACTAGAGGCATTCAATTTCAGAATAAGGTAGACTTTGATATTTATTTATGACAACATGATTAATATATAGCTGAAGGCTACTTATACACATGAGACCAGAATGTTGTGTCCTAAGTATATTGTGCATGATTTTCTTCAATGACATTTGAAGTGTGTTAAAGACTATCACATGAGAGAGAGAGACATTGTGTTATATAACTTTTATAGGCATTCTGGTAGTCCACAGCTGCCCTTCTGTCTCCACTTGCATACTAAAATCTGTTCTTTGTTAACTGCTTACTGTTTTCTTCTCTAGTCATCTAAGGCATTCGCCATTCTCTAAACCTTTCAGAAAAGTATTCATTAGGTTGCATGTAAATTATTCCCTTGTCTAGATATAAATAAATACTCAATAGAAAATGCTAATTAAAACAAGCGTGGTTATTCAAACAATGTATTATTCAAAAATTCTCTAATGCTTAATGTTAATATTGTCTTTTGAAAAGGCAACAATCTGTATGAACTTTTATTATTAGAATTAACAACTGATTAACTCAAACGATAAATAATCATAAGTATTAATATCTAATATAAAAGTCGGCAAAATCTCTTGAGGTGTGGCTCTTATGAGATTATCAGATGCTTATTACTTTACAAAAATCCAATGGTACCATTCTTCATGTTGCCCGAGGGTATCAATTCCTCATCCTTCTTCTGATGCAATTTTGTTGTTATTATTATAGTGTACAATAAGGCTAAAACTCCTTATTTTCTTAGGGCAATCTACTTTAAAGGAAATTAGTAAAATTATTTATATCCAGTGGTTGAGGGCTGCTTTATTGGCTTTTCAATGCAATTTTGATGGAGTATCAATTTCATGTTGAGGCATTGCATTGCCTGTAAATATTTGCACATGATCTGGAAATTCATATGTGGGACTTACCCAGAATTTCACTGGTTTGGTGTCTTCATTTGTTACTGGTTATTCTGCACCAAGTGGCCAGCTCAGAAAACATACACATAAAATATTATCATTACACAGATTGAGCAGGTAGTATCTATGTATTTAGGAATATTTATACACAAGTATGTATGTATGTATGTCACAACAATTAGTAAAAAAGAGGCCATGAATTAGAAAGAGAACAAGAAGGAGTCTGTGGCAGGCTTTGAAGGGAGGACAGGGAGGAGGAAGGAAGAAATGATGTAACCTGATAAATAAAAGGAAGAATTAAAAAACTTCTTTTAGGTTCATTTGGCATTAATAAAGTTTTAAATAAGAAAACATGTTAGGAAAATTGAAGACCAAACTGAAAAGCGGGGTGGGGAAGATATGTTAACCTGGCATGCCTGTTGATTTCATTATAGAACAGTGCCATGTCTTCTATAAATACCACTTTTGCACTGACTGATTTCCTTTTAATCTGACAATTAGTGCAGTTTAAATTCACTAAAATATTACACAATAAAATGACCCAAAAATATAGTTACGTTATATAACTCAGGATTCCATCCGCACCCTGATTCATAATGTCCATTTTCATGTGTGCACATATTATGACATGGAATATGTCAACATTTTTGACTCATTCAGATTCAAATCCTTTAAATCATACCATTTTTCAATTAAAAAGGAGGCAGCTAGGCAGAGTGGAGGGAGGGGAAGCTGTTTGGGATGCATTATATGAGAGAAGAATCTGTTTTCAATTAAAAAAGCATTATTGGTTTTCATACCAGGAAAGTTTTGCGGCTGGCTGTGATCCAGCCTCACTGTAACACTAGTTCTTGGGAGGTTCAGGCAAGAGAATCACAATTCAAAGTCAACTTGGACTCTGTAACATAAAATACATCTGAAAACAATAGCCACCAAATGAGAAAGTTTTACTTTGCTCACAATATTATATTGACTATGACTTTCTCATAAACAAGCTGTATAATTATGGCATAAAGTGAGATCATTTCTGAAATAAGAATGATCAATTGTTTTGCTTTTAGTATCAGATATTTTCCCCCTTAGAATGAAGCCTGTTTGCAAACATCTCAAGATTAGACTCTGTAGATAAATAGTTTCCTTTTCCCATTAGAGGTTTTCATATGCATCCTGTTACAGTTTCCATAAGTTGCCACTGCTTCTGAAGCTAACAGAAACTGCTCATGTTTCACCAATTATTTGGATAATTCTTTACAAAACCTCACAAATTATATGAATTTTATACTTTAAAAATAATCGTTTTCCCTCTATAATCTTTCTTCTTAATATTTAAAAATATTTTTATTTAATGTGTATTTTTTAATTTATTGAGTTATTTGATTATATTAAGACTGATGTGGCATGGGCTGAATGGCATATATCCAGTTAATAGACTTCTTTGAAGTGGATGTGTGATTAGAGTACAAATGAGACCTAAATGCACTGAGGTTTCTTGGCTTAAAAACATGGTTAAAAGATAACTTTTCTTCTTTTCTTTTCCTTTCTTTTCTCTTCTTTATGTTTCTTTCTTTCTTTTTTAAAAGCTGTGACTCAATGTGACCAATCAAAGGAAATTTCAGTATTTAGGAATTTTAATCCAGCAACATGGCTTCTTGGACAAGGGATCATATCCAAAGACCCTCTACATCTTTGTGATTTGCTGGAGGTCAGATATGCTCTGAATTATAGTGTGGTCTGATTGAAATACAGACATGCCTTTAGCACACACCTTTAATCCAAACAATGAAGGTAATGTTAGTTTATGGAAGGAAGCAGCCATTTTTGAAAGTGTTGTCTAATGGAGGGACAGACAAATCAGAGAAAGATTTGACAGAATGAGTCAGATGGATGCATCCAACTCTCGTGAGAACAGATTGCAAAAGAGAGGACTTTAAAGAGAGGCATAGAGTGATTCACATGTGGAGGGCAGTTGAGTGAGTGCACTTGCATTGAATTCAGGCAATGCAGTGGAGATAAGTTGACTTCAGTTCAGTGGAGTTCAGTGCAGTTGAGTTCAGCTGAGGTCATTTAGTTCTGTTCAGTTTGTGAAGTCAGTGCAGTCAGTGCAGTTCAGTTCATGGAAATCAGAGGTAGTTTTTCGAAACAGCAATTTCGTAAGGAGCAGGGCATATTTTATGTCAATCTCTTAGAGATAAGTGATACTAAGCAACTTCACTTTTAAGAATTATGTATAATATATGAATGATGTCTAATTAATTAAAGGTCACCAACCTTTTGGAAGCCTGGACAGATGTACTTTTTCTTGAAGAATAAATATGCAAGAAGCAAAAAAGAGGTAGCAGTTTGATAGGCACGTGACAAAAATCAAAGATTAGTAAATCGGTCATTCCTGAAAATCATCCAGCAATGAAGACGTGGTACACATCTTTCTAAAACAAGACCCATAGGGAGTAGCCTGGTCATGTTCCTGGATCTGAGAAATACCTTCCTGGTCTGATAGGTAGACTTTTTACCCAATACCATTTTTTTTTTCTCTTTTTGTCTTAATGACCACCCTATCTATGGTAATATAATAACTTTTAGATATTCTGATTATGCCTTACATAAAATTTTAGTTCTATGATGCAAATAAATACATTTATTTGACTTTTCAAAAGTGGTTCTTTTGAAAAATCTTATTCTTTTAAAATTCATGTTGACTCATTTGAATTACTCAGTGCCTTTCTACCATTCTATTCTATTGTTTGATGGACAATTCATGCATGAAAGGGAAAAGGACAACCTCAGGTGCTAGGTCTCACTTTCCTCCTTATCAATAAGAAAGTTAAATTGAACTTTTAAAGATAAATACAATCCCTCTGTCTCCTCCTCTTCCTTTTTCCCACTCCTTTCTCCTTTCTTCTGCTTCTCTTTTTCCCTTTCCCTTCCTCACTCCTTTTTCCTTGTTCTCTTATTCTCATTTATTCTATCATCTTTAATTAGAGAAAGCAGTTTGAACTAAATTTAAGAATAATACATTGTTAGTATTTAAAATACAGGTTACAGAAACATTAAGTTGTATTTTTATTATCAAGCAGTAGAAAACTCATCCATTGCTACTGTAAAGGGTTGGCGTTAGTTGCCAGAATATAATAAAACTAAACTTATATAAAGATGGCATGGTGGTTTAGGGAGATATCTCAATGAGTAAGAGCATTTTTTATTTTTTTTATCTTTTTTATTAGACATATTCTTTATTTACATTTCAAATGATTTCCCCTTTCCTGGTTCCCCACCCCCCAAAAAAATTCTCATAAGCCATCTCCCCTCCTTCTGTTCCCCAATTAACCCTTTCCTGCTTCCCTGTCCTGGTATTCCCCTACACTGCTGCATTGAGCCTTTCCAGAACCAAGGGCCTCTCCTCCCTTTGATGTCCAAAAGGCCATCCTCTGCTGCCTATGCATCTGGAGCCATGGCTAACACTATGTGTACTCTCTGGTTGATGGTTTTGTCCCTGGGAGCTCTGGGAGTACGGGGTGGCTCTTACTGTTGTTCCTCCTATGGCGCTGCAAACCCCTTCAGCTCCTTGGGTCCTTTCTCTAACTCCCCATTGGGGACCCTGTGCTCAGTTCAATGGCTGTCTGAGAGCGTCCCCTCTGTATTTGTCATGCCCTAACATGACAGCTATATCTGGTTCCAGTCAGCAAGTACTTGTGGACATCTATAGTAGTGTCTGGATTTTGTAACTGTATATGGAATGAATCACTGGGTGGGGTAGTCTCAAGATGGTCTCTCCCTCAGACTCTGCTCCACACTTTATCTCTGTATCTCCTTCTGTGGGTATTTTGTTCCCTCTTCTAAGAAGGACCAGAGTATCCATACTATGTTCTTCCTTCTTCTTGGGCATCATTTGATATGTGAAATGTGTCTTGGGTATTCCAAGCTTCTGGACTAATCTCCACTTATCAGTGAGTGCATACTATATGTGTTTTCTTGTGATTGGGTTATCTCACCCAGGATATTTTCCAGTTCCAACCATTTGCCTAAGAATTTCATGAATTCATTGATTGTAATAGCTGAGTAGTATTCCATTGTGTAAATATACCACATTTTCTGTATCTATTCCTCTGTTGAGTGACATCTGGATTCCTTCCAGCTTTTAGCTATTATAAATAAGGCTGCTATGAACATAGTGGAGCATGTGTCCTTATTAGTGCTGGAGAATCCTCTGGGTAAGTAAGAGCATTTTTTTCACGTAAGCATGAGGGATTGACTTTGAGTTTCAGTACCTAATAAAAAGTCTGTTCTGAACGTTGAACTACAAGTTACCTGTGATTCTTGGCCTTCCTCCTCCCTGGTTTATATTTGTTATCTCATCTTTTGCCAAACTAAAACTGTATCTGTGTTTACTATTGATAATTTTAGCTTTTTATCCTGGTATCAGCTTTTATGAGTCAATAACATCATGCACTTTGTTGTAACTCACTTCATTATACTTGTGATTATTTTTATGTATTTACTACTTTTTTTTAATTTAGGATTTTTTTATTATTTTCTATATTTTTTATTTACATTTCAAATGATTTCCCCTTTCTCGTTTTCTCCCTCCCCAAAAGTTCCATAAGCCCCCTTCCCTCCCTCTGTTCCCCATTCAACCCCTCTCACTTCTCTGTCCTGGCATTCCCCTACATCCAGTCTTTACAGGACCAGGGGTCTCTCCTTCCATCTTCTTGGACATCTATTGATATGTGAAGTGAGTCTTGGGTATTCTGAGATTCTGGGTTAATATGCCCTTATCAGTGACTGCATACCATGTGTGTTCTTTTGTGACTGGGTTACCTAACTAAGGATGATATTTTCCAGTTCTGATCATTTGCCTAAGACTTTCGTGAATTCATTGTTTTTAATTGCAGAGTAGTATTCCATTGTGTAAATATACCACATCTTCTGAATCCATTCCTCTGTTGAGGGACATCTGGGTTCTTTCCAGCTCTGGCTATTATAAATAAGGCTGCTATGAACATAGTGGAGCATGTGTCCTTATTGCATGCAGGGGAAGCCTCTGTAATCTCTTTGCACTAAGCTCAATTCCAAGTGGATCAAGGACCTCCACATAAAACCAGACACACTGAAACTAATAGAAAGGAAACTAGGGAAGAATCTTGAACATTTGGGCACAGGGGAAAATTTTCTGAACAGAACACCAATAGTTTATGCTCTAAGATCAAGAATTGACATATGGGACCTCATAAAATTGCAAAGTTTCTGTAAGGCAAAGGACACTGTCAAAAGGACAAAGTGGCAACCAACAAACTGGGAAATGATCTTTACCAACCCTACATCCGACAGAGGGCTAATATCCAATATATACAAAGAACTCAAGAAGTTAGACTCCAGAGAGCCAAATAACCCTATTAAAAATGGGGTACAGAGCTAAACAAAGAGTTCTCACCTGAAGAATATCGAATGACTGAGAAGCACCTAAAGAAATATTCAACATCCTTAGTCATTAGGGAAAGGCAAATCAAAACAACCCTGAGATTCCACCTCACACCAGTTAGAATGGCTAAGATCAAAAACACAGGAGACAGCAGTTCTTGGCGAGGATGTGGAGAAAGAGGAACACTCCTCCACTGCTGGTGGGTTTGAAAGCTGGTACAACCACTCCGGAAAGCAGTCTGGCGGTTCCTCAGAAAACTGGGCATGACACTCCAGGAGGATCCTGCTATATCAGTCCTGGGCATATACTTGTGATTTTCTAAAAATGTTTCTTTCAATAAAGAATTACTACTATGTTAGAGAAATAATTTCCACATTTTTTAAATGGTTTCCTCTGAATTGATGTATGGTAGCTTATGTTGGTATATGGCACTCAACAAATCTATTGGAACATGGTAAATAATTGTTGCATATCTATGTATATAGCTTGCATAACTTTAGCTACACTGATTATGTGTAGTTAAATGTAACTGTACTTGGGAGCAGTTATATACCTAAGGTTATTATTTATGAGTCAATATATTTTTACTCTTGTTTTTAAATTTAAATGTAATAATTGACTCCTTCCAACCTACTTTCTGTTCTTTGACATGGAAGTTTCACAGACACTATAGTTAAAGTCGACATTAGAATAATTATTCTGTAAGCCAGCTACACTGTTAATAATATCTCTATGTAAGAAAAATAATGAGAAAGAAATCTGTTAGAAAAAGGTCATTATGAAGTCTTTGCTCATTTTTCTGTTTTTCTTTCTATTCGATTTGAACTCACACAAACATTAATTTTTCCATGTACAATTTTGGGAAGATTTTTTCATCCTTGCAATTTAAGAAGCCATAGTATTTTAACATTCAAGTTTGCATATTGCTGTCCTTAAACAAACAAACAAAACTTCTAAACCTACAAGTCTTAAGGAATTTGATCTTCCTATGATTGTACTGGTTTGTTTTGATGTACTGGTATCAAGGGAGGCTATATGTGGCTTGTAGTAGGGAATATGTTAGAAATCTTTACCATATTCTTCTAATGTGGTTGTGAATTTAAAATATCTTTACAACAATACTATATGAAAAGAGTCTAATGATATTTTATATGTAAAAATTTTGTCTGAAATGAGATTGAGTTTTGTCTTATAAATTGGTATTATACTACTGAAAGAAAGTGGAAAAATATGTAGAGAAACATGAACTTCAATTACCAATAACTTCAACAGGTAACATAATATCTGTATTCTTCAAGAATTATTTATCTTTTTAAATATGTTAGCTCCACTTTGTTCTAAACTTTCTTCTTTAAGAAATGATGATAATAAATAACATCTTTTTTTTTTGCATTAAAACAACTGTTTTTGAATGTGAAAATACACCACCCACCATTTTTACCATAGTGTATGGCTGAAAATATCTTAGGGAAAAACAATTTATTGCTTATGCTGCCCAACAACCTTCCAAACAAACAGAATTCCAAAACTGAGTTTAAATATGAAATGAGTGTCACTGAATTCACATAACAGTCTTTAAGTTATAAGGGCCCAGGAGAGATATATTAGGCTCTCAAGGACTCTTCTCCTCTTGGGCATGTGTGTATGATTTCCTTGTAATCAGCATAGTTACAACACTTGAGATGGACCTTGTTATTGTCTCCCTTTGTAGATATTGACTTTGGTGATGGAGGGTGTGAGATTGACACAAAGTGGATTTGTGGTGATTGAGTTTGAAGGTCAACCTAATTGGATTAGCAAATATGTGGTTAGCTGCTAAAATATTATTTATTTTTGATGCTTTAAGTAAACAGTGAGCACTGGGTTTCTGTTGGAAGGAAACCTCAAGTAGTTCAGAATGAATCAGAATGACTGTGGTTGCAACTCTATTTCCAGGGAAGATTAACATGTTATTCTCAGGCACTTAGGTCTATGAACCACCACTTAATTTCCACATATTTTAAAAGACATTAGAACAGATTAACAAAGAGAAATGAATTATTTGGCCAAAACAGAAAAGGATCTGTGATGATTAGTCTTAATAGGGAATGACATAATCTAGAATCATTGGGAGATGGGCTTCCAAGCATGGTTGAAGACATTAATGCCACTGTAGGTGGCATTATTCTCTAGACAGGATATTTTGGATTGTGTAAAAGTAGAGAAAAGAAACTAACAATATCCTGCATTATTAACTCATTATGTTCTGCATTATGTCCATGAACATAATGGCAGTAGTCCCCTGAAGCTCTTACTGCTATGACTTTTCTGCCACAAGGAACTGAAAGCCAATAAACCCTTTCTCCTTTCAGTGGCTTTTGTCTTGAATATTTTATCATAGCATCAGGAAGCAAATCATCAGTGGAAATATTTAGTTTATTTCCTATCATGACTGTGGATTATTTTACAATTTATAGACAAAGACATTGTCATAAGACAAAGGCCAGAACACATGTAAATTTAACTGTATGATAAGCCGATTGGTCATTTTGTTGGTGAAGACTTAGCCCCCAGGTTCACATCTCTGTTACAAAGATAGGGTATCCTTTGTCTTCTAATTTTGAGAAAGATGAGTGTCTTATATTTTTGCAGAATTTTGGTCCTGACAAGGTTCTTTTTCAATTTTGTTTTTATCCATAGAGAATGAGAGTGGAACATTTTATGTCTTATCTTTGAAGGTCAATGTCAGCTCCTGATTCCTGCACATTTGTAGAGCACACTAATTCTGCAAGGGGTAAAACAGTGACAAACTGGTGTTGAAGTGAGGGACACTGTATTTCTTTTGAATATCTTCAGCATAGGATCCCAGTAATAATAGAAGTGGGTGAATAGAATAAGAATGATCGACCCTCAGGCTGCGCAAACTCCATCTAGTAGCTGAATGCTTGCAGAGATCAATGATATAGACAAAATGAGTTCTTCCTGGGATGGGCATACACTGGCTATTAGAACTCTGTCTTCTCTGGTTTTAGATTGCAGGAATCGCATCAATAATCACCAGGTGGTCAAGATTTTGGCCTCAGGTTGAAAGTCTCTTACTGACCTTCCTGGTTCCCACCTTGCAGAAGATCTGTTGTGGTACTTCTCAGATTCAGTATTCAAAGACTTTTTGTACTGTTTCCTCTTAGGAATCCATTTCCATATGTCTCTCTGTGGGTCCTTTCAATTCTCTTCCTGTGGCGAACCCTGACTGAACCACTGGTGTTGATGGGCATTTGTTCATGTTTCTCTTCACAACCCGCTCCTCACTCAATTTTCCAGTCGTTGACTTTCATTTCGAAATCTAGTACATGAGATAAGAATCCCAGAAAGCCAATGAGAGTCTTACATATCATTGACAATATTCTTCGGTCCAGCAATTACTGTTACATTTCAGTTTTGAACAAAGGGTTCTTTTGCAGATTCTTTGTATTATAAATCAAATAATTGAAACATAATTCCTGAACGATGCATGACCATTTTAAAATTTTTATTTTTTTTTTGTTTACTGCTATTTTTGTGTACACGCTTATCATCCACTGTGGCAGATAACAGAACAACTTTGTGGAGTTGGATCTTTTCTTCTGCCATGAAACTCTCAGGGCCAATGATTTTTTTTTTTTACCTTCTAAGATATTTTGCCTTTCTTCTTGTGAACAATTTTAATAGAGTTTGAGGGCAAAACAAAAAGGCTGACAAAATGGAGATCTTGGCATCTTCTAGGAAAATTCTGAGTAATTGGAACAGAGAAAGTTATCCTTCTTAAAGTAGAAGTCAAGAAATTAGACAGCTTCAATGGTGAATTTTGCAGTAGTTGTATGGGTGGTGCAGAGGTCTGTTTTCACAAGCATGTCAGGGCAACCAGGCTTAGGATTTTGTCTGCTATCCTAGAAAAGGAGATGTTAGTAGGGAAATGGCAAAAGTTTTGCTTAAGGTTTCTAGGTGTGCTACCTTAGAGAAGTCTCTTCAGCTTAAGTATGAGCATAGCATGGCATAATAAAACTAGAAGGGAGCCTTATAACACTGAAGAAACTGCAGTAGGTTCAAGGAATGGTATCAAGTAGGAATAGCATAAACCTTGGAATAAAGTAAGCCTCACTCTAGTTTCTGACTCATTTACTTAGCACTAATATTAGCAATTATTTATTGATTACTTAAACAAAGTGTGCCAAATGCTTTAAGATAATTATCTCATGTAATTTTCTTAATGTCTTTGTTATAGATACTATTTTCATTTCCATTTTAAAAGTAAAGGCAGGGAAGATTAGAGACATTAAGCCAAATGCACACAGTGAGTGTGTGACACAGGTGCATTAGGTGTACAGATGTGCAGTATTCAGTGTCTTCTTATCACGTCTTTGACAAGAAGGGGTCTATAAGTGAATTTTATTCTTGCATTTGTGCTTTTAGCATGTGTGGAAGATTTCATCTAAAACTTCAAACTTGTATCTTTTCTTGAAAAAATAAAGAGATGCCACCTTAGCCACAATCCACTGGGAGCTATTTCCTGCAAAGATATGGATGTTTAGCTAGCATTCGTATGCATTCCTTCTGCAGGTGGCTGTCCTTCTCCATAGTTGCTACATTTTAAGAACAACTAATCATTTTTCAACATTGGTGGTATTCTTATATTTGAAGAGTGAATAGCAGGGAGTGGATGAAGAAATAATCTAGAGGGTGGAAAATTTTAAAGAAAAAGAGAAAATGCACAGTTTATTGCAGAGGTAAAAGTTCCTTTTCTTTTTAAAATATTTTTATTTTGTATAGGTGTTTTGCCTGTGGACGTGAGGTCTGTGGTAGCCAGAAGAGGCAGTTTGAATTCCTGAAACTGGATTTACAAATAGTTGTGAACTACCATGTGGGTGCTGATAGTCGATCCTTGGCCCTTTAGAAGGCAGACAGGTGTCCTTACCTAGTGAGTCATGGCTATAGTCCTAAGAATTTTCTTCTTATTTAATATGCAACATTATATCTGATTTATTAATTTATATTGTATGTCGGCTTATGTGTTGGTTAGTGTTTTGTGACCTTGATACAAACTAGAGACAACTGGAAAGGGAGGACCTCAGTTGAGAAGTTAACTCCAACAGATCAGCCTGTGATCATGTCCATGGGGCATTTTCTTGATTCCAGTTGGTGGAAGAGGGGATATCCCACTGTGAGTGGTGTCATCCCCTACACAGATCATTCTTGGCAGTATAGGAAAGGTAGATGGATGTGAGCATGAGAGCAGGCAGTAAGTAGGTTTCCTCCAGTTCCCATCATGGCCTCCCTTTATGATGGACTGTGATATCTAAACTAAAATAAACCATTTCACCTCACGTTGATGTTGGTTAGCAAGAGAAAACAAACTAGAAAGGATTCTGTGAAGGCCTAAATTCATGAACATTCCACTATGCTATCATGTAGGCTTTGGAAACTATATTTGCTTTTCCAAGACTCCCCACTCCTTATTTTAACAATGGAAGTTTTACATCAGGATGAAGCAAGCTCATTCATGAAACCCCTAGTATCTAGCAGCTGGCAGCTAATAGGAGCTGTTGCCCCTTCCATTATTTTTCCTATAAGTATGAATCTGATCTACATTACGATCAGATTATACTGAGAGCACTCTGCTTCTGTATTGATGGGTTTGTTGCCCATTCTCTTGCAAACAGCTATCTACATGATCTTGTACCTTATTGGTATATAGACAGCTCATTTCTGATTTGCATTTTATAAAATGAAGAGTAATTGACATGACATGGCTGGATCAAGAGTTTCTGGAAACTTTCTATGGCAAGCAGAAAATCAAGTAACAGTACCTGCATTCTAACACTACTATTCAAAAGACAATCTGTGTGATAGAAAGAGGCCAGATTACACATCTAGAATACAAGGCAAACTGAGTATCAGGAACATGAAGCACTTGAATTACTGTCGATGTTTGCCAGTGGCTGTCACCAGGAGCGACTCTTCCAGGGTCCATTATGTCAATGAGGGAAGAAAAAAAATGACCACAATTTGGCAGCACTTTTCATTAACACTGTGTGGGTAACATTTTAAAAGTCATGACATTTTGAATAAGAACTCACCTTTGGCCTGCAAGACTGTACTGTCTTAGGAAAACTGGTGGCATTGCCTAGCGGAAAATCAAATACAAGCACTTGAGGAGCTGTCTTTGTAGAAAGTGCCAAAAAAGTGAACTGAATAGTTCTAGAGATGGAGACTACTTGAGCTCTAGAAACATACTCTACTCTGTATCTTTTTCTTCTTACTTCTTGCTATGTCTCCCAGTTCTCAATATGGGAAACTATTCTTTTTCAAAAATAAATAAATGATAGATAGATAGATAGATAGATAGATAGATAGATAGATAGATAGATAGATAGATAGAAAGATAGATTAGATAGATAGATAGATAGATAGATAGATAGATAGATAGATAGATAGATAGATAGATAAATAGATAGATAGATAGATAGATAGATAGAAAGATAGATAGATAGAAAGAAAGATAGAAAGATAGATAGATAGATAGATAGATAGATAGATAGATAGATAGATAGATAGATAGATAGATAGAACAATTGTACCTCAGAAAAAGTAATGCATTGGCTCAAGGTTTAAATGTACTTATATGCATAAGACAATGAATAGGATTAACTCCTTAGAACTCTCAAGGCAAGTTGTTGGCTACATACAACTCTTTTCATTGCATTCACTGTATTCTTGCAAGAATCAGGAAAGAGTATCTTTCCTCATCCAGAAGCACAGATACAGGGACAAAGAGAGACTGTAAACCTTGTGCTTATCTCACATTGTTCCTTATTTCTCTGCGTCTGTAGGGATATATAGTGTGCATGCATGTTTCCAGGGGTATGTGGGCAGGCATATGTGCTTGTGGTATGAGAAACTAATGTCAGATGTCTTCAAGTGATTGTTCTCCACTTTATATATTGAGGTAGTATCATCTACTTGAACCAAATAACATTCAGCTACTCTAGCTTTCCAAATGGCTCATAGATCCCTTGTCTCTTCCTCTTAAATAGTGAGATTACAGGTGGGCCAATGGCCTGATAGGCATTTACATAAGTGGTTGGGATGGAATCTGAACTCTTGTGGGACAAATCATTTCTGAAGCTCCTTATCCTCATTCTCAATATTGGTTATGACTCCTTATTTCCAAGGCAATAAAACTGACTTAAAGAACCCTAAGAAAATTAAGAATTTGGAAAATATTGTGGTTAGTGTTAATTTCCAGCTTAGCATAATCCAGAATCATCAAAGATAAACCTCTCAGCAGGTCTATGTGTTTTATCTTGATTATATTAACTGAGATGGGAAGACCTACCCACTGTGATCAGCATCATTCCCATCTGGAAGTGTCTGAGCTGTATAAAGACAGGAAATTGAACAGCTGGAAACATTCATTATTCTAAGCTTCCTGAGCACAGGTGAGACAGAACCAGCTTTCTTGGCACCTCACCATGATGATGGACTATTCCCTTAAACTGTGAAACTGAATAAACCAGTTCTCTCTTAAGTTGCTTTTGTCTAAGCATTTCACCAGAGCAACAGGGAAAGAAGCTAAAGCAAATATGGAGAGGTCCAAAGAATGGACCGCATTTCTAAAAGTCTATGATCTCAATTTTATAAATGAAAAAGTCACTTGGAAAAATCAGGGAACAGGAGTAGATTGTTTTGATGGGGCACCATCACTAAACTAACAAGTTAGACTTTTACCTTATGAAATGATGAGTCCCTAAGAGGAATATTTCAGTGAGTGACCATCTGTCTTCTGCCATGCTGACCAGGAAAGCAGGGTCACTGGTAGCTGTGCTGACTAGTCTTATATAAATTCGACACAAGCTAGAGTTATTTGAAAGGAAGAAATTTCAATTGAGAAAAAAAGCCTTCATAAGATCCAACTTTAAGACATTCTCTTTGTTTATATATATATATATTTTTTGTTTTATTATTTGTTTTTACTTCTGGAGAAGAGAGAAACAAAGAAGCAAATAAAATGGCAGTTAAGAGTTTCCCCAAGATAGGGATCACAGAAGAGGGTTGATACAAGCAATAGCCAATAGTGGGTTCACCAATGGAAGTAAAATTCTTTTTGATGTCTCTAAAACATTTTTATTTGCTACTATAGTTTAATTTATCAATTATAATTTATACCCTAGGGAGCTCTCAGAGACTGAGGGACAAACCAAGATCATGTACCATGGTATAGAGTGAGTCCCTCAGCACAGGCACACATGTAGCAGAGGACTGCCTTGTCCAGCCTCAGTGGGAGAGTATGTGCCAAATATTGCAGAGTTGATGTGCCAGGGTGGGAGGATACCCAGAGGTGCTCCACCCTCTCATAGGCAAAAGGGAGCAAGGATAGGAGGAGGGACTCTGTGTGTGTGTGTATGGGGGGGATCTTGAGGGAGCAGTGTTTGGGATGTAAATAAATAAATAAATAAAATTTTAAAACCTATCAATCTATAAGTTCTATTTGGATATATAAATTGACATGTAAATATATGTGATTTTTCTTTATATTAAATGGCTCCTCAACCTCCTCAATTTCTTTCCTGAAAAGTGAAATGGGTGCAGAGTAGAATAGTGGTATCTGTGGTTCTCATTACTCAAGTTGTCTGTAGTGCAGAATTGGTAAAGAGCAAAATCTCATTGTTTTAGAGGGTTAGCTTTTCTTTTTTCTTTTTATTTATGCTCTTCTCATACAATTCATCCCAACTGTAACCTCCCTTCCCTCCACTACTCCCAGATCTCCACTTCCCCCATCCACTGCTCTTCCATCCCTTCAGCATAGAAAAAGCATCCCAGGGATATCAACAAAATACTGCATAACAAGATACAGTAAGACAAGGTACGAGCTCTCCTATCAAGGATGGATGAGCTAACCCAGTAGGAGGAAAAGGCTCCCAAGAATAAGCAAAAGAATGAGAGATACCACATTCCCACTGTTAGGAGTTAAAAAAAACTCCATATTAAACAACAACAACAACATGCACACACATACACACACATGTACACACCCATATACATACATACATACATACATACATACATACATACATACATACATACATATATACATGACCTATCACAGATTCATGCAAGCTTCATGATTGCCACTTCAGTCTGTGTGAGCACTTATGAGCCATGCTCAGTTGATTCTATAGGCTGTGTTCTCCTGTGCTGGGGACCTACCTGGCATCACAAGTACTGCAATGGAACCCAGAGTTGGATGAAACCTAAAGACTGATGATCTATGGCCTTGTAATTCTCTGGGAGCCAGAAGCTGATGGCCTCTGGAAATTTAAGTCTTCCTTACCATTCTGTGCTGATAAGCGCTGGTTTCTTATTCTGTAACTCTCTTACTATTTGTGCTTGAATAAGTGCTGGCTTCTCTTCTCTCTAGCCCAAGGACCTCTTGCTAGTCAGGTGAGAGACTTAGAACTCATTAACTCTTCATGAACCAGAGAGAAAAGAGAGGAAAAAATTAAAATCTTTACACGGGCAATATACATACACAGATACCTACATGTTCACACACACATGCACACGCACACATACACGCACCCCTCTCCTAGATGGCTCCTGACACTCACGGTGTCTTTAAGTCCTCTGGATCCTACAATCCTTCCTTCCACTCTTCTAGAAGGGTTTCTTGAGCTCTGCCCAATGTGTGGCTGTGGGTCTTTGCATGAGCTCCAAATAGCTGTCGGCGGGAAACCTCTTTGATAATGATTGGGCTAGGCATTTATCTGTAAGTTTAGCAGAATATTATTAGAATCATTTTATCGACTTCTCTTTCAGGTTGTATTTGGTTCTAGGTCTCTGGCTCATCCAACAACAGGAAAGGGAATTCAGGAAGTTTCTACTGCACCAGAATTCCATATTGCTGCCCAAATACACACTGATTCCAGTCATCTCTCCACATACTTTCTTCCTCTGTCCCTCCTTACACTACCCAATCCTTCTTGTTCCCAAGCTATCCTACTACCAGGTTACCTGCAAAATCTATTCTACTTCCCCTTCCCAGGGAGATCCATTTGTCCCTACTAAAATTCTTTTAGCATCTGTTGGTCTGTGGATTGTAGTGAGATTATACTTTACATAACGGATAATATCCATTTATTAGTGAGTACATACCGTGCTATGTCTTTCTGGGTCTAGGTTGCGTCATTACTTAATTAATGATTGATGGGATGGGAGCAGCATACTGTTGCTTGTTTCATCCCTCGACTGATTGGTCCTGGGTTCTATAAGGAAGTGACAGGGAGCAAGCCAATAAGCAGCAACCCTCCATGGCCTCTATATCAGCTCATGCTTCAGTTTTCTGTCTTGACTTCCTTCATTGATGAACTACAATGTAGAAATGTAAGCCTGATAAACCTTTTACTCCCTAACTTTCTTTTTGGTCATGGTGTTCCTTTGTAGCAATAGAAACCCTAACTAAGTCAGTGTCTCATGTCTTTAATCTGGCACATGTAATCAGACTTGTGGATCACCTCAAGGTAGAGGTCGGCCTGAGATACATAGCAAGACTATCTTAAAAGATCTTGAAACAAAACAAAACAAAACACTATATTGTTTTCTCTGTCATTACAAGTGTGGGGAGGTCCCAGGAGGACAAATTTCTTTGTTTTGAAAAGGACACAATTTCTGTAGATATCCATTTGCAATAGAAAAACAGACATTGTCAGCACCCAGTTAAAATATAAAGAAAGGTAGTAGAGCACAGGGTGTGCGGCGCCACGGAGACTGCCCTCCGCCATCTTTGCTCCAGTGACCAGGTAGTTGGGACCGCCAGGCTCAGAGACAGACAGGCATAATATCGCTTCGGGTTCAGGCAGCTTGTGTGTAACCTGCTCCCAGGTGCTGGACTGATCTGCAGTAACCAGCGCGCCAGTGCCGCGGTGGGACCTTCTGCCTGGTGGAGGGACCCCGCGCAGGGAGGGAGCCTGCCAGCTTCCCTTCCGCGACCTCTGTTCCCGCGGACTGCGCTGGAGAGACCGGTACCCAGGCTCTCCCCTCGATATAACATCACTTGGGACACGGCCTGTTGGGGCTTCCTTCTGTGCCCGAGGGCGGGTTGGCACTGTGGTCGTCTGGGTGCCAGATCGGCGGGCCATCGTGACCACAGGGTGAGCAGCGCCACGGAGAGTGCCCTCCGCCATCTTTGCTCCAGTGACCAGGTAGTTGGGACCGCCAGGCTCAGAGACAGACAGGCATAATATCGCTTCGGGTTCAGGCAGCTTGTGTGTAACCTGCTCCCAGGTGCTGGGCTGATCTGCAGTGACCAGCGCGCCAGATCTGCTGTGGGACTTCTGCCTGGCAGAGGGACGCCCCCTCCCCCCCCCCAGGAGAGATCACACACCCCTGCACAGGGCAGGAGCCTGCCAGCCTCCCTTTGGCGACCTCTGCTCCAGGAATCCACTAGGCTGAGCCTTTAGATGTGCAAGGCCTCCCCAATATAAGATCACTTGGGGCAAAGCACATTAGGGCTCCAAAGTCACTCAGGAGCAGGCAGGCCCCAGAAATCGGTGCCAGGGGAATCCTGGTAATCCAGGGGGGGCAGAAATAGCTTTGCAGGCTCACAGGAGGTCCAACCAACAGCCAGTGGCAGCAGGACCAACTAACACCAGAGGTATCCAGATGGCAAAAGGCAAACGTAGGAATGTTACTAACAGTAATCAAAGTAATGTGGGACCATCCGAACCCAACTCTCCAACAGCAGCAAGTCCTGGATACCCCACCACACCCGAAAGACAAGATCTGGATTTAAAATCACTTCTCATGATGCTATTAGAGGATCACAAGAAGGACACAAATAAATCTCATAAAGAGTTACAGGAGACCATGAATCAACGGTTAGAAGCCCTTACAAAGGAAACACAAAAATCGCTTAGAGAAATGCGGGAGAACATGGATCAAAAGATGGAGGCGCACAAGGAGACAACACAAAAATCGCTTAACGAGATGAATCAACGGGTAGATGCACTCACAAAGGAATCACAAAATTTGCATAAAGAAATGCAGAAGAATATGGGTCAACAGACGGATGCCCTTAAGGAGGCAACACAAAAATTGCTTAAAGAAATGAATCAACGGTTAGATGCCCTTACAAAGGAAACACGAGAACTGCTTAAAGATATGCAGGAGACGATGGATCAACAGATGGAATCCCATGAGGAGGAAACACAAAAATCGCTCAGAGAAATGCAGGAGAACGTGGGTCATCAGGAAGAAATCCTGAAAGAGGTAATGCAAAAATACCTTAAAGAAACACAGGAAAATACAAACAAACAAGTGAAGGATCTCAGCAAATCCATCCAGGAACTAAAAAAGGAAGTAGAAACAACTAAGAAATCACAAAGGGAGACAACTTTGGAGATAGAAAACCTTGGGAAGAAATCAGGAGTCATAGATGCAAACATCAACAATAGAATACAAGAGATGGAAGAAAGAATCTCAGGTGCTGAAGATTCCATAGAAAGCATCGACTCAACAGTCAAAGAAAATGCAAAATGCAAAAAACGCGTAACCCAAAACATCCAGGAAATCCAGGACACAATGAGAAGACCAAACCTAAGGATTATAGGTATAGATGAGAGTGAAGATTTGCAACTTAAAGGGCCAGTAAACATCTTCAACAAAATTATGGAGGAAAACTTCCCTAACTTAAAGAGAGAGATGCCGATGAACATACAAGAAGCCTACAGAACTCCAAACAGACTGGACCAGAACAGAAATACCTCCCGTCACATAATAATCAAAACACCGAATGTTCTAAACAAAGAAAGAATACTAAATGCAGTAAGAGAAAAGGGCCAAGTAACATACAAAGGAAGACCTATCCGAATCACATCAGACTTCTCACCAGAGACTATGAAAGCCAGAAGATCCTGGGCAGATCTCATGCAGACACTAAGACAGCACAAATGCCAGCCTAGACTACTATACCCAGCAAAACTCTCAATCACCATAGATGGAGAGACCAAGATATTCCATGATAAAACCAAATTTTCACAATATCTTTCCACAAATCCAGCCCTGCAACGGATAATAGGTGGAAACCTCCAATACAGGGAGAGAAACAACACCCTGGAAAAAATGAGATAATAACCTTCTTGAATCAAACCCAAAAGTAGATAACCACTCAAACATAAAGATAGCGTCAAGAATGGCAGATGGCAATAATCACTATGCCTTAATCTCTCTTAATATCAATGGTCTCAATTCCCCAATTAAAAGACATAGACTAGCAGACTGGATACGTAAACAGGACCCAGCATTTTGCTGCATGCAGGAAACGCACCTCAGTGTCAAAGACAAACACTACCTCAGAGTAAAAGGCTGGAAAACAATTTTACAAGCAAATGGCCCCAAGAAACGAGGTGGAGTAGCCATCCTAATATCGGATAAAATTGATTTTCAACCCAAAGTCATCAAAAAAGACACAGAAGGACACTACATACTGATCAAGGGAAAAATCCACCATCAAGAACTCTCAATCCTGAATATCTATGCTCCAAATGCAAGGGCACCCTCATTCGTAAAAGAAACTTTACTAAAACTCAAAGCACACATCGCACCGCACACAATAATAGTGGGTGACTTCAACACCCCGCTCTCTGAAATGGATCGTTCAGGAAAGCAGAAACTAAACAGGGACACAGTGAATCTAATTGAAGCCTTGGACCAAATGGAACTAACTGATATATATAGAACATTTCATCCTAGAGCTAAAGAATACACCTTCTTCTCAGCTCCTCATGGTACCTTCTCCAAAATTGACCATATAATTGGTCACAAATCAGACCTCAACAGATACAAGAAGATAGAAATAATCCCATGCCTCTTATCAGATCACTATGGAATAAGGGTGGTCTTCAATGGCAACAAAAACAAAAGAAAACCCACGTACACATGGAGGCTGAACAATGCTCTACTCAATGATAACTTGGTCAAGGTGGAAATAAAGAAAGAAATCAAAGACTTTTTGAAAGTTAATGAAAATGAAGGCACAACATACCCTAACTTATGGGACACAATGAAAGCAGTGCTAAGAGGAAAATTCATAGCCCTGAGTGCCGCCAAAAAGAAACGGGAGACAGCATACACTAACAGCTTAATGGCACACCTGAAAGCCCTGGAACAAAAAGAAGCAAATACACCAAAGAGGAGTAGAAGGCAGGAAATCATCAAACTCAGGGCTGAAATCAATCAAGTAGAAACAAATAAAACCATACAAAGAATCAACAAAACGAGGAGTTGGTTCTTTGAGAAAATCAACAAGATAGATAAGCCCTTAGCCAGACTAACCAGAGGGCACAGAGATAGTATCCAAATTAATAAAATCAGAAACGAAAAGGGAGAGATAACAACAGAAACTGAGGAAATTCAAAAAATCATCAGATCCTACTACAAAAACCTGTATTCAACACAACTAGAAAATCTTGAGGAAATGGACAATTTCCTTGACAGATACCAAGTACCAAAATTAAATCAGGATCAAATAGACCATCTAAACCGTCCTATAACCCCTGAAGAAATAGAAGTTGTCATTGGAAGTCTTCCAACCAAAAAAAGCACAGGTCCAGATGGTTTTAGTGCAGAATTCTATCAGACCTTCAAAGAAGACCTAACACCAATACTCTTCAAACTGTTCCACAAAATAGAAACAGAAGGAACACTACCCAACTCGTTCTATGAAGCCACAATTACACTAATACCAAAAGCACACAAAGATCCGACAAAGAAAGAGAATCTCAGGCCAATCTCTCTTATGAATATCGATGCAAAAATACTCAATAAAATTCTTGCCAACCGAATCCAAGAACACATCAAAACGATCATTCACCACGATCAAGTAGGCTTCATCCCAGGGATGCAGGGATGGTTCAATATAAGGAAATCCATCAATGTAATCCACTACATAAACAATCTCAAAGAAAAAAACCACATGGTCATCTCATTAGATGCTGAGAAAGCATTTGACAAAATTCAGCATCCTTTCATGCTAAAGGTCTTGGAAAGATCAGGAATTCAAGGCCCATATCTAAACATAGTAAAAGCAATTTACAGCAAACCAGTAGCCAGCATCAATCTAAACGGAGAGAAACTTGAAGCAATCCCACTAAAATCAGGGACTAGACAAGGCTGCCCTCTCTCTCCATATCTTTTCAATATAGTACTTGAAGTTCTAGCTAGAGCAATTAGACAAGAAAAAGAGGTCAAAGGGATACAAATTGGAAAGGAAGAAGTCAAACTATCACTATTTGCAGACGATATGATAGTATACTTAAGCGACCCAAAGAACTCCACCAGAGAACTCCTACAGCTGATAAACGACTTCAGCAAAGTGGCCGGATATAAAATCAACTCAAGCAAGTCAGAAGCCTTCCTATACTCAAAGGATAAGCAGGCTGAGAAAGAAGTAAGAGAAATAATACCCTTTACGATAGCCACAAACCATATTAAGTATCTTGGCGTGACGCTAACCAAACAAGTGAAAGATCTGTATGACAAGAACTTCAAGTCTCTGAAGAAAGAAATTGAAGAAGACCTCGGAAGATGGAAAAATCTGCCATGCTCATGGATTGGCAGGATTAATATAGTAAAAATGAGCATCTTACCAAAAGTAATACACAGATTCAATGCAATCCCCATCAAAATCCCAACTCAATTCTTCATAGAGTTAGAAAGAGTAATTCAAAAATTCATCTGGAATAACAGAAAACCCAGAATAGCTAAAACTATTCTCAAGAGTAAAAGAACCTCTGGGGGAATCAGTATCCCGGACCTCAAGCTGTACTACAGAGCAATAGTGTTAAAAACTGCATGGTATTGGTACAGTAACAGACATGTAGATCAATGGAACAGAATTGAAGACCCAGAAATGAATCCACACTCCTATGGTCACTTGATCTTTGACAAAGGAGCTAAAACCATCCAGTGGAAAAAAGATAGCCTTTTCAACAAATGGTGCTGGCTCAGCTGGAGGTCAACATGCAGAAGAATGCAAATTGACCCATCCTTATCTCCTTGCACTAAGCTCAATTCTAAGTGGATCAAAGATCTCCACATAAAACCAGACACACTGAAACTAATAGAAGGGAAACTAGGGAAGAACCTTGAACATATGGGCACAGGGGAGAATTTCCTGAACAGAACTCCAATAGCTTATGCTCTAAGATCAAGAATAGACAAATGGGACCTCATTAAATTACAAAGTTTTTGCAAGGCAAAAGACACCGTCAAAAAGACAAAGCGGCAACCAACTAACTGGGAAATGATCTTTACCAACCTTACATCCGACAGAGGGCTAATATCCAAGATATACAAAGAACTCAAGAAGTTAAACTCCAGAGAGGCAAGTAACCCTATTAAAAAATGGGGTACAGAGCTCCACAAAGAGTTCTCACCTGAAGAATATCTAATGGCTGAGAAGCACCTAAAGAGATGTTCATCATCCTTAGTCATTAGGGAAATGCAAATCAAAACAACCCTGAGATTCCATCTCACACCAGTCAGGATGGCTAAGATCAAAAACACAGGAGACAGCAGTTGTTGGCGAGGATGTGGAGAAAGAGGAACACTCCTCCACTGCTGGTGGAATTGCAGGCTGGTACAACCACTCTGGAAAGCAGTCTGGCGGCTCCTCAGAAAACTGGGCATGACACTTCCGGAGGATCCGGCTATACCACTCCTGGGCATATACCCAGAGACTTTACCTGCATGCAATAAGGACACATGCTCCACTATATTCATAGCAGCCTTATTTATAATAGCCAGAAGCTGGAAAGAACCCAGATGTCCCTCAACGGAGGAATGGATTCAGAAGATGTGGTATATTTACACAATGGAATACTACTCTGCAATTAAAAACAATGAATTCACGAAATTCCTAGGCAAATGGTCAGAACTTGAAAATATCATCCTTAGTGAGGTAACCCAATCACAAAAGATCACACATGGTATGAAGTCACTGATAAGGGGATATTGACCCAGAATCTCAGAATACCCTAGACACAATCAGCATATCAATAGATTTCTAAAAAGATGGAAGGAGAGACCCCTGGTCCTGGAAAGACTGGATGTAGGGGAACGCCAGGACAGAGTAATGAGAGGGGGTTGAACGGAGAAAAGAGGGAGGGAAGGGGGCTTATGGGACTTTCGGGGAGGGAGGAAACGGGAAAGGGGAAGTGATTTGGAATGTAAATTAAAAAAATAAAATAAAATTAAATTAAAAAAAAAAAAAAAAAAAAAAAAAAAAAGAAAGGTAGTAGAGCCATTATCACTGTGGAAAGTGCTTGCAAATGTAGTGGTAATGTAGACCACAGGCTTTCCTGAGACTAAATTAACAGAGTTATATTTTATTCTCCATTAAATGGATGCTTATTTCTGTGAGTGCTTATTTTGCTACTTTTAATTTTGCTTTACTCTTCTCTCAACTCTGCAAGACGTTCCTTTGTCTCTGGTGAGATGTGTAAAAAAAAATCACATAATTTGGCAGATCTAGGTAAAGTGTGTTCCCTAGGATTCAGTGAAGTGTGCCTAATACAGGTTAGGATACAGAAGTGCTATAACATGCAAGCAATGAGAAACTTTCTTTCTACTTTTTATCCAAAAGCAGAGGGTCAATGAGGTTGTTTGTAATGGTAAGACAGCCCATTTTTTTCTATCCAGAGCTTGGGATAATAAATGCTTCTCTAACGAGATTAGAAACACATGCATCTATTTACAGGTTAGTGGACATATTTTATGGAAACACTATCTTCTGAAATATAAGCACTTCATTTTCATTAAGATACTTTGTGGTATTTAATGATCAATCAAAGACGGATGAGGCAATGGCCAAATTGGCTATCATTTTAACTTGTGGGAAGCCATTTCAAGACTGCTCATGGAAAATTACTTAAAGAAACAATAAATAACGATAGACTTTTCATGGGTGGCTTTGTAGTTTCTAGAAATCCTGGATAAACTATGACCAAAGATTCATGTAAGTGTACCTGACACAGTAGAGGAAGAAGGGAAAATGAAAAGTTCTACTGTCAAAGATTCTGGCTTCATTTATAAAATAAAAGAAAATTTATTTTATTTTATAAAATTTACAAAATGCAAGATTTTTATATACAATTTACGTGGAAGTACATTATGTATTGTTGCACACCAAGGATGTTCACCATATGTGAAGTCCCAGAAGACTTTCGAAGATGAAATGATTGGAATATACCTCATTAGTGTTTTCTAAACATTGTCCTGGTTGCCTTTAAGAAAGTCAAATAACAGTGTATGGGAAGATGCAGAATCATCATGTGAGTGCTCTCTGCTGAGGTCTTGTATGATAAAGTCCAGGAATTTGCATGTTCACTATTATTCTTAGGAAATGGGCTAGTGGCAAGATGAAGCTAGCTAAAGTAAAAATTCTATAGTGAGGACCTTAAATAAATGAGATGGAGAAAGAAAAAGGACAGATGATGAGGGTAACAGAGATGTTCAAGAATGCCTCCTTGGAGTGACTCTTGGCATTTAACAGTAAGTAAATAAATATAAAAACATAATATAACATGAATTTCACGTTTACCAGGGCAGCAACTTTTTTCCCCATCAGTTAGCTACAGACTTATTTTCAAAGACAAGCTTCCTTTCTGTCTTCTTATTCCTATGGTTTAGAGAAATCCAATTTCAAATATTTAGGATGATAAAAAAATAGGAAACAATAATCAAGATGATGACAGAAACTAGAGTTCTTCTAGGAGCCTGTGTACACACGTTCTCCTGCTTTTTTGTTCTTTTATTTGTCATCATGTGGAGTTGCTATCATTTTGAATAGCTGCTTAGTATCAAATGATATTTTATATTAGCAAATGACCATGGTCTGGTCAAACAACATATTCCATCTCCTTCCACTGTGACTGATGGTACAGCAATGTCCCACCAATCAGCAATGAAGGACAATCCAAGACCCTGGGATAGAACCTCAATAAAGATTAGTGAAGTCATATTTTGCCAGTCATGAATACAGAGCAAACAGCTCCCTGCTGGGCACATCAGGCAGCAATCTACCCAAAGACAACACTGATTGGAGTCTTAATACTGGAGAGAAATGGACACATTTCTGATTATGCTATATTAAATCAATCCTCTGACTTTGGAAACTGCTATTTTATTAACCTCAACTCTTCTGAAGAGGCTAAACATAATAATACTTTAAAATAAACGGACCTCTTTTAGCAATGCACTTTTCAGTGTTTATTTATTTCCAAAGTATTTGAGTCTCATTTGTCTGTTGTTTAAAATTTATAAGAGTTTGAATTTCCTGCTCTTCATGTGCTGAGAACCTTATCTGTCTTCTCATGTAGCCTGTGGGGGAAAGAGTAAAATTTCCGAGACCATGACCCTAATGTTCACTCATTCTTAGAATCTGTTACCCTTAGAGCAAGCTCTCATTCCTACAAGACCCACAAGAGAAGGGTTTTTTTCACATCCAGAGAAACCTCATGTTCCAAAACACCATCTACCAATCCCGAATGTACTCTGATCAATGTTCAACTAACACACAAAAACAACCTGTTTTTCCCTTGCTGAACATGTAGCAGCCAGATTTCCTCAAAAATGGGACCTCTGTGGGCCATTCTCTTCTGCCATTTCAGCTATTGAGCCTATGATGTGGCTTTGTTAGCAGCAAATCCATCTTCATACTGTAATCATTGCTGTGATAGATGGGATAACAGAGACTTTTGAGTGAGGCTTTGGGGGCCCGAGAGAGCTGTAATTACATCATAACCAAATCTAAATTCAAAACTGAAAGTAATCAACCTTCCTTTTACTGCAGAAATGCATGTCAATATGTAAGATACAGATTGAGGTATCTCGATAATTCAAAATCAATCACTAACCCTTCTCACCATACCACCATTCTAAATCCATGTGCCTCACTAATATTATAGCTTAACACTACTGTCCTAGAGAGAAATTCCACGGTCCCATGCTTTCTGTGGATTGCTCTGGCATTTGATTCTTATTCTGTGCTCTCCTTTAAAAATACATCCTGTCTTAATTAGGGTTTCTATTGCTGTGAAGAGACAGCCTGACCATGGCAACTCTCATAAAGCATTTAATTGAAATTGGCTTACAATTTGAAGGCTCAGTCCATTTTTATCATGTCAGGAAGCATGATGGTACGCAGGCGGACAAAGTGTTGGAGAAGTAGTTGAGAGTTCCACATGTGGATTTTCAGACAGCAGGAAGAGAATGATACACTGGGTCTGGCTTGAGCATCAGAGACCTGAAAACCCACCCTTCCAGTGACACATTTCCTCTAACAAAGGCACACTTACTCCAACAAAGCTATACTCCTAATTGTGTCACACCTTATGGACCTATTTGGGCCATCTTCATTAAAACCACCACATATCCTTTAAGGTGTTAGAAGGATCAGTGTGCATTCTGGTAAAATGGTAGCATTTGTGATGAATGGGAGAGCAAAATATTGGGGACAAGAAATAAATGTAAATTTTAAAAGGTTAAGAAACTCAATTATTATGTAAATTGTATTTACTTACTATCTGTAAAACAAAACACTATTTTTGTTTTTAAAGATAATATTATTCTTTTTACAGATATGACCAAATAATATTTCAGAACAAATTTAATACTTAAGTTGTTATGTTTAAGGCATAATTTCTTACATAAAGTATTTAAAGTTTTTGTGATATATTCTTACAAAAAAAAGTTTACTCCATGAATGGGTAAACTTGTACGATGACATCATTCCTATGCCACCTTGTTTCTCTTTTACTGAAAGGAAAATGTCCAAAGTACAAAGGAGTTCCCAAGCTTTCATTTATTGCTCACTGATTTAAATGAATTCAACTATTAACTACCCAACTCTACCACCATCTCAGTTTGCAGTAATTCTGTAATAATCTATTTTGAGTTAGATGTTGGAATACAAATGATCAGGCCTCATTCTCTCTCAGGACCTATCTCAGTAAGTTAAGAATATAATAAAAGGGCAGAGGATATGCATCAGTAGGTAAAACAATTGCAATGAAAAGATGAAACCCAGAGTGTGAATGCCCCAAACCCATGTAAAGCAGTAGCATTGTGTAACCACAGTGCTTCTATGTGGAGAGGGAGACAAGAGACAGAACTGCTAAAACCTCATGCGCTAGCCTGGCGTAGGCAGTGGCAGATCACAAGAGCATTGTCTTAAGGTGAAAGGTGAATATCCACGCTTAAGCATGTCCTCTGAACTCTATACATACACTAGCACATATGTGTGCATGCATTCACATACACATACATCCACACATCACATGTAAGTATGTGTGTGTGCCTGCACACACACACACACACACACACACACACACACAAATACACACTCTTTAAAATAAAAAAAGGTAGAAAAGGATACAATATAAATGTACAAGCCAAACTGAAAAATACTGCTTTCCTATATATTATGGATTCTAACATTAAATATATTATAAAACATCAGAATATTTAAAATGCCTACAAGGCTGGGTACAAAAAGCAAGCAAACAAGCCAGGCACAAGCTATAGACTATTTCACACAACCCCGGCCCTGTTCTTCTTACATAACCCTATTACTCTATTACCTTATTACTTATTACTCTTATGTGTAATACATAAAGATTCAGCCAACTCTAACATTTTAGTTGAATTTTTTTGAAAGACAATGATAATTTTGTTAGATTTGGAGAGAAAAAATGTCAGGTGGGCAAGTTGTAAAATCTCAGCAAACACCTGGAAAAGAACAGAGTAGAGGGGAAAAAAAGGTTATACTATTTTAAACTAGCATAGCATGGTAGTCAGTCACATGACTAGGAAACAGCCACATGACATGGTGGAAAGCTTTAGAAAAAGATTGAGGATGGTCCCCAAAATGGTGAAGGGAAAGCCTAGATTTTAAGGAAAGTCTGCTTAGGAAAGAGAGAGAAGGAATGGAAAAGAAAGACATTATTTCAAAAATCAAGCAGACTTACGAACAGTACAGGCTATTGCTTGTAAGTTTCTGCACTAAGGGTTAGGGTGATAAAAGCTGCCCACCTACATTAGACAAATTATCCCAATATTCTAACCTTTATGATATCATAACAACCTGTGGTCAGTAATGGCCATGCTGATTCATGTCTTCCTCTCTCCCCTGCGCTCCCTGTTTGTGCAACTCTTAGTTCCACCTCCATTTTTCTTGTCCAATCACAGACCTCCTCTGCACTAATGTAATTGAAAAGGGAAAATCCTGTTACTCATGCCAATTTGGCAGAGCCTTGCAGTTTCTCCTGGATTGGGCTACCACTACTGATTTGTGTTTGGCATTTGCTATTGAACTGGGATGCTAGTATCTTGACAATGAAAAGTGGAATCACCCCCAAAGAACTACTACTAAACCCTCAACCTATTAACCTTCTTTCTTCTTTACCTCTGGTTGGTGGGCTAGAAAGGAGGTTGAAGAGTTTAAGAATCCTAAATAAAGTAGGTTTAGAGACGTATCTAAGCCTAAAGAGTTCCTGAATAGTTGTGGCATCTTTGTCCTGTTGTGAGGATGAAGCTTCCAAGGGGCCCAAACATTTGGGACTGCATACCATCAGAACCATGGCTTTTATATTCTCAGAGAGCAGCAAGTTAGATGATTTCCATGTAGATGCATGTTGTGTAATCCTCCTTCTCTACTACCACACTTACTTTCAGATCATCAAGTGAGTTAATTGAACAAATGATGGCGTGCTTGCCAAAACTAGAGAAATTGTTCTCTGACCTTGAAAGTAGTTTTAAGTGTAATCTAATTTAAATAGTCCCAGAGCCTCTAGATAAATATAACTTTGTAGATAAATTGTATTTTGGCAGAGTAAGAATTAAAACCTATTTTAATGTATTTATTAAATACATATTTAATTTATTTATGATTAATTTAATGCATTTACTAAGAATTAAAACATATGTATTTGGGAGGGTAAAAGAGCCAAGTTAGGTAATTATTTTTCCCCTAAGAGTATTACATTAATTTTTGTTTCTCAAATGGTGCGGTTCACACTAGTGTTTATGTGTTTGTTAAAACATTTGCATTTCTACAGCACATAGTCTTCCTATGGTATGGCAGTCCTGCATACATGTGAAACATCACAGTGAGGTGAGGTATAAGTGGTTGTGCCACGGATGAGGTAAACGATATTCTGGTGTGCTTCTTACACCACAGATATTGCACTTACTGACAGTGGGTACATGTGTACCTAAGTGACCCCTCTGTCTTCATACAGTATATTTTCTGTCCTTCAAGTTTCGCAGTTCTCAACAATTTGAACATAATGTACCTTGACAAAAGACAATAAGCCCTATTTTACTGTGTCCAAGTCCTAGGCCCTGATAGCCTGTTATAGTGATGTGGTTGTGAAGAGAGAGGCTTCTACTCCTCTATGATGGCAATATTGTATTTTACCCTTGCATCTGAGGCTGTCATTTCCTGCTCAGAATTTCAATTGTAAGTTTACTTCATTCTGAATAATCAAACTTGTATAAATCTTAACTATTCAGCCACATCTTTTGTCCCCTGTGAAATGGACTAAAAACTTGAGAAATGGAGGTAAGCTTTCTGTTTCTGCTTTGCATCTAGAGGAAGGAAGTCAAATACAAAAGCTCCCCCATTCCATTGTGATCTTTCAGGAGAACACAGTCCTGAAGTCGGCAGAGAAATGTGAATATAGTTTTTATTTTAACTCTATTTGATTTTAACCTGCAAATTGGCTTACAATTTTCCTCTGGTCCTGTCAGCTGGGTGTTCTCAATTAGAGAGGAAAGCATACCAAAAATAAACTTGGCTCACTTTCTTGCTGCTTAAGTGATATTTCATATCATCTGCTCCCCAGAAATCCATATCTGTTAATTCAATATCCAACTCTATCAAGAACATGGAGTGGGACCAGCTACATAAGACTGTATTATACTGAACTTCAAAAGATGTTTGGTCTTTGGAATATTGGTTCAAATATAATTGGCTGTCTGTCAGTGAATGTCTGGTAGGTAAGATGAAGGAAAACTGTAAGGTGAAGTATTTTAGATTCCAATTGAGCAAATGATCAAAATTTAACTCTTTAGCGCTAGGTCTTGAACATACATGTTTTCTCCCAGATTCCTAAGGTGCGGTTTAATCCTAGAGGTGATGACATGCAGAAGCAGTGCACTTGTGACATGATCAGGCCAGGGAGGCTCCACTTCCTAGAGATGATTATCTTTATATTAGAGTTCTATGGAGCTGATGCTTCACTTTTGCCCTTCTGCCATGCGAGAACGCAGAGAAGCACCAATGAGGAACATCTTGAACAATGCTCTGAAGTCAACTGCGCCATGTCTCAGACATCACAGTCTTCACAGAAATGAGAGACAAGATGTCACAGGCAGTTCCCTATTCTGAGGGATTCTAGGGCTGTTAACCTAATCTTTGGCAACTGAGTTCTAAAGTGTAGATCAGTTGTACTTATTCATTTCTGAATGTGAGCATTCTGGGGTTTGTCCAGGCAAAGGTAAATAGAGGAACTTGACTTTATAGTCCCTCAGTATGGATGGCGCCTTCTCTAACCCACACGTCAGAATTTTCTCTAATAGGGTGAGTCACTGGTCTCCATCGATACTCTTCACCCAGAAGTGGTTTGCAGAGATAGCAATGCATATTAACATATCATCTTATAGTTAACTGTACACTGTACTGAGCCCTCATTTCAATAGGATAGAAAAACAACTCCTCACTGTAGAGGGGTCTTCTTGGACTTCAGCACCAGGGAGAATGGGGCCAGCCAGCTAAGAGGGGAAGAGAGGTACTACAGATGTGTCTGTCTCAGTTTTTCATAGAGCCGCCCTCACGAACATTTCAGCCTGTGACTCATCAACTTTCCTAAGTGGGATGTTATTTTTGCCCGATTTTTAAGAACTTCTGCAAGAAGGATTGAATTTTTTATTTTGATAGTGAATGTATTTTGGGGAACAGAGATTTTAGGAATATTGGTACAGTGGGAATTTTTTGGTATGTGGTGAAATGCAAGCACACTCTTTTCCTGAGTTAAAGGCAGGAAAAGTCTAAGGACATGAAAAATTTGTGCTCAAATACAATATTCAAAATATAAGTAAAAAAAAAACTTGGTACACATGCATACATATAGGCACGCGTACTTTGTCAACTCATTTTGTAAGAATGGTGTCATCCAATTACTACTATGATATTGAGGTAGTAGTGAGCATAAATACTCTCTGAACTATTTACAAAACATGAACACAACATGAAAATATCTTGATTTTTTTGATAATAGATTCTGATAGCATCATTATTTTGTACATCTGTAGTTGAAGGAAAGACTATATTAACTGTAGCTCAGTGGAGAAGAAAATGAAACAATTTTATTATTTGGGTCTTTTGAATTCTATCTCTGGTCTTCCTGGTGACATGAGAGAATTTTAAATAAAATTCCCTCTTGCTATAAAATAAGAAGGAAAGTAAGTTTCTTTCTTTTTAAAAGTAAATATTGTTATATTTGGGGTGTGTGTGTGTGTGTGTGTGTGTATATGTGTGTGTTTGTGTGTGTACATGTGGAGCTCATGGGGAAATCTATCAAAGTCAGTTTTCTCCTTCCGCATTGTTATGAAAGAATATCTATGTATGAAAAATAATGTTTTAAAGTAAAAAATTTCATATCAGAAAAAAGTCATGAGCATTATTTTACAACATTACACTGATCAGAAACATTTTGCCTAAAAATGTTTATCTCTCAAGACAGAAAGCCATGTCAAGTTGATCATGGTACAAAAATTGGCTTTAGGGTTACTACGCCTCATATTGAGTGTGCTATATGCTTCATTTCTCAAGTAATGAAAATAGCAACAACAATAACTCTGAGAATACTGCCCAGTCCCAAGTAGAGAAAGAAACCAGCAGGAATAGAATTGTGATTACTTCCAGGACCTTGTTTAAGTTCTTGGAATCTGAGTTCTCATCATGGGGCAATGGCATCTTCAGTGGGTAACTAGCTGTATCACAATCATTATTCAGGCCATATTTGGTTTTGTTTTTCAGATGTGTTACCTCTCAAATGTAACTGATGAGAAGCAACAAGTAGACAATATAATTTTATATAGAAGTTTCTGATTCAAATACTGGCCAGGATAAGGTAGGAAATAGACAGGCTTCTGCTCAGTAATATACAGCAGGTAAATGAGTGTGATCACTAAGAGTGGAATATTATTATGAGGAAAGCTGTGAGGCCCATAATATCACAGTCTCTTTTAAAACACCTCCATGCTTGGATTCGTGACCTTTCAAATCTGACATGTGCATAAGCAAATAGTCTTGATTCTTGGCTTGCTCAGCTAGTAGATATTAAAAAGTGACCTCTATACCTCCATACACTCACTGCCCATGGTTTGGCAGAGTGAGTGGTACAAGAAAAACATTTTTTTAAAAGAGATCTTTAGATTCCATACCTATTGTAATGGTCTACCCTCCAGTTCCCATCTTGACTCAATAATTCAACAGTATTAAACAAATTTATCTTTCTTATGTGCACATTCTTAGTATGATGACCATACCTGTAGTTATTTCATGTTGTGTTTTAATATAATAATTTTTTTGATCCCCCATATATTGTATAGCATGCATCTAATTGCATAATAATGATATGAAACATAAAAAATAGCCATATATTTATCCATGAGTCTTTAGCATTTTCTTCTTAATCTGCTGTGGTTTGTTTGTCCATGGTTTACTGATTTATGTTTGCTTTACTTGATCCTTTGCCATCCATCCCTGTGAGATTCAGCTTGATAGTTCTGTTATGTGGGCTGCTCATAAACATACTAAGTGGAGGGTCAGCTGTCAATAAATGATCTCAAGTTATGGTTTGAAACTGAAGGAAGGTCAGCTAACCTAAATTACCTCATATTATGGTTTGAAACTGAAATGCCCCAAAAGGGCTCATGTGTTAAATAATTGGTTCCCATTTAGTGGTGTTAATTTGGAAGACTATAAAAACTAGAGCAGATAATTCTTAGCTGAAAGGAGTAGACATGAGTCCTGGGAGGTATCTTGTTTATAGACTCTTTATTCTCTGTTTCTTATTTGCCCATTAATAGAAGTCGGGAGCAAGACAGTTCTTGTCTATAAGCAATTATTTCGAATTACACGCCTCAAGATAACAGACATATTCACAATCTGACACAATAGTGTGTGTGTGTGTGTGTGTGTGTGTGTGTGTGTGTGTGTGTGTGTGTACCTTCTACATAGTGAATTCAGGAGCTTTATTTAGTAACAAAATTTTAAAGCATCAATCTTTGTTCAAACTTTAATTTCCCATTTTTTTCTCCCACTTTCGATTTTCTTGGCAGATCTATTTCCAGTGGTGGGGTTTTTCAGAGCCTGTATTTTTCCATTCTTCCATTTAGCCAATTGGAATCTTCTCCAAGAATCCTATTCAGTTGATCATGATAGCCCCAACCTAATCCCTAACATATATATAATGGGCAAAATTAATCAGCTTCATTCTCTCTTCAGAGAACCTTCAGGGCAGAATATTAGCAGCCCATTTTATTGGTCCCCTCCCTGTCGCACCTCTCTGTCCATGGAACAGTGCTGTTGCCTCTTCTTATACATTAGATCCTTGTTCTTCCATTGTTCCCACCCATGCTTCCATGAAAGTGAAAGCTATTGACTCAGAACAACTTGGGTGAATATCACCTTTCTGAACCCCTATGTCTCTTTACTAGAGTCAAAATGGCTCCCTCACTCTCACAGAACCCAACAATAGTATGAACATAATAGGTCTCTTCCAGCACATACTCCTACAACCATGAGGCTGTGTTTAGGTCTTGAGCCTATGTGACCATGAACTGAACTCTGAACCTTGAGTCATAATGAAGCTTTTTCTTTAAGTTGTTTCTTTTAGATATTTGTGACAATACTAAGAAATGTATTCTCACCTGTAATCATCTGGTCTATTTGACCTTTCCCCACCAGTCCTTCTATTCAAGAGGCAAGCCTAATTCTCCCCAACTGCCCATGGTTTCTGCAAAGGGCAAAAGAGAAGATGCACATATTCTAAGTCAAGTTTTGGAATCTTTTTGTAAGTACTGTGTTGATTATTCAAAACAAACAAACTACAAAAACAAAATAAAACAAAGAAAACCAAAACTCAATCTGATTTGGAAATAAGATGATAAATCAAGTCAAAGCCACACTGAGATATCATTTAGACTGGATAGAGTGCCTAGCATAAAAACCCAAGCTAAGAATATTGAGTTTGGGCAGCAATATGAAGAAACTCCAGTGTTTGTATGTTATGGAAGAATATATGCAATGCTATCGAATTGTTAAGATGATTCCTTAAATATTTAAATACTGAATTACTATAAAATTCAACTCTTCACCTGCTAGGATACTCATCTTTGGGCAGAAAAAAATAACAACAACGGTCACCATTTTTATACCTAAAATAACTATTATTAGCTAACATATCAGATATGTGTTTTCTTTAAAGATATTTGAATTCTTACAAATCTCCCTTATGAATGGAACCATTAATTAAAAGAACATGAGCAGGCATTTTAATAAGTTAAAATAATTAATGATGCCTCTGTGTAAATATTGGACAGATGTTTCAGATCTGAGTTCTGTCCAAATTTTCATAACTTAGAAAATTGGAACTATCACAGAATAAGAAGGAAGTGATGAGAAGCGGCTTATAATTTTAATGATTATTTAAAATGTTATTGTAAGTTCAAGGCACAATAAAATGACATGTAACAAGTATTGCTATAGCAACACATCCAGATGTCTGCTTTCTATAACTGCCAAAAAGTAAGTGAAATTGTTAAGTCATATTTTCAACACCTTGCTATTCTAGGTTCTCATAATGATATTTGTTCAATTTATTACATAAGAGAATTAATAACATTTTAGTTTGATCACTATGATTTAAGTTTATAGCAGCCAATAGTATTTTCTAGAGTGAGAGACTGGTGGTCTCTTAGTATCCTCCCTCTCAATTTCTCTTTGATGTTCTCACTCTGTCTTTGAATATGATTTTGTGTCTTAGTTGGCATATGAAGTAGCAGGATTCTTTATGAACTTTTCACATACACCTAGTTTTGGCTGACCCTCTCCTTCTCACCTACTACCCTCCATATTTCTATGCTTTTTCTCACTCAGTTTTCACCCTCATTATCCCCATTTCTCTTTAATACCACATATAGTCGGTTATCTTCTTCAAGCCTATTCCTTAAATCCTCCTTTCCTTTTCATACCGATTCATTTCTAGCTTCATAGCCTCTATCCACACTGACTTCAGTACGTATAAATACATGTATATGTACAAGTTAAAAGCTAGGATCTACATGTGAAAGAACATGTGGTATTTCCGTTTTTGATCCTGGGTTGGTCTGTCTGTCTATCTGTCTATGTTTCAATATTGTGTATAGTGTATTTTGGTCATTTTTTCTATACCAACTCCTCATAGCCCTTCCTTACATTCCTATCCATTCAACTTCATGTTCTCTCTCCATTTGGTCTTTCTCTAAACAACAACAACAATGACAAACCAAACAAAAACAAAAAAAATCCCACAAAACTAAAAACAGCAACAAAATAAAAAACCAAAAATGAAATAAAGCAAAAAGACAAAAAACAAAAATCAAAACAACAAAGACCAATGAGACAAAAAGGAAAAGCAAAACAAAGTGAAACAAGAATACTATTAAGTTTATTTTGTGTTGGGTGACTATTCCTAGACATGTGGCTTTCCCCAGAGTATAATGTGGTTGATACTTCATTGGAAAAATATTATTTTCCCAACTATTATTTTGTTATCAGGGATAAATTACAAATAGCCTTTTAGTTACAAGAGGGACTTATGTTTGTCCATTTCTGTGCTGAGACTCCAAATGGCTTGATCCTCTGTAGGTCTTACATGAGCTAATACAGACTTGGTGAGTTCATATTTGCATCAGTGCTATGTGTCTGGAGAATCCTTATTCCTTGGACTTATTCACTATCTCTGGCTCTAACAATCTTTCTGCCTCCTGTTCGGCATAGATTGCTGAGCTTTGAGGGAAGATCTTTGAATCATGCTTTTTATGAAGACTAAAAGTCTTTATACGAAGACATTTATGTAAGTTCCTAAATGAAAAGTTTCTAAATGAAAAAAACCCATTTAGAGACTGAATTTGATTCTGCTTTGGTTTACTGCTTTTGTCACCAAATGAAACTTCTGGTATATTGTTATTAGATCACATTTAATTAGGCTAAAATTGCTCCACAGAAATCTCCATACAGTCCATATCGTTACCAAGACTATAGGCTACTTTCCACAAACTCATGGCAAAGGCCTGTTTCTGTAAACAATACTTACACAACTCATTGAACATACAGAAGTCAAAGTGGTGTCTACATAGAGCCTGCATGGCCTCTTTGGTATGGGAAGATACTCTGCAAGCTACCAAAGGAGAAACAAACACTAAAACAGCCACAAGCCATTGGATCGACAATGGTGTCCTGTGTGCAAGATAAGCTAGCACAATGGTGTCTGAAACCTTGTGGGGCCCATTCTATGCGATGGAAACCATATCTGACACTGATTGGCTGACCAGGATTGGAGACTAAATAGCCTAGGGCCTTAGGGTAAAATCAAATATTACTGGTCTAATGCAAGCAAGCAAACAAGCAAGCAAGCAAACAAACAAGGTAGCAATAGGATAATCCCTAATAGCATCCTGCCGTACTCATAGATCAGTGTCTTCCTCAGCTGTCTTCAGAGAAGCTTCCTCCTGCAGTAGATGGGAACAAATATGGATTCACAGTCAGCCATTATGCAGTTAGAGCATTGGAATATTTAGTACTGAACAGGATGTCCCTATCAAATCCCTCCCCTCAGGGCTCAGGGGACTCCACTGAAGAGGAAGCAAAAAGAGTATAAGAGCCAGAGAGAATGGTGGACATCAAGAAACTAAGGCCCTCTAAATCAACATGATCGAAGTTCATATGAACTCACAGAGATGGAATCAGCAAGCACAGGGCCATGAAGAGTCTGACCAGGTCCTCTGCACATCTATTATGGCTCTTGGTTTAGTGCTTTTGTGGGACTCCTAAGTATTTGAATGAGTGGGTCGCTGATTCTTGTGTCTTTTCTTGGGCTCTTAACTTAGGGTTTGTTTGTCTTGTCCAACTTTAATGTGTTAGTTTTTGTTTTATTTTATTACTTTTTTTATTATTATCACTAGAAGCTTTAATCCTTTCTAGTGAAGAACAAAAACAAAAAGAAAGTGGATCTGGAGGGAAGGTAGAGGAAGAACTGGGAGGAGCAAAAGAGGCAATCAGTTATCAGGATACAGTATGTTAGGAACAAAAACTGTCTTTAACAAAAGGATAAAGAAATAAAATGAAGCATTAAAAAGTATATCTAAATTTTCACTTGAAAAAGCCTAGTGATCTTTTGTGACTGGGTTACCTCACTCAAGATGCTATTTTCTAGTTCCATCCATTTGCCTGTGAATTTCATGAAGTCATTGTTTATAATAGCTGACTAGTATTCCATTGTGTAAATGTACTACATTTTCTGTATCCATTCCTCCATTGAGGGACATCTGGATTGTTTCCATCTTCTGGCTATTATAAATAAGGCTTCTATGAACATAGTGGAGCATGTGCCCTTGTTATTTGTCCTGAGTGAGGTAACCCAGTCACAAAAGAACACATGGTATATACTCACCGATAAGTGGATATTAGGCAAAATGCTTGGAATACCCATGATACAACTCACAGACTATATGAAGCTCCAGAAAAAGTAGACCAAAGTGTGGATGCTTTAGTCCTACTTAGAAGTAGGAACAAAATAATCATGGGAGGTAGAAGGAGGGATGGACCTGGGAAGGAGAGAGGAAGGGGTGGGAAAAAGAGGGTAGGATCAGGTGTGGGTCAGGGTGGGGAGAAGTATAGAAAGTCAGTGTAGAAGTAGGGGATGGGGAACTGGGCATAACCACTAGAAAGTCCCAGATGCCAGAAATGCAAGTGGCTCCCAGGACCCAACAGGGGTGACATTAGCTGAAATATCCAACAAAGTGGATGAAGAACCTGTAGAGACCATATGCAGAGGTTAGGCACAGCACCCGGTTTAGGAATGGTATCACCCACCCTTCTCCAAAATTTTAAGCCAGAATTGCTCCTGTATAAAGGAAATACACAAAGAGCAGAATAGAGAGGGAAAGAAAGGCCATCCAGAGACTGCCCCACCTAGGGATCCATTCGATCTGCAGACACCAAACCCAGACACTATTGCTGATGACAAGAAGCGCTTGCTGATAGAGGCCTGGTAAAACTGTTTCCTGAGAAGCTCTGCTAGAGCCTAACCAATACAGATGTGGATGTAGGCAGCCAACCTTTGGACTAATCATGGGGACCCCAATGGAGTAGTTAAGAGAAAGACTGTAGGAACTGAAGGAGTTTGTAAGCCCATAGGAAGAACAACAATATCAATCAACCAGACTTCCCAGAACTAAACCATCAACCAAAGATTACACATGGAGGAATCCATGGCTCCAGTTGCATATGTAGCAGAGGATTGCTTTATCTGGAATCAATGATAGTGGAGGCCCTTGGTCCTGTGGAAACTTGATGACCCAACTTGTGGGAATGCTAGAGTGGTGAAGGAGGAGTGTGTGAGTGGATGGGGGGAACACCCTCATAGAATCATGGGGAGGGTGGATAAGATGGGGTTTGCAGAAGGCAAACTGAGAAGGAGGATAACATTTCAAATGTAAATAAATAAAATAACCAATAAGAAAGAAAAACCTAGTGAATTGCAAATTCTCTAACTCAATTACTTCATGTGAATAAGAGTCCTTAACTCTAAAAATCCTTCAAGTTTGTGGATAGTTATGTTAACCAATTTTATATTTTTAAAAAAGTCCAGATTTGTTGTAGATATTAATTTTTCGTGTGAACAAACCTTCTAAATGGGCAGTTTCATGTCGCCACCTGTGTATTTGTCTGCAAATGCTCATAATGGGTGGTTTTCATACTTCCCACTTTCCTGTTTTAAAAGGAGGAAGAGAGGTCAGAAAGATCTTGTTCAATCCACTCATTTTATAGAAATAAACTCAATTATTTTCCTGCTTTGTTAAAAACATGTCAGAGTATCTAGGATTCAATGTGCTTGTAATTCCAACAGACAGGAAAAAGAGGTAAGAGGATAGAGATTTTGGAGGCAAGGCTGAGCTATATTATGAGTTAAAGACCAGTCTGGGTTATAAAGCAAATGCCCTTTTTCAAAAAGAGTCACACCAATTGTAAAGTGCTAACTCTCATATGTGGATAATATTTTAGATTTTTAAGTGTTTTAAGTGGGATCCAGTCAGTTGATTATAACATCTTTCACTTTATAAGATGCACTGAATTGCCAAGGACCCTCTACCAAGAAAAGTATTTGAGATCTGTGGTCTATCAGGTTTTAGATACCTCAATTAGATTTTAATTTAAGAACTCCTAATAGAGAAACTCAGCGCTCAAGTAATTGATGCTACCATGAAAATGCAAGTGTTAGGGAATAAAGAACTGAGGTTTCAATTACTGAAAATATTTCTTGATATAATTAATACCAGTGGGTAAAAACAAACAAGGAATATGAGGGCATTTTTTTTTCTTAGCTGGTAAGAAACAAATCTGGTGTGTTGTTGATGGCAATGGAGATGGCTTAAACAAATCTGCCTCATCATTATTTCTAGTCTATGGTCCTATTCTTGTTTTCAAAATATTGCTCTGTTCCCTTGGCCATTATGCTTTTCTGCAGAATTCCATCCACTTACCAGATGAATGCTGGGTGAGTATCATTTTGAATGTTTGCTCTTGTGCTTAGGAAGGTTCTGTGTCCTTCACTGTATACTATTTGAAGCTGACCATTAAGTTTGGCCCTCAGGCTACCTGGTAATGCTAACCTCTTTATGTTTCTAGTCTACTACTGCTCTGTGTCAGCTCATGCCTTTGCCAGTATGCCCACAATGTCATCTTCTTACTGATACTTAAATGTGCCTTCTTGACCCTTGGTGGGTCTTTCTCATGATTAGAAATACTCTGTATAATATATGCTCGATTCTGCATCTCATGTTCTTTTCAATATTTTGTCATGTATCTTACTATTTTGAGTGAGCAGTGGGTGAATAGTGAATAGAATTATTTCCAACGCTGGTCCATTTTACTATGTTGTTCTCTGTACATTTTTAAATTCCTCCTTATGTGTTGTGGACTTCTTAATAGCTGATTTGTTTAATTGTGAGGATTCAATAGGAAAAAGCCCTGCAATATACAAAGGATTGGTAACTATTATTCTTTTCTTCCTTTTAACTAACAAAACTGCTTATAACTCCTTCTTTGGACCTTGAAAATATATATATATATATATATATATATATATATATATATATATGCACATATGTATTTCAAATGCAATTTTTAGAACATTTGCCCCAGATAGCATTATGCCTTCTCTACAGCACCTACCAGACACTTTGCCTTGTGCAAAGTAGAAAGATGAAACATCCTGCTGATAAATGGATAGGAGAAGAAGGCACTAAACTGAGCATTGTGAACACAGAACCTAGCTCACAGCTTTTCTTATTATATAAAATTAGTCAATTAACTGCTTTGTGTTTTAGCATCCTAGTTCCAAATAAGGATACAATTACTAGCAATCTATGACCTGTTTCAAGAGGATATAGTTAGCTGGGATATGGTCAAAACTAAACCATGTAAATGTAAATAAGTTCACCATTAACCATCCTGTTGAGAACTTTTGTCCTACATCATTTGTAAGTCTTTAGGCACTCAGAATTGACAGGAAAACAAGTCAATTGATGACAAACTTGTTCATCCCATAAGAGGAATCTAATGTCTAATACTGTTAAATTAGCTAGTAACCCATGCCTGGAGTCTTCATAGGGCCCTATTACTATTATTTTCCTAAAGTGATTCAATTTCAAGCTGATTTCTAAGTACTGACCCACTTACTAGTAGACTAGTGCAGCTACCATCTACCCTCAGAGAAGCTTATTAATGCATTGGGGAGTGGTTAACATAGAGAGTCACATCTTATCAAATGTAGAGCATAAGTGACTGGGAAAGATTGTAAGAGCCACAGGTTGGGGAAACTTGCTGTGACATAATACTTTCTTGACATGATTCCATTGCACTCATGAATTCACAGCAGCAAGGGTGGCTTGCACATGATCTGTGTAAGATCAAGCTAGCCAGCATTCTAGTTTGTAGAGGGAAGTCAATCATGAAATCTATAGTTAATTGAGAGGCTATTGGCGTTTGAATACCTCTGAGGATGTAAAAATCAGTTTTTTCCCAGTGGTATGGCCCATGTTAGGTTTCCTATTTTCCAGTAGATGGCATACTACATTCATGTACATGAAGATAGTAATAAGAGGACTGTGAGTTGAAAAATATGTAGAAGAGTCAGAGGAGGAGAAGGAAAAAGAAGAAGAGGAGGATGAGGAGGAAGAGGAGAAAGAGGAGGAGGAGGAGGAGAAGGAGGAGGAGGAGGAGGGGGATGAAATGGAGATGTTGGGAGGGAGATGTGAAGCTGGAGTCTAGAAGGAATTGTGGCTGGGAAGATGAAGAAGAAGGAATCTATGTACATTATATTCATGTATAAAATTATGGAAGAACATTTACAAATTTAAAAATTAATCTCTTGAATTTCTTTGTATTTTTATAGTTTCTAAAGGTTGTTTCTTGTTGTTATTATAAATTTCTACGTGGCCTTAAGAGATGCCTGATAGGGCTCCAAATCGTTTTGATATATTGAGTGTTGTTTCATGGCCTATATCACATGATCTGTCCCAGAAAATGTTTAATGTGTTAATGAGAGGAATGAATATTTAGCAAGTTCACATGATCTCTTTTGCAATTTAACTCTGCTGTTTCTTGTCAGCTTGAATGCTTAAGTCTATTGCTAAAAGTGCAGTGGTGAAATCCCAACCATTACTGAATTGGAGTCTGTCTTTTCCTCTAGGTTTAATATTATTATTATTATTATTATTATTTGTTTTATGCATTTATAAGCTCTGACATTGCAAGAAAATACATTTAGAGTCCATTTAATGTTGGTCAATAAAAATGTCATTATATAATGAATGCCTTGTCTCTCTTTAACAGCTTTTTGTTTATGGTTCATATCTAACTTAAGTAGTCAAACTCCTTTCTCTGGATTTACATCACATAGAATATCTCATCTCACATTTCACCCTCGCCTTATGTATAATTTGCAAGGCAGTGTGAGTTCTCGACTCAACACATGTCTAGGTCTTGTTTGTTAATCCACTCTCTCGCAAGAGTCAACCGAAGAATTGCTTCATGTTTATTGTTTTTTTTGAGTTTCTCTATCCCCCTTCCCCGCCCCCCGCTTTTTTTTTGTTGTGATGACATGATTTACTTTAGCCATGTGTTTTGAATTATTTCTCTTAGATGGCCCAGGATCTCACAATCTTCCAGTCCAAGCATTTTTCAGCCCCTTTATTAGAGGTATGTGCCAAAATGCCTAACAAGAAATACCAACATCTTTTTTTTTCAGTGTTGGGCTCAAATCCAGGGCTTCACACATTAACCAAAAGCAGTCAATTATTAGCTACATTTCCAGTTCACTGATTCCTTACTTACTGTTGCTTTTTCTGTTTATTGATATTTGCTTTATGGTTACAATGAGGCTTTCAAAAGCATGTTTCTATGGTAAGAGTTATTGTGAAATGGTCACATCATAACATGACTATAAAGATAAAAAACTTAAAAAAGAAACAAGAACAGATAGCAATAAAATTTTACAGATCCATTTTCCATAAATTGAATTTTTGATATTCCATTTTTATATATTTTCATATTGCCTATCATTTAATATATTTATGTGTTTTCATTTTATAGTGCTCAGAGTAAAACTATGATTGATGCACCATGTTTAATGATATTAGAGAATTGTGAAATGGCATAGTTACTCTTGTCAGTGATCTTTATGTCTTCTGATGTGTTCTTACTGAGAAGAGTCCTTACTGTAGTATGAAGAAATTTATCCACCATTTCTTGTAAAATAGGTCAGCTATCAATATAGACTCTATTTTTGTTTGATAATACCTTTACCTTTTCTCATTTCTAAAGGATAGATTTGATTTGTATTACATTACTTGCTAGCATGATTTTTCTTCAGTACTGTGAATGCCTCATGCCTTTTTTTTCCTCCACCTATAAAGTTTCTGTTCTGATGTCTGCTATTAACCAAACTCGTACACACTTACACTTTCTTTCTGACTATAACATGATACCATGAAAATTTCCCATTTCTCATTATCCTGTGGGAATTTCATTACACTATATCTTGGTGTTGTCTTGGTTGATCTAACTCTGACTGGTGATCATTCATCTTCCAAAAGTATGTTCATATAATCTCTTTAGGGTTAGTAACTGTTTTGAATTCTCTCTCTCTCTCTCTCTCTCTCTCTCTCTGTGCGTGTGTGTGTGTATGTGTGTGTGTGTATGTGTCTGTCTGTCTGTCTGTCTATGTATGTGTGTGTTTTCGTGGACATGACAGGACAACAATAGGTTTCATCCTTCAGAATCCTTAGCTTTGTGTTTTGAGGCAGCATCTCTCTCTGCCTGGAACTTCCCAGGTTGGCTAGGCTGGCTGGACAGCAAACTCTCAGGTATCATCTGTTTCTACCTTCCCAACCCTCAGCTTACACGTGTAGACCATCACTCCTAGGTTTTCAGATAAGCTTTGTGAATTAAACTTAGGTCCTTATGGTTACAAGGCAAACATTTTATTAACAGAGTTAACACCCTAGCCTTAGTCTGTCTTTGAAAAAACATTTTTATTCCTTCGCCATTTCAAAGATCCTCATCATTACGCTGCGTAATTTCTCTTTTAATGCTGTTTCCCAATCCCGATATTTTATTTCTTCCCACCCCTACTTTGATTTATCATCTTATTGTGCTTTGGAAAGCCATGTGTGAATTTTATAATTCATTCTAGTTAGACCTGTTTTGTTACTGTTATTTCCTATTGCACTTTAAATTTCTTTGTAAGCTCTTAAGATTTTTTTTTTTAATTTTAAAAATAGCTAGAAAGCTTCTGTTAGAATATTGAATAATTTCTGGTTTATGCTTGAATTAGTTGAATTTCTTTGCTGTTTCTTTTTTAGTCTCAGATTGGTTACTGTCACCTTTTGACATAGAACAGGTCCTGATTTTGTGATGGTTCCGCAACTTGTTTGTGTCATTATTATCAAGGCACCAAAGCTCCTTTTTTTCCCATAATCAATAAGCTTGCTTTGTTGGTGCCTGTCTTTCAGCAAATTCAAATGGGTTATTCGTATCCCAGTACCACTCCTGATGTTTTGTTACCAAACAGTATCCTAATTTCAGATTTGTTGGGAGGAGACTGTTGGTATTCTCTCATTGTTACACTAGTAGAGTGTGGTTGAACCCTGGCTTTTTCCAGAGTGTGGTTTCCTTAGCTCTTGGGAATATAGTTTGTTGTATGAATAGATTATCAGATTGATGTTTGTGGTATGACCACTGGTACAAGTCCAGTACACCCATGTTGCCTGGGCTACTTTATTTTCAGGTAATCTTGCTATATGTCATACAATAGGTGTTGGAGAATGCTTGAGTCTATTGTCAGAACTTCCATATCCCTGTTGCAATCCTGTCAAATTCTATGTGAACTTGGTAATTTATCAATTTCCCATGAATCTTAGAATGTTCGTAACCTCATTATGTAGTTATGTATGAGGTATATAGTCAGATAACCTTTTCATTATATAGAAAAACAGTGCTGTCAAGTGGCTTTTACTATTCTTTTATCAGTCTCTCAGTAGCCTCAGAAATCAGTCAAAGAGCTAAGATATTGATTGAATCAGCATAGAATTTTAAAAGCTTTGTGAAAATTGGAAAGAGTTGGCTGCATTTCAAGGGATTTGCTGAGTTTCCAAAGAACTCAAAAACATTACTCTAGCAATTAATTTCCTCCATTGAATTGCCCCTCTGCATGAATAAAAAGATGAAAATGCTGTGAGGTCACAGGTTATCAGATTTTCTTTTTTTTTTTTTTTTTTTAAGATTTATTTATTTATTATTATATGTAAGTACACTGTAGCTACCTTCAGACACTCCAGAAGAGGGCATCAGATCTTGTTACGGATGGTTGTGAGCCACCATGTGGTTGCTGGGATTTGAACTCAGGACCTTTGGAAGAGCAGTCAGTGCTCTTAACCACTGAGCCATCTCTCCAGCACCCAGATTTTCTTTAGACAATCACAACATCTGTCACAAACTTGCTTAGGATTTATGGAAATATTCAATTAGATAACTGTTAGCTTTTTCTCCCACTTCATATGGAAATAGGATTTTAACATTTACTAAGTTAATAACACTGCATAATATACAAAGACAAACACACATCGGGAATTTTAACAGGTGGGGATCATTTAGCTATATTTAGAAAAAAAAATGATTAAAAGGATATAACTCTATGGGATCATTTACTTGAAGGCACATAAATTCAGAGATTTCTAATTAGATGGTAACCACATACCAATAAACCATAAATAAAAGTAAAAATGTAACTATTTTTTACTATAGTAGCGAAGAATAATGCCAAGCTTTGAAAACAAACATAAATGATTCTCATTGCAGAATAAATATCTCTAAAATGAAGTAGAACACATAGGTACAATGTATTCTGCAACTATGGCCTAATATACCTTTCCAATATACATCCCATATGTCAGTCGGCACTGCAACTGTATTTTGAGAATTTATACACTCTAAAATACTTTATCCAATAGATAAGAGTGATGAACATATATTTTGTAAAACCAAATCCATTTTTCAATCTCAGTAAAAATATATCATCTGTTAATTACTACAAAGATGAAATATTTCTTGTAAGCTAAAATTATTTTCAAATTAAATAAATGACTAAAATTATTTATTAATGTGGTGCTTATGCTAAATTTAAACAGTGCATGCAAAATATAACCTTCCCTAAATGTTGACTTGCTGCTCGCAAGATCGGTCATTCAGTACACGATTTGATTCTGTGCTGGTTTGGTCTCAACATGATTTGAGAACCTGAAACTAACTAATTAGAATGCACCTTATCTCCCTGAGACAGTGGATGAGGTTCTTTATGAATATAAGAATGAACTTATGAGCCTGTGGTCATGTGTCAAAATGAAGAACAGAAATTGTGTTCAGACCTTTGGAAAGCTCAGCCATCTGTCTTCGGAGTTTCAGCTGTGTGAGCATCACAGCTTCCTGGCAGTGAGACTGAGAAGGAACAGAAAAATTCAGTTAAGATTGAGAAAGTAGTTATCCTTCAGGAAATTGCATTTGTATACTATCTATCCAATGCATGGAGGGGGAGAGAGAATATACCAAAGTCTTTCAGATTCATAATGACAGAATACTGCAGCCTACGGAGGATCTTGACACATATTTGATTTGTTCCCAGGGAACCTTACTTAGTAGCCAGAGGATTTACTGTACATTTCATCTAGCTTTTGCCCACCCTTTAACAATTTCAGGCAACCTGCCTTAGTTAGAATAGACTTACAGAGAAAAAGAAAGGTTAAAACGTCAACTTTACTGAAAGGCCCATAGAAAATTTTCTGATTGAGGAAGTGTAGTTATGGATGTAAGTGGCTTTTAAGTCACGCATTTGCTTTAATTTCCATTTCTCATACACACAGTCATGGCCTTTCTAATGAAACAATAATGCTTTCTCAAACAACCACATTTTGTTTTAATTTGTCATTGATAATTATTCATAGATATAGAAAATAGTGTGACATCTCACTGTACGATTCTGTGTGATGGCCTGATAAGATTGAGGTAAATGGCAGATCTAACACTTCAGAAACTTAACATCTTTGTGGCATGAACATGAAAAGTCTTCTCTACTACCTATTTTGAAAAGTATAGGTAATTCTTGCCAAACTATGTATATCCTCTTTGCTATAATTTATTACAATCTGTTACTTCTGTATTTCTGTAGCCACTAACCATTCTGTTTCCATGACTCCCATGCCCAACTCTTCCTCAGACTTTAAGACCCTCTACTCTATACTCTATTGTCATGAGCCATGAGATCAACATTTTTTAACTTTTACATTTTAGCACATACAGGTGCTATTTAATCTCTGTGCCTGACTAGTTTCTCTTGCATATTGTTGAAACCATTTTTCTCAGATCAGTAACATTATTTATTGTGAATTCTTAAGCATTTTACCATCTATTAATTCTTTCTTCCAGTACTTACTTGGCTTCAATTCTCTATTAAATACTATTATATGTACTGGTTCAAATGGGTAAATGAATACAATCTCAGACCTCATTTATACGCCTAGTGGAAGGAACAGGTCATAAAAATCCCAGACAGGAAGAAAACATATCCACATTTATAACAAACAGAATGAAAGTAGACTATAAAGCATCATTTGAGTCCAAAGTTGCTAGGAAGAAACCATGTATCTGATTTGATATTGATCAGAGACAACTTGCAAAGTGATGTTGTCTGTTACCTGAATGTCAGCAAGAACTGAAAAAACTGATTCAGACATGAACACTACTTCTTATCCATCTTAACATCTCTTCAAAAGATTCTTGGTTACTTTGGATAAAGACAATAATCTTTGCAAGAAACAATCAGAAGTCATGGTGCTTGCATCTCTCTGTCCTTGGGATCACATTTCTTCTTTGTTGCCCAAAGTCTCTCTCATGTGTTGTGTGGGTTGACATGAGTGATTCGTGTGGAAGTTAGAGGCCTACTTATTTTGTGGCTCCTCATTTGCTTTCCACCTCATCATCATCATCATTATTGTTAACACAAAGTTTCTCTCTCACTTGGATCTCACTAAGTGTGCTAGCATGGCTGGTCTGCAAGGCCCAGGTGTCTATACGCTTTTTAACACTGTTTCTGAACAGGGAACTCAGGGGCTCATAGTTTCTTTTTTTTAAGATTTATTTATTCATTTATTATATATAAATACACTGTAGCTGTTTTTAGACACTCCAGAAGAGAGCATCAGACCTCAGTACAGATGGTCGTGAGCCACCAAGTGGGTGCTGGGATTTGAACTCAGGACCTCTGGAAGACCAGTCAGTGCTCTTAACCCCTGTGCCGCCAACTCTCCAGCCCCAGGTGCTAACATTTTCATAAACACTTTACTGATTAGCCATCTCTCTCACCCCTCATGTTACCTGGTTTTACTTTCTTCACAGGAGCACAATGTCAATCCTCAAGATACTTTCAAAAGATATGTGTTTATGCTCCTGCAATATTTCTCAGTCTCAGCTCCCCAAAGTGCACAGAGAAAGAAGAAAGATGCCAAAAGATAGAGGAGCTATTCTTCTTATCTCATATTCATGTTCACTCTAGCCGCATAATTAATAAAAAAGCGTTCTCTGTAGAGTGTTTCCTGCAGTCAACTCATGCTCACATTTAAAACTATAATTAAAAGCTATTGAAACAATTTTCAGAGTCATCACATAGTGAGATAATTAAAAGTCTCAGATATTTTGATTGAGATTGGAAGTTTGTGAGTAAAATTTTTGTATTCTTGTTCTAAAAATGAATGCTTTGAAATGCTGATAATCTAAACTCATTCAGTAATATTTAATTCAGTTAGCATTTGTAATTACTCTTCATCTTCCATTTCTTTGGTTAACTCGAGTTTCTTTTCATTATTTCTTTCTTCATGTTTTGGTGGGTTCTCTGGTATAGCTTTCCAACATGTAAATTGAGCAGTATTTTTTTTTTATTTCATTTCTTTTCTTTCTTTCTTTTTTTTGAAATTTAGATTTATTTATTTATTTATTTATTTATTTATAGCTCCAGATTTTTTTCCCCTCCTTGTCCACCCTCTGTTCCACATTTCATACCTGGTTCCTGCCCCTTGTCTCCATGAGGATGTCCCCATCCCCCACCCCCACCTCACCAGACCTCTAATCTCACTGGGGCCTCCAGTCTCCTGAAGGTTAGGTGCATCTTCTCTGACTGAACCCAGATCTGGTAGTCCTCTGCTGTAAATGTGTTGGGGGGCTACATGTCAACTGGTGTATGCTTCCTGGTAGGTGGTCCAGTGTCTGAGAGATCTCTGGGGTTCAGGTTAATTGAGACTGCTGATCCTCCTACAGGTTTGCCCTCCTCCTCAGTTTCTTCCAAGTTTCCCCCTAATTCCACCACAGGGGTCAGCAGCTTCTGTCCCTTGGTTGGGTACAAATAACTACATCTGACTCTTTCAGCTGCTTGTGGGGTCTTTTGGAGGACAGTCATGATAGTTCCTTTTTTGTGAGCGCTCCATAGCCTCAGTAATAGTGTCAGCTCTAGGGACCTCCCCTTGAACTGGATCCCACTTTGGGCTTATTGCTGGACCTTCTTTTCCTCAGGCTCCTCTTCATTTCCATCTCTGCAGTTCATTCAGACAGAACAATTATGAGTCAGAGTTTTGACTGTGGGATGGCAACCTCACCCCTCACTTGATGCCCTGTCTTTCTTTGAGCATAATTTTTAAAGCATGTGATTGTTTGCATATGGACAGTGGGCTATTGTTGCATACAAACTGCTATTGATAAACCTGCTCACAGGGGCTGGTTTTCTTTTTGACTTACAGCTCTTTCACTAGTTTTCAATAGGGAAAACAAAATTAAAAATAGCAATAAATATGCTAATATGAGATGTTGGCATAGGCTGTGAGGTGGGCCATAACCAAACACCAGTTGTTTCAAGCTGTGATGATTTCAGTGACCTACTGGTAATAATGAATTGTTTATGTATTGAGGCATTGGTGTGTACCTGGACAAAGTGAAAAGTTACCTTTCAGCTGGAATGATTGTGAACCAAATATCACTGAGGCACTACCTCCAGATAGATACTTGCAGGTGATGGAGCTTCTCGACACATTACTTTTAAGTATAGGTGGGTAAGGTTGAGAGGAGTCTTAAGAAGTTGTGATGGAAAAATTCAAGCATCAGTTATTCACTTCTAAATTATTTATGGCACATATTAAGTTTATAATTTTGTTAATTTTCATCTTGTTTTGCATGTTAACCATTGTGAATTTTAGAAATATTGTTCCATTTTCTTTCTTTTTATTAAAAATTGTGCTTACTCTTTTTCTTTTTTTATTATTTATTTTATTTTATTTTTTTTAATTTACATTCCAAATCATTTCCCCTTTCCCGTTTCCTCCCTCCCCGAAAGTCCCATAAGCCCCCTTCCCTCCCTCTTTTCTCCATTCAACCCCCTCTCGTTTCTCCCAATCCTCTCTCTGACTGTGCCACATGCCATACCTCCTTCTCCATTTCCACAAGGCTGTCTTTTCCCCCACCAGTCCTCTCCACTTCCTGGGGCCTCCAGTCTCTTGAGGGTTAGGTACACCTTTTCTGACTAAACCCAGACCCAGCAGTCTTCTGCTGTATATGTGTTGGGGGCCTCATATCAGCTTGTGTATGCTGCCTGGTTGGTGGTGCAGTGTCTGAGAGATCTTGGGGGTCCAGGTTAATTGAGACTGCTGGTCCTTTTACAGGGTAACCCTCCTCCTCATCTTCTTCCAGTTTTTCCCTAATTCCACCACAGGGGTCAGCAGCTCTGTCCTTTGGTTGGGTGCAAATATCTGCATCTGACTCTTTCAGCTGCTTGTTGGGTCTTTTGGAGGGCAGTCGTCATAGGTTCCTTATTTATTTATTTATTTTCTATTTTTTTATTTACATTCCGGTAGGTCCCTTTTTTGAGCACTCCTTAGCCTCAGTAATAATGTCAGGCCTTGGAATCTCCCCTTGAGCTGGAGCCTACTTTCGACCTGTCGCTGGACCTCCTTTCCATCACTGTGTATATAGTTATCTATAGGGAAGATTCCAAAATACATAAATTAGCGGCAAAACAGTTGAAATTCTGGAATAAAACTGGAAATCCTTGGCATCTGTTATTTTGTTCTTGATGACATTTTTCTCACATAAAGTCAACATTAATAAAATGCCCAGATTCAGAATTAACATGAGGCAATATACAAGCTTTTCATCTGTTTTTCAGTATGTTAATGTTTTAAATTGATGTATTGCTGAAAGTCAAAATTTGCATAGAAAGAAACAGTCTGTATAGAGAAAAATCTCAGAATTTCTTTCTTTCATTGAGGTTTCATCTCTCAAAAATGTATTATCTTACTCTGAAGCAGTGTCTTGGTTACTGGCATTATTGAAGTTTGCAAATTTCCTGAATGTATATGTATAATTTAGTTAATTCTTCACAATACCTTTTGGAGAGAAGTATGATAATTATCTTTGGTCAGTTCTATCAATCTGCATGCCACAGCATAACAGATCTGGAGATGTCTCTCTGTGATGGTGCAACTGTTTAGTAGCAGGAAAGCCCTGGGTTCAGTCCTCTGCAATGATATGCAACCCTGCCTCAGAAGAGAGATCGGAACAGTAGAATAGTTCATCACAGAAAAATGCAGTTCAGAAGACTCCAGTGTGCTTCTTGATATGGAATTAAGAGGCTGATTTTGATTGATTTCTCAGTCTGTTTTGCTAAATTATTGAGCACAAAACCGTTCTCTTCAATGCAGTGTGTAATAGCATTTTGTAGTAGCTTGTCCAAAGTATACCTTGGGCTTATAAAGAAAGCTGTAACTGAATGGTTTTAGTTTAGTTTTCCTGGTGTAAGTGCTCCTCCAATGGAGAACTTCAAAAATGAAATGTTATAAATGAAAATTCTAGAGGTTTATCACTTTTCAAGTCCATTGGTAACCATGGAGTTTACTGTGAGATCTGAGTGTGCCTTTCTCTAAGATGAGGATGATTTCTCCAAAGGGGTTCTCAACCTCAGTACTAGGAGCACTTTGACTAACTCATGCTTTGCTTCCAGCAGGTGATCAAGCATTGCCAGATGTTTCACAGTGTCTCTGGTCTAGATGCAAAATATCAGTTTCCAGTTGTGACAAACAAAAGTATCTACAAGCATTGTCAAGTTTGGATGGGAGGCATGTAAGTGCTCAGGACTTAAACCCACTGTTCTGGATGTCCACATCCTAGTGAAGCACATTGTCCTTATACAGTGCACTGAAAAGAAATTCCCCACTTCTGAGGAATTTGTAACCTTGCCTTTATTACTATTAAAGGCGTTCATTTCCAAACAATCACTTCTATCCTTTAATTAGTTTTACATATGGAAATTGCATTGTTCTCTTAAGCCAAATCTCATCAATTAAAATTGTTACTAAGTCCAGGCAAAGATATCATTTGCCATCAATAATGAAATGGAAAACACTTTAATAATAATAACAACAATAATAATAATAATAACAACAACAGCAGCAACAGCCTCAATAGAGAAAATTGGGAAGGGAAAGAAGCAGCTACACATGACTTTTTCCCACTAACTCTGTCCTTCACTGAACGTTCTCAGACAGTCATGTCCAGACAGAGATTCTGGATTAAGAGCTTCTTACTTTTAAATGCCCAAAAAGTTTCAGGAATGATGTCATTACATACCAAAAGGCTTTAACTTTATTTGGCATCTTAGTTCACAACTTCTGAGAAATCAGCTTGTATTATAAAAGACAAAGACAGAAAAAACACAGTACTGAAAAATAGGACAGCTGGTGACCATTTTCTTAACAGTGGCTTAATTGAATGAGATATCTAAGTGACATTTTACAAAGTCAAAACTAGATTCTTCATCTCTCTTCATATTATGAATTCAATGACAATCTATCTTGTATAAGATATATACATCTTATACATATACACACATATACCCATATGTGTACCTGGGGTATGCAGGAGCTGGCTAGTGGTAGAAAGTGACACTGTATCTCCTGGAAAGACAGTTGTGGGTGGCTGTGGGTTACCTAATGTGGGTACTGTCTGGAACTTTCCATTTGAAGACAATTGACCCTTAACCTATATAATAAGAAATTTTTACCATCAGCTTTCATCTCAGAGATATTATCTTCTTGCAAAGCTAATATGCTTTTTTATCAATTGTAAAAATATGACAGACATAGACAAAGAATGGGACAAGGAAGATATCCCTTATAGGTGTTATGTCCTTGTTTGTCATTAGGAACTATGATCTGGTTTGTGGCCAGATGCTTCCAGGTTGCCTTCGGGAAAGGCCAATCCACTTGCTCATGTTTGGGTACACAAAGCTATTTTTGCTGTTGAATGCAATTGCTTTCATTTATAAGTACTTAAAATGAGCACATGCTCTTTCTGGAAAGCTATTCCACTCTCATTTTATTAAATGATTTATTGGATGCCTCCCAAAATGATTACCTAGAAATGTCAGGTAAAGGTTAATTCAATACCATGGGGCAGAATGGTATAAGACTTGTGTGGCATGAGGCTGATTATACCATTTGCTTTAGGAAAGAAAAGGGAATAATTTAGTGTAACACTATGGGTATCCATCATTATTTTTCAATTTGCTAGTAGATAAAGAAATATGTTTCAAAGTGTTCTTTCCATATCAAAAAATGAGAATGATTTTTAAAGCCTGGGCTCACTTTGCAATGTAAAAATAGTTACAGGAAAATTTAGAAATGCTTTCATTTATGCTAAATCTTATCTCTAAGTTAGATTATACTATAGAGGAAAGAAGAGGTATGTTGTGTAGGCCAAAAAGAAATGAGTGTTTTCAGAAATATTGTTACATAGAAGTTTTTAATGTGTATAGAGTTTGAGAAGTAAAATGTGAGATTGACTTATTTCATAACTTTTGTTTCCTCACCTGGAGTATGAATAATGTAGAACATAGGACTTTTATATTTTTCACATAAATATAACTGGCATACATATTTTCTAATTTAAGAAATATTTAAATTAAATATCAATATTTATTAAGCAAGAGTAATTTTAAACTATGAGAATGAAGGAGTGACTTAAAGCATGCTCACTCTGCTTCCTGATGTCTGTGAGTTTGAGGTATCCCAGAGCTGTATTAGGAAGATAGCTATACAATAAATAATCATGTATATATGTATATATGAGTTTGGGGGTTAGGGTGAGGGTTAGTGTTAGGGATATAGAGTTAGGGATGCTAGGGTAATGGATATATATATGCATATATATATATATATATATATGTAATTCATGATAAGTGTTAATACAAAGAATAATGCAAAGTTCTCAGTCTGATTTATACTCTGAGCTTGTAAATATCTGAAAGTGTTTTTGAGAAAGTGACATAGGCTAAGCTCAGAGAATCAGAGGACTTAATATTATATAAATTTCTTGTCAAAATTAATATGCTGGTGCCTAGTTAATATGGTAATTACAGCAATAATCATCTTGTGTGGAAGGTGATTAATAATTTATGAGCATAAAGCCCATATGAATAGGATTTGTTCTCTTCTAGAACATGTCTTAGTCTCTTTCCCATAAGAAGGCACCAACTATGAACCAGGAGGTCCCCTTACCAGATACCAGATTTAAAGTATTGTGATCTTGGTCTTGTGATCCTCTAGGTCACAGAGAAATAAAATTCTGTAGAATTTTAAATCCTATTCATATGTAGCCCATATGAATAGGATTTGTTCTCTTCTAGAACATATCTTAGTCTCTTTCCCATAAGAAGGCACCAACTATGAACCAGGAGGTCCCCTTACCAGATACCAGATTTACAGTATTGTGATCTTGATCTTGTGATCCTCTAGGTCACAGAGAAATAAAATTCTGTAGTTTGCCTGCAGCCTTGTCTGTAGTTTATTGTAACAACATGAGCAAACCAAGATGTTAAGGGAAAGTTGGAATGAGGAGAGGATGACTCCATCATGGGGAAAGTAAGATATTGAATGGGTCCAAGTCAACAGGGATGAGGCCAAATCAGAATCTCAGGAGTACAATGAATGGGCAAAGTGCTCAGGGCCTAGGAAGTATAATGAGGTAATGATAATGATATGTTCATGATATGATAATGATAACATATATTAGAGGGTCATAGACTCTTATAGTTCTTTCGAGAGAGCACTGAAATGGTTTGGGAAGTTTTGGACAGGAAGGTTGTTGGGAGGACAATATATGTTTGTGGTAATGGTTCACAAAGATGGTTTAGTTGATGAAGTGCTTGCTGTGAGTATATGATGATCTGAATTTGATTCGTTAGAATTCATGTTGTAAAATTTGACTGATGTGGTGGTAGGTCAGTGCGGTGTTAGGTGTCAGAGATAGGCAGCTCCACAGGGCTTGCAGGTTAGTCAACATAGACTATTTATCAAGTAAGAGTCTCTTAGAAATTAAGGGTAGAGAGCATCAGAGTAATGACACCTATGGTTGTCTTCTCTCCTACATATGCTCTCCTATGTGCTCATGTGCACACACACACACACACACACACACACACACACCCCTTTCCAACATGAGCTAGCTCATGCACACATGGACTTGCTGTGGTAATAAGCTTTTGTAAAGTAAAATCAATGTTACTTATGGTTACTGATATTCTCCCTTTGTGATACAGGTGCCAGGATTCTTCTTTTTGATTTGATTGCTTTTACATATTAAGAAAGCTTGATGCTAATAGAAAGTAATATTCTAGAGATTTATTCTTTCATGAGCTTCAGTGTTAGGGAAAGCTCCTTATCCCCCAAAAGTGATATCGATAAACTGTGTTTTCTTATGGCAGATCTAAAATCTCATAAAGAATATCAGTCTTCAGATTCTAGACTTTCTAACAGAAACTGTGAATCTCTGCAAGCAGGAATCAGAGTCAGTTTATTGGTCTGCCCATCTGGGGTTCTAAAGGTGACATTTTTAATTTAGTTTTCACATAATTTGTAATGATGATTTGAGAATTTTTAACTGTTGTTTTTTTCCTATAGTATTTGAAATGACAAAGTATTTCTTTCCTTTTTGTCTATGATACTGTTTAGTTATTTAATCTCCTTTTTTTCTTTTCTTTCTTTTTTTTGATGCTTGGTCAGAATTTTATTTTGTTTTATTTTCTTCATGTTTCATAATGTTTTATTGGATATTGTATTTATTTACATTTCAAATATTTTCACCTTTCCCAGTTTCCTTCTGCAAATCCCCTATCCTATTCCTTCCCTGTTTCTATGAGGGTGCTCCCCCACATACCCACCCACTCCTGCCTCCCCACTAAAGTATTTCAAACCTATTCTGTACAGTTTGTTAGGTTGCAATGCTAACTCTATCCTTAGTTCTGTGATTCCTTCTTATCCTCATTTTTCCTTGACTGTGTAACAACCTGAACACATTACTTTTTCCTACTCATAATTGGCATGTAATTAAAAAGATGAGGGCATATAAGAACTTAAATACTTACAAGATATTGAGTTTTAGATTGAGGGTAAGACATTATATTTATTTCTGTAAACACCTGTGTCAAATATTTATATAATCAAAAACCATTTATTCAGCATTCACTGATGTAATGATTATCTTTATCAACTTGGCACAGCCTAGAATTCCTAGGGAAGAGACTCTTTTGTGACTCAGTCACTGAACATGTCTGTGGGGGATTGTGTTGATTGTCCTAAAAATGTGGAAAGGATAAACCTACTGTGGGTAGCACAGGCACAGAGTCCTGTCCTGTTTTCGTTGAGAAGTATACCCAAGTACAAGCAAGCAAACAAGCAGCAAAATAAATTATTATGTATGTATTTATTTTTCTGCTCTTGACTGCATATGTGGTGTGATTAGTTATCTCAACCTACTGTAGTGATGGATTGCAATTGTATTGTAGAATAAATTGTTTCTCCCCTGAATTGCTTTATTTCAAAGCATTTGATCACAGAAACAGAAATAAAATAGAACAACTAAGTTCCTGAAATGACTTCATAAAGAAAACACAAACTATGAAGTAGATCTGACCTGCTCATAAGTGAGTTCTGATAGTAATAAAGAGAGTAGAGTTTGTCCTGAAGCATTCCCCGGAAGTTGAGGCCAGCAAATTGCTGTCCTGAGAAGAAACAGTTGACCTTGCCTGCCATGTCCCTTGTTCTTGTCCATTGATTTGGAATTGCCAAAGGGTGCCTCTCTTCTCTCCATGGTAGAGATTATAATCCTATTGTTTAAGCATTGCTTTTCCTCACTAAAACATTCTAAGCCCAAATTATGGGGTGTAGATGACTTTCTATATCTGAGTTTTCGTAAATACGATTGTGTGAAGTTGCAAGGTGCACACCTGTTTGCTGTAGTGTGGGCAAACACTATAAATTAAGCATCACCAAAAGAACTGTTGCTTCTCTTGTGGATACAAGAGCCATTCCTGTATGTGATGATATCAAAATGAGGAGGAGCAATGATGTGCTTGTTCCCTTTTCACACACTGTTACATTCTGGATTAGGTCACTTAGGAATCAGTCCAAATCTCAACAGAATCCTTCATTATTAATCTGTTTACTTCAATAGAATAGAGCAGAATGCATATTAGTTAGCATGGCTTGATTTCTAAACACCTACATATTTAATCATTAATTGGTGCCTTGCAAAAGTGTTAGGTTTGTTAGATAAATGGCTAACAATAGTAAAAGAAACAGGTGAGGGCAATCTTTCCTCCTCTTCTTCTTTCTCTCTTTCTTCTTTTTTAAAGTGTAGTTTTATACAGGTTTAATTCTGTAGCCCAGGCTGGCTTTGGACTCCTGATATAGTCAGGTAGGCCTCAAATTAAAGACAACATTCCTGTTGCAATCTTCTTGATTTCAGACATTAAAAATGCATACAACACAGTTTTAGACAGTTGCATATGCATGGCATAAATATACTAGTGTGGTAGGAAGAACATCCTCTTTAGATTGATTGCTGGAGGAAAGCTATGTTAAACAAATGATAGAGAAAAAAGATGAATGAGAAGGCACTCACCAGCACAATCTTAGTATAGAAAATTCTATTAAAGGAGATGCAAAGGCTTTGAGAGAGAGAGAAACATCTGGATTCCCAACAGAAAGGTCAACACTGCATATATATATATATATATATATATATATATCATATACATATATAGCATATATATGCATATATATATATATATATATATATATATATATATATATATATAGAGAGAGAGAGAGAGAGAGAGAGAGAGAGAGAAAGAGAGAGAGAGAAAATCCAAGAGAAACCAGAATTAGAGTCTTGAAGGGATCATATCCAATTAGCCTTGAATATTATGGTTTTTAAATAATATAGTGATTACAAGTAAAGAGAAAATATTGGGCATCATGGGCAATATGTGAAAAAGGTTAGTATGATCTCATTTATGTTTTACCGTGATGAATTAATGTTGTTATGAAGTGTCAAATGAGCTGTAGAGACAAAGGAGAAAGTAAGCTGGGAAATCAAACAGAAGGTTATGGCAAAGGTCCAAGTTAACATTGGCACAGGTTTGGATTGCCTTCTAGACATCATTTAGGTATTCACTGAGAATATATTCTATGGCTTCAGAGTTATGCTTTTGTATTCTTTAGATACTAGTTAATTCCTGTTGCAACAACACTATTTATCTCTAAGAACACTGGGTGTTCCTTCAACAGTTTTCTTTTATATGGAACTTTGGATGATACTGAACTTGCCATAAAATCAGTCCAAGTTATTTTAAACATGACTTGATGATGAGAGCGAAAACTTCAGTGGAGGCTCAGAGTAGATATTAACATGACAGGACTTAACAACCCATTATGGCTAAATTAATTTGTAAGATCTGGAAGACTGTCTGAAGAAACAGTACAAACAAATGTTTTCAACGTCAGGTCACATGACCTTGGAGCTGAAGTTACTTGGCTTATGTTTAAAGCCGTGTGGTATCATGTGAAGTGTTTGCATTATGAATGAGTAAGCAATGTTTTCACTTTGTGCTATTGAATTATTAAAATGTATATTGGAGTTGCAAGTACTGGCTTATCTGCTAAGTATTCCCCAAATCCCTGCTGTGTGGAGGTAGGCTAAGGAGAACAGAAGTTTTTAATTCTTGATTTAGGGAAGAACACAATGAAAGGAAGACTAAGTTTTAGTTGAAATCTTTCGAAGTTTTAAGAAATGTTCTTCAACAAAACATCGACACCTAAGGCTCAGAACACCAAAAGCTCAGAACGTCTAGAATGTGATGATTTCTTCCGTATATTGGAGGGAAGCTAAACCCATGAAATCATAATGTTTGCCTAAATGAGGCTTGTTCAGTGAAAACACTGCCTAAAATCTCTATGTGGTTGGGAAGATCTCATGAATCCCCACACCAAGATTAAGAGCTGTAGGCAATTAAGAGGATCAGTCTTCTTCACAGATGGGTCCCACATAGATTATCCAATTAACAATTCTCTATTTGGTCTTTTTTTTTCTCCATTTGTTTTCTTTATTTACATTTCAAATGTTATCCTATTTCCAGATTTCCCCTCTGGAAACCCCCTATCCCATCCTCCATCTCCCTGCCTCTATGAGGATGATCCCCCAACTACCCACCCACTCCTGCCTTCCCACTCTGGCATTCTCCTACACTGGGGCATTGAACCCCCTCAGGCCCAAGGGCTGCTCCTCTCACTGATGTCAAGCAAGGCCATCCTCTGCCACATATGCAGCCAGAGCCATGGGTTCCTTCATGTGTACTGTTTGGTTGGTGGTCCAGTCTCCGGGAGTTCCAGGAGTCTGGCTGCTTGACACTGTTGTATCCTCCATGGGGCTACAAACTCCGTCAACTCCTTCAGTTCCTTCTCCAACTCCTCCATTGGAAACCCGTGCTCAGTCTCATGGTTGGCTGCGAGCACATGCCTCTGTATTTGTCAGATTCTGGCAGAGCCTCTCAGGAGACAGCCATATCAGGCTCCTTTCAGCAAGTACTTCCAGGCATCCACAATAGCATCCAGGTCTGGTGACTGTATATGGGCTGGATCCCCAACTGGGGGAGTCCCTGGATGGTCTTTCCTTCAGTCTCTGCTCCTCATTTTGTCTCTATATTTCCTCCTGTGAGCATTCTAAGAAGCACTGAAACATCCACACTTCGGTCTTCCTTCTTCTTGAGCTTCATATGGTCTGTGAATTGTATCTTGGGTATTCTGAGCTTTTGGGCTAATATCCACTCATCAGTGAGTGAAGACTGTGTATGTTCTTTTGTGACTGGCTTACCTCACTCAGGTTGATATTTTCAAGTTACATTTGCCTGCAAATTTCATGAATTCATTTATTTTCAAAGATTTGTTATTTTATTTATTTTTTATGCTTTTTGGGGGAGGAAAGGGTTTATTTGACTTACACTTCAAAGAACACACATGGTATGCAGTCACTGTTAAGGGGATATTAACCCAGAAACTCGGAATTCATTGTTTTTAATAGATGAGTATTATTCCTTTGGGTAAATGCACCACATTTTCTGTATTCATTCCTCTGTTGATGGATATTTCGGTTGTCTCCAGCTTCTGGCTATTATAAATGTGTCTACTATGAACTTAGGGGAGCATGTGTCCTTATTATATGTTGGAGCATCTTCTGGGTATATGCCCAGAAGTGGTATAGCTCGGTCCTCAGGTAGTACTGTCCAATTTTCTGAGAAACTACCAGACTGATTTCCAGAGTGATTGTACCAGTTTGCAATCCCTCCAGTGATGAATAAATCTTCCTCTTTATTCACATTTTTGCCAGCATCTGCTGTCACCTGAGTTTTTGGTTTCAGTCATTCTGAATATGTGAGGTGGAATCTCTGGATTGTTTTGATTTTCATTTTGCTGATGACAAAGGATGTTGAACATTTCTTTAGGTGCTTGTTGGCCATTTGAGTTTACTCAGTTAAGAATTCTGTTTAGCTCTGTTCCACATTTTTTCGTAGGGTTATTTGGTTGTCTAGAGTCTAACGTCTTGAGTTCTTTGTATATATTGGATATTAACCCTCTATCAGATGTAGGATTGGTAAAGATCTTTTACTGATCTGTTGTTTGCTGTTTTGTCTATTAACAGTGTACATTGCCTTACAGAAGCTTTGTAGTTTTATGAGGTCCCATTTGTTGATTCTTAATCTTAGAGAATAAGCCATTGGTGTTCTCCCTGTGCCCATCTGTTCAAGGAATTTCCCCACTTTATCTTCTGTTAGATTCAGTGTATCTGCTTTTATGTGAAGGACCTTGTTCCACTTGGACTTGAGCTTTGTAGAAGAAGGTAAGAATGGATCAATTAGCATTCCACTACATGTGGAACACCAGTTGAACCAGCCCCATTTGTTAAAAATGCTGTTTTTTTCCACTGCACTGTTTTTGCTCCTTTGTCAAAGATCAAGTGATCATAGGTGTGTGGGTTCATTTCTGGGTGTTCAGTTCTATTCCATTGATCTACCTACCTGTCATTGTACCAATACCATGCAGTTTTTAATCACTATTCATCTATAATATAGCTTGAGGTCAGGGATGGTGATTCCTGAAGAAGTTTTTTTATTGTTGAGAATAGTTTTGGCTATCCTGGGTCTTTTTTTTATTCCAAAGGAATTTGCAAATTGTTCTTCTAACTCTATGAAAAATTGAGTTGGAATTTTGATGGGGATTGCATTGAATTTGTATATTGCTTTTGGCAAGATGGCCATTTTAACTATATTAACCCTGCCATTCCATGAATATGGGAGATCTTTCCATCTTCTGAGATCTGCTTCAATTTCTTTCTTTAGAGACTTGAACTTTATGTCATACAGATCTTTCATTTATTTGGTTAGAGTCAGACCATGATGCATTATATTGTTTGTGGCTATTGTGAATGGTGTTGTTTTCCTAATTTCTTTCTCAGCCCATTCATCCTTTCAGTAGAGGAAGGTTACTGATTTGTTTGAGTTAATTTTATATCCAGCCACTTTGCTGAAGTTGTTTATCAGGTTTAGGAGTTCTCTGGTAGAATTTTTGTTGTTACTTAATATACTATCATATCATCTGTAAACACTTTGTATCCCTTTGACCTCCTTTTGTAGTCTAAATTGCTTTAGCTAGAACTTCAAGTTGCATAGATAAGGAGGGAGTTGGCAGCCTTTTCTAGACCCGGGTTTTAGTGGGGTTGTTTCTAGTTTCTCTCCATTTAGTTTGATGTTGACTACTAGTTTGTTGTATATTGCTTTTACTATGGTTAGGTATAGGCCTTGAATTCCTGATCTTTCCAAGATTTATAACATGAAGGGATGTGTTTTTTTTCTTTGAGTTTTTTTTTTTTATGTAGTTGATTATGTGGATGGATTTCTGTATATTGAACCAACCCCGCATTCCTGGGATGAAGCCTACTTGATCATGGTGGATGATTGCTTTGATGTGTTCTTGGATTTGGCTGGCAAAAATTTTCTTGAGTATATTTGCATCGATATTCACAAGGAAAATTGGTCTAAAGTTCTCTTTTTTGTTGGGTCTTTGTGTGGTTTAGGTATCAGTGTAATTGTGGCTTCATAGAGCAAATTGGATAGTGTTCCATCTGTTTCTATTTTGTGTCATAGTTTGAAGAGTATTGGTATTAGGTCTTCTTCGAATGTCTGAAAGAATTCTGCACTAAACCCATCTGGTTCTGTGTGTATTTTGGTTGGGAGACTTTTAATGACTGCTTCTATTTCTTTAGGGGTTATGGGATTGTTTAGATGGTTTCTCTTATCCTGATTTAACTTTGGCACCTGGTATTTGTCTAGAAAATTGTCCATTTCATCTAGAATTTCTAGTTTTATTGAGTATAGGCATTTGTAGTAGGATCTGATGATTTTTTGAATTTCTTCAGTTTCTGTTGTTATATCTCTTTTCTCATTTCTGATTTTGTTAATTTGGATATTGTCTCTGTGCCCTCTGGTTAGTTTGGTTAAGGGTTTATCTATCTCATTGATTTTTCCAATGAATCAGCTCCTGGTTTTGTTGATTATTTTGTATAGCTTTTTTTCTGTTTGTTCTGCAGATATCTGTTAAATTCATTTTGTCCATAACTTGTGTTAGTTTCACTGTGACTCTGCTTAGTTTCTGTCTCTATGATCTATCCATTGCTGAGAGTGGTGTGTTGAAGTGTCCCATTATTATTGTGTGAGGTTCAATGTGTGCTTTGAGCTTTAGTAAAGTTTCTTTTATGAATGTTGGTGCCCTTGCATTTGGAGCACAGATGTTCATAATTGAGAGTTCTTCTTGGTAGATTTTTCCTTTGATGAGTATGATGTCTCCTTCCTTATCTTTTTAAGTAACTTTTGGTTGAAAGTCAATTTTATTAGATATTAGAATGGTTACTTCATCTTGTTTCTTGGAACCATTTGCTTGGCAAATTGTTTTCCAGCCTTTACTCTGAGGTAGTGTCTGTCTTTGACACTGAGGTGTGTTTTCTGTATGCTTCAAAATGCTGGGTTCTGTATACATATACAGTCTGTTAGTCTATGTCTTTTTATTGGGCAGTTGAGTCCATTGATGTTAAGAGATATTAAGGAATAGTGATTGTTGCTTCCTGTTATTTTTGATGTCATTTTTATGTTTGTGTAGCTATCTTCTTTTGGGTTTGTTGAAAGAAGATTCCTTTCTTGCTTTTTCTAGGGTGTAGTTTCCTCCTTGTGTTGGCATTTTCATCTATTATCCTTTGTAGGGCTGTATTTGTGTCAATTTTTTTGTCATGGAATATGTTGTTTTCTTCACCTATGTTGATTTCCAGTTTTGCAGGGTATAGTCGCCTGGGCTGGCATTTGTGTTCTGTTAGGGTTTGTAAGACATATGTCCAGATCTTCTAGCTTTCATAGTCTATGATTAGAAGTCTGGTGTAATTCTGATAGGCCTTTGTAGGTTACTTGACCTTTTCTTTCTTACTGCTTTTAATATTCTTTCTTTTTTTTTTTGTTCATTTGGTGTTTTGACTATTATGTGATGGCAGAAAGGCCATTTGTGGGGTTTAAAGTTTGGTTTGAGGTCATACATCATGCTCACCACTGGTGCCTTCAAGATTCTGGCCACCACATCACACACTAGGTCCTCTAAACAGTTTAGGAAGTCCTCAAAGGCCAAGAAAGGACACTCAGCTTCCACATAAGTTAACACAGCCTTCATGTCCTGGACTGTTCGACACTGTATAGCTGGGCTATACAACAAACATCTCCCAGGGTTGGAAGGCAGATCTCTAGGTACAACTCTGAGGACTGGGCCAAAAATTCTTCTTCCCTGAAAGAGTCAAGCTTGAAGAGTGTGGCTCCACCTTCCACCAGCGTCTGTTGAGCTGGACATGCACATCAGTTCCTCATTGATGAGCTTATCAGCCCCTCGAGCTCTGGCCAGTTCTACCAGTTTCCAAAAGTCACAGCTCAGCTCATGGCCTCCTGGATCCTTTTTGCCCTTTGGAGTTAGGTTTAGGATTCTCTACACTGCCCCACTACTCTCAGTGGACAAGACTACTCCATTGTAACACTCACACAAGTCATCTGACAAGACACACTGAAAATAATCTGAACCATCTTGCAACACCAAAAACATCAAATTCTTTCCTTGTTTGTATAACTTGTGGACCCAACCAAACACCTTCACTCTCTGTCCTCTGTATCCTTCTAATGCATTTATCTTTATACATGCTGGCTCTGTCAGGCTCGGGTCATTTTTAATCATAATTTTTTTTTTTGCTTTTTCCAGGTTTTTTTTCTCTTCGTAAGTTATCTTCTACCTCTTTCTTTTCCCAAGAATCATTTTTCATTCGTTCTCTGTGCCACATGTTTTTAATGTTCTTCACCTGTGACTTAGAAATAACATCCCACCTCTCATTTTCCTTTTATGAATTCACATAAATTGTGAGAAATGGTTCTTTTCCAACTGTCATCAAAGCCTTTTTTAAATGGTTTCTCCTTGATTGTATCCCCTGTTGCGTCATTTCCTTCTCGGTCAGAGACATAGACCTCTGCTACTACCATCTCTGCAGTTCCCCGACCACTTCTGAGGACACTGACACTGCACCACCACTGCCTGGTCACTCTAACATACATTCTATGTCCTTCTTAAAGTCCTCTATCATCATCATGAGATGTGATTTTTAAATCAGAGTCTTGCTTTTCTGGTGTGTTTGGGTGTGCAGTGCTCACTGTGGTAGGAGAACTGGGTTGTGATGATGCTAAGTAGCCTTGGTTTCTGTTGCTTATGTTTTTGCCCTTTCCGCTTCCAATCTGGTTATTTCTGCTGTTAGATGTTCTTGCTGTCTCTGACTGTGGCTTGTCCCTCCTGCAAGCCTGTGTGCCAGTACTCCTGGGAGACCAGATCTCTCTCTGGGAGGAATTCAGGTATGGAGAGTTGTGTCACAAGGTCAGCTCCAAAGTGCAGACAGAAATGGGAAGGATCCTATCCCAGGTTGCTCCTTGGTTCCTGGGTCCAGAGGACTCTGGGTGGGTTCCTAGGAGCAGAAGTGGTGGTCTTACTTGTGATCACAGGTAGGTCAGCACTCCTGAGATAGCAGGTCTCTCTCCTGGCCGTATTTGGGTGTGGAGAGCTGTAGCACAGGTTCAACTCCGGGTGCTGGAGCCCCATTTGATCTTCTTTAATGTTATCATCAGATTGATACCTTTCAGAACAAAGTGTCCTTTATGAGTCATACAAGTTTTTTCTTTAACATAATTCGATACCATGGGTGCTTTTCAGGTTCAATGAAATCATTATTTGCCACAAATCATTGTCTTAAGAGCCAAATGTTCCCCCTATTATGTTCCAACCCCAATAAAAAAAATTATTTGCTTCTTGACTTTTCTTGTCTAGGAACCAATAAAGTAGGTCTTGATTTTTTTGGCCCAGAGGCAAAATAACTTTCTTTGTTTAAAAAAAAACCTGATGCTCCACACAGTATTATTATGAAGTCACTTCCATTGTGCCAGTAGCTTCTTCACTAGAAACTGAAATTCTGCCTGCTTTGAAATATTTTCTCTTAATTTTCCTTACATTTCCACAAAAATATAATTTAAAAATTTCTTTTTAGAATAAAACTACCTAAGCTTATCTATAATAACACCACTAATAATTATGTGTTTTAAATTCACATGTACATTAAAATATATATGCAGACAAATGTGCACATTGTTTTAAAGTAATTTTTATCAATCTACAAAGCAAATGTGTCATGGATTTTTTAAAATATGGATTTTATAATGTACATTCTTTACTCTAATTTGAAAGGAAAAATAGAGTATAAACTTATAGCTCTTCATTTAAGAATGACATGTGAAACTTCTGCTGTCTGAATTGGCATATGCTGTTACAGGCAACCATATTGTTAAAAGTTCATGCATTTTCTTTTTGATGTTTATGGAACTCAATCAATTCACAGGCATCCTGAGCCTCTGGCTTCTAATGTTTCAGTTCCTCTTTAATAATTTTCTTGAGGTTTTATGTTTACAGGTTGTGCTGCAGTTGGTTTGGGTACACGATAATCACTTATTGAATGCATTTTGACTAGTTTTATTTTTCTGTAATTATTTCCATTTACTACAAAAAGAAGCTTCTTGGATGAGAGATGACAGCTACACCTATCTGTGGGTATAAAGATTAATATTTAGAATGCAGTTAGGGATTATATTAGTTTAGAAAACCAACAGTACTAGGCTCTCCCTTAGATCTATAACCTCTCCAGTATGGGTAGTTGCCTAAGTTTACAGCACCAGGCACAGTGAGGCATTCCTCACTTTTGGATGGCCCTTAAGTCCCATTAGAGAGCTGTAAGTAACCCTCAAGATTAAAAAGTGCCACTGTTACAAAATCATGGATATCTTGCCTGTTCTGTTATTGTTGTGGTTCACGGGCTTTACAGTTGAATAGGACTATCAGTTGTTGTTCTCCCTTGGTAGCACCCATAGTACCTTCTGACACCATGACAGCCAGTCCTCAATGAAGAGGCTTTCTGGTCAATTCCAGGTTGATTCCTCCACATACTGTGTCCAAAGGGTGTCATGTCTTCAGCATACACCTTCAAATTTTGGGAGACATAAGGAAAACAGCAATAACCTATATTGTTTTAGAGTTCTCTTGAACTTTCCTCATCAGCAACTTGAGAGGTTCATGCATGGTAGTATTATTTGATATATTTTTTAAATTTTAAAGATAGTTTGTGGTTCTTAGGATAAACATCATTGTCTTCATTATCACACACACACATACACACACATACATACACACACACACACACACACACACACACACACACACACACATATGCAATTGAAGAATTCGTAACTAGGAAAATAGTCTTCCCCAGGCAAGAGTAGTCCTGGAAACATGTATTCAAATTACATTATATAGACTATACATGTTATATTAATCACTGATACATGCATGTATCAACAATTAATGAAAATGCCCTGATTTGAAAGAGAGCAACGGCAGGTGTACAGAGGGGTTTGGAGAAAAGAAAGGGAAGGGGGAAAACATAATTATATTATTATCTCAAAAATATGTTTAGGCTTGGTCTGTTGCTATGTATTACAATGTACCATAAGGTCTAGCTACCTATGAGTGTATTCTCACATTTACCAACTTCTGTTGTTCAAACCTTGTTTCTCAATTTAAAACTATTAGTTAAATAAAAATGGCTGTAGCCAATTAGTTGGGAAATTAGAAGTAGATAGGTTTTGAGTTACCTGGCTGGAGGTTGCAGATGGAGAAAGATGTGAATGACCAGGGAAAGAGTGGAAGAAGCTGCCAGGAGAGGAGATAGACCATGAGACCATGGACAGAAGAAACAGCATGTATTTGGCATACAGCAGTGGTGAATTAGAACGACCAGTAGTTAGAAAAATAAATAAGGGATTATGTCTTAGGGTTTTAGTGTTGTGCACAGACTAAGGCAGCTCTTATAAGGACAACATTTAATTGGTGCTGGCTTACAGATTCAGAAGTTCAATACATTATTACCAAGGTAGGAACATGACAGTGTCCAGGCGGGCATGGTGGAGGAGGAGCTGAGAGTTCTACATCTTTATCTGAAGGCTGCTAAAAGAAGGAGGACTTGTCCACACTGGGAAGAGCTTTAAAGCCCCCCCCCCACTACAGTGACTCACTTCCTACAAGGTCACACCTACTCCAAAAAGGCCACACTTCCAAACAGGACCACTCAATGGACCAAGAATATTACAAACACCACAGGTTACCTCCCAGTAATTGTCATAGTCAAATGAAATAACCACAGTTGGAGTCTCATTCATTTGTAAGCTAGATGATAAGTTTAAATTTGATCAATTACAAATTAAAGAATTATATATATATATAAATAAAGAATTATATTATATAAGTATGTATGTATGTATGAACTATATACTTTGTAGCAAAAGCCCCAGCACCATGCATATGAATATATACATATATATATAATTAAATATATGTAATTTTATTTTATTTTATTTTATTTTATTGGTTTTTCAAGACAGGGTTTCTCTGTATAGCCCTGGTTTTCCTGGAACTCACTTTGTAGACCAGGCTGGCCTTGAACTCAGAAATCCGCCTGCCTCTGCCTCCCAAGTGCTGGGATTAAAGGCGTGTGCCACCACTGCCTGGCATATATGTAATTTTAGATAGACATAAAAGAATACGTTCACTGTTCCTTGTCAAACTTCTTTATTGTTAATTTTTTTCCACTCTTTCTCTGTACTGGCTTACCTAAAGCCCCTCCCATTTTTTCTAATTCCCCTTCATAGCAAATAATATCCTGCTATTCCATACTCTAGAACTCCTCTCCCATCCCTGCTGTTGTTCCTTCTTTTATTCCTGGATTCTGCTGCTATTGCAGGTTATCTATGCTGCCTGAAGATTTACAGGTAAGGGACACAAATAAGAAAAAAACAAACAATGTTTGTCTCTCTGGGTCTAGGTGACTTCATTCAGCACAGAATATTCTGGTTCTCTCTGTTTATTTTAAAGTTTCATTTTCCTTTATAGCTGAGTAGAATTCTATTGTGTCTAAGGACCATATTTCCATCATCCATTCATCAACTGAAGGACAGTTAGGTGGTTTCCATTTCCTTTCTATAGTGAATAGGTAGACAACAGAGTTGGATGAAGAAGTTTTTTCTGATGGAAGATCCAGAATGTAATGTTTTGAATGTGTCATGTGAGTAAGACTTCACTAGCTATGGACTGCCTAGTGCCTCTCATGATCAAAGAAAATATTTCCTAAATGTGTAAGTAAACAAGTATATAGCTATGCTGTGATCACATCAGTTCTGGATCCAGGTTCATTAATTTTCACTGGGTGAGAGCCTGGGGATGTGAAGCAGGGAGGTTTCAAAGAGGGAACCAAATTCTCATCCTGTTGCAAGAAAAGTGAGAGGAACTGATTTTAAATGCCTTTTCTTTTTTCTTTTTCTTTTATTAGACATTTTCTTTATTTACATTTCAAATGTTATCCCCTTTCATCATTTCCCCTCTGAAAACCCCCTATGCTATCCCCTCTGTCCCTGCTCATCAACCCACCCACTCCCACTTCCCTGTCCTGGCATTCCCTTACACTGGGGCATCGAGCCTTCACAAGACCAAGAGCTTCTCCTCTCACTAATGTCCCACAAGGCCATCCTCTGCTACATATGTGACCGGAGTCATGGGCCCTCCATATGTACTCTTTGGTTGGTGGTTTATTTCCTGGGAACTCTTGGGGTACTGGTTGGTTCATATTGTTGTTCCTCCTATGGGGCTGCAAACCTCTTCAGCTCCTTGGGTCCTTTCTCTAGCTTCTCCATTAGGGACCATGTACTCAGTCCAATGGTTGGCTGACAGCATCCACCTCTGTCTTTGTCAGGAACTGGCAGAACCTCTCAGGTGACAGCTATAGTAGGCTCATTTCAGCAAGCACTTGTTGGCATCCACAATAGTGTCTGGGTTTGGTAACCATGGATCTCATGGTGGGGCAGTCTCTGGATGGCCTTACCTTCAGTCTCTGCTCCACACTTTTTCTATGTATCTCCTCCCATGGGTATTTTGTTCCCCCTTCTAAGAAGGACTGAATTATTCATACTTTGGTCTTCCTTTTCCCTGAACTTCATGTGGTCTGTGAAATGTATCTTGGGTATTCCAAGTTTTGGGGCTAATATTCACTTATCAGTGACTGCATAATATGTGTGTTCTTTTGTGATTGTGTTACCTCACTAAGAATGATATTTTCAAGTTCCATCCATTTGCCTAAGAATTTCATAAATTCATTGTTTTTAATAGCTGAGTAGTACTCCATTGTATAAATGTACATTTAAATGTCTTTTCAAGTTGCCAAACTGTTACCTTGGTAGGGACCTTACTAGTTACTCCTTCAAGCAGTGCATGTAGAATTTAACCTGTCACCATGTCATTTTGAAAGGCTTAGCATTGAATACAAGGAGTTCAAGTCTTCGCTCTGTCTATTTGTCTTAACATAAATTCATTCAATATGAACCACATCACAGAGACTTACTTGTGGGCAATTCCACATCCTGATCATTCTTGCCTACTTTTTTTTGATTCAGAGACCTTTCCTAAGCACCTTTCCCTTTCAAGGTATCTAGAGTACTTTTTGTTTGCTTGCTTTTATTTTGTTTTGTTTTGATTTTTTTGAAACAGGGTACACTTTTCATTTCTCTGACTTTGCATAGCTTTCTAGAAAGTACTTTAATGGCATCATGTGCCATGCATATTGTCCAATGAGAGGAGGGGGAACATTGAAACTTGAACTCTTCACAGCACATACAGCACTTTTTTTCTCTATAGAAGGTAAAATCAAGCAAGCCAGCTGATGTTTTTGTTGCTTCTTCGAAGGACTTTTGTACATTCTCCCACTTCATTTATCTACTTCCTATTGTTTCATGAGATAATTCTAATACTGGGCAATGACTGAAGTATTTATTACAAGAAATAACTCCTGCTCATGTTTTATTCTTCCTTCATCTTAGTATGTTGATTAATGTGCAGAATTGTCCAGCTAGATGGGAGTCACTGTGGAGTGGTCATGCACTTACCCACCTTCTCTCAGCCTCACTTCTTCCTCTCCATCAGTACCACTCTCAGACTATAATAAACATAATACTGCTTTCAGACTGACTTTCAGTTTTGAGTTTATAATATTCAGGAAAACAAGAACCTTGTCTATGGCTAGGCCATTTGGCTTAATTTGATGGCACCCAGCTTCATACATTTTTCTCTAAATGATATGATAAAAATTTTCTTTTCTGATCAGATAAGACTCAATTCTTATGTACATGCATGCACACACACACACACACACACACACACACACACACACACACACACCATACTTTTGGTATCCATTCACCCATTGATGGGTACATAGGCTAATAACTTATCTTACTTATTATAGATAATATAAAATATGGTTTATGTGAAGAAGCAAAATAAGAACTACTGGCTATTCAACCCCAAAAGAGATGTAATAGAAGGCATAATTGAACATGTAATATTAAAGAACAGGAGGTTGGATACTGGGAACTAAAGGTCTAGGCAAGGATGGGAATATATGTGTGTGGGAAAGGACTAAGGGGTGGATTAACCAAATTTCGGTTGTATGAAGGGATCTTATGAAACATCCCTAGTTTTTAAGCCAATTAAGGACAGGACTGAAGCCTTTCAGTAGAGGGCTAAAACAAAACATACTCAGTGCTATGCTTGGAGGTGCTTTGTTTTATAATACTTTTTCAGAGCATTTAAAAAAATCTTATAGAGATTTTGTTCTGCATATATATTATGGCTTCCGGTTTTGTGTTTTTAAGAAATTTCTGTGTATGGAAATGTGTGATTCTTCTATATGTGTCCTGTGCTTTTTCTCTGGTTCTTTTCTTGTTTGTTTATTTTGTCATATTCTGGTTTGTATTTATTTTATCACATTGCATTTTATTATTGCTTTTTAGATGTTTGGTTTTTTTCTAATATGAAAGCAAAAGAAAGGCATATATTTGGATTGAAGGGGAGATGGTGAGGATCTGGGAGAAGTTGGTGGTGCAGGGAACCTGTTATCTGAATATATGGGATGAGAAATACCTATTGTTAATAAAAACAATACAATTTAAAAAAGAAGGATTTGGGGCTGGAGAGAAGACTCAGTGGTTAGAAGAGCAGTCCTTGATTTGACAGAGAACCAAAATTTGATTCCCAGCACCCATATCAGATAGCTGATGAAATCCTATAATTCTAACTTGAAGAGAGGCAATGTCTCTAGCCTCTAGTGCCTATAATCACATCCACATAACTACATTCACACAGAGAGACACACAGAGACACACAGAGACACACAGAAACACACACACACACACACTCAAACACTACTAATAAAAATAAATTCTGGAAAGGAGTTTGAACAAGGTACCTTATATAAGTTAACAGAGAATCTCTCAAACGACATGAGTTATTGAGTGAAAATTCTCATTGCCAGGCACAGGCTATCTCCCTATAAGTTAATTTGTAGGGGGGGGACCCTGGAAAATCCCCCAAAACAATTCATGCCTTTGCTGTTATGCTTGGTTTCTCATCCTAACCAAGCGATAAGGTGCTACAGCTGAAGATAGCGTATAACTTATTTAGAGGACGTAGAATAATCAATATTGAACTGATCAGCAGCATTCTCTATGTTGGCTAGATTTCATAGTGCTAGAAATTGATATTAAAATTGTTTGTGAGAAAAAGACACCAAGGGTCCTATTTAGCATTTGTTCCTGAATGTGACAATACAAACCTCACATGGACAGTGTATCCACTGGTTTGATGGTGTCCATATTGTTTAGGGATAATCAACTGCTCAGTTAATTGTGTGTACAATTGCTTCACAGGAATTGTATAGAAATCATAAGCTTAATTAAAGAAGAAGGTATTGGTGTTGTTTTGCTAAATGATCGTGTTGTCAATCTGTTTTTAAAAATATTTATGTTTACATATTAAAATTAGTGCAATAAGATGCTTCTTATTGCAGTGGCCAGTGATTAATGCAGAGACAGAAGGATTGTTTGAGCGGCTTAGAGGAAGTGACTGTGAGCGCTCAGCTGTAGACCAGAAATCTATATCAATACTGCTCTTTATTGCTTAGGGAACATTTTGGAGGAGGGAGCAAAAAGAATGTGTTGTAGAATGTGTTGGAGGTGTGCTTCCAAGTGTTGTATTCTGAACATGACCTGGATGTTGCACACACACATTCACAAAACCTCTGTCTACTTGCACAAGGAATGTAAATGGTCAAGACAATTATAAATTCAGGCATGGAAGAAGGAGGGACTCCCAATGACTCTGCCCCTAAGTGATGACTCATTGGTAGTAGATGGTTGTCGTGGCAAGGAGAGATACTTTTCTCTGAGGAAGTGCCTATGCTCTGGTGGATGGCTCTGTAGCCGTGCATATATGGTCAACATTAGACTTAGTGTTTTGTACGAAAAGAACATTAATTATTTCCTGAGAAGTATTGGGAGGGTTCTGGGGAGATTAAAAGAAAGGAGAAAGAGTACTAGGTATGATTAAGGCACACTATATACATGTATGGCATTTTCAAAGAAAGAATAAAAAATAGAATATTAGGCATAGGTATTCACGTTATCTGCATTTTAATGCTGAATTCAGTTCCTTCTGATATATTAATTCTTAGGAGTGGTATAGTTAGATCATTTTTACTTTAGTAGCATTTGGGCGCTTAAAATATATCCTATATTATAATACAAAGAGACTGTGCTAATCAACATCCTAAACAGTATATATGTGTTCTATTTTCCCCATATTCTTACTAGTATTGGCTCTTATTTATTATTATTTTAATATTATTGTTATTATTATGTTATTATTATTAACAATAACCATTATTACTCTGGCAAGATGGAATCTCACTTTATTTGTTGGTTACCACTACTTTTCATTCTGATATATGTGTATTTGCATAATCTGCTCAATGATTAAGCACAGTTTTTTCTTTTGCTGCTAAGTTTCTGAGATTACATATTTCTTAGTAATTGGGCCTCTATGGAATGGACAGTTGCTATTTTCCTTCATTCTGTAGGTCACTTTCTCACCCTACTGATTGCTTCTCTTGGTATGCACAGTTGTTTTGGCTAAATATTATCAAAGTTGTAACTTTTAAATTTTCATTTCTTGTGATTTTATGACCTTATCTAGGAAAGAAATCAAAAGTTTCTGTCTTAGAATGCTGTGTTTGAATAGGAGTAGAACAAAGCATATGTTCATATGTTTGTATTGAGGTCAAAGATTGTAATATATAGGATATTCCTTCTTTGTCTCAGTCTCTCAGTTCTGGGATTACAGATATGTGCCATCATGCCAAGCTTTAAATTGGATGATAAAAATCTACATTTGTTGTATAGGAAACACATTACCTGTGGAGCCATCACCCAGGCTTCTTTGCCAGTATCTTGAGGTATTTCTGTTTTGATTTCATCTAAAGTTTCGGACTTAAAGGTCATATGCTAAATTGTTTGATTTGAACATATGTATGTGGTATGCATGGATGTGCATATAGATTTTAGCCATCAACTTACTGGAGTTCTTTCCTTCTATTTATGAGTCTCAGGAAGAAAACTCAGGTCATCAGGTATGGCACTGTAATGTTTAATCGTGGTTGTCAACTTGACATGTTATGTCAACTTGGTTGTTAACAATGAACTACAATTCAGAAATGGGGGCACACCTGTGAAATATTTTATGCTTGATTTGAAGTGGGAAGATCCACATATAGTCTAGACTTTTGAGGTAGGAAGACACACTCCTTTAATTCAAATTTTGAGGCTAGAAGGCATATCTTTAATATGACCATGCTGATGAAAGTCTATATGAAGACATGGAAGAAGGAAGCTTTTGCTATTTGCTTGTTTGACCTTGCCTTGCTAGCACATCCATTACTTCACTGGCACCGCAGCATACTTCTTTGGGATTCTAGCATATATTGAAGACCAGTTAAAACATCTAGCCTTGTAGAACTGAGAAACTACGTTATTCTTGGACTTTGCATTCACATCTAGTTACTATTAGGTTACCTGGACTGCAGCCTATAAATAAATCCAATAAATATCCACATATATATGTTATTGGAGTTTGTCATTCTGGCTCTCTCTCTCTCTCTCTCTCTCTCTCTCACACACACACACACACACACACACACACACACACACAAATATATATATATATATATATAATTTGCAATATATGTATAATATATTCATTTCAAAATTTCAGTGACTGTAGAGAATCTTGACTAATAAGGGCATTAAATGTCTTTATCTATGGAGCTACTTCTATGGCACCATAAGTGTTTAGAAGTTGTACTAAATGCAAATTTACATTATGATATAGAGTGGGAGCAGAATCTTATGCCCTAAGCGTTACATATCCCCTATAAGTATAAAAACCACTTCCCAGCTGATGGCACTATTTTGGGAAGCTGTAGAACCTTTATCAAGTGGTGCTAAGTCTAATGAGGTGGGCCATTGGTGAACAAGTTGTAGCAATTACAGTGCAGTTCCTATCTCTCTGATTCCTGATTTGTCACTTTTGAGTAAACACCAATTTCCGTATCTTTCTTTACATTATTGACTTTATTACTTTAACAATGTACTGTTAATAAGTCCTTCCTCAAGTTGCTTCTGGTATTTTTATCCCAGTGAGGAGAAAAGAACTTTTAGGCTCATTTGCAGTGATTTTATCTATTCATTCTACTATAGCTGTATTATTTATATTGCTTTAATTATCAGAAAATTTTGTGTTTGTGGCAGAGAAAAGCCATAGACTTTTATATTTTGATTTGTATCCTGCTATTTTACTAAATTATCTCTTTCAGTGTGCTTTGAGAAATACTTGGGTTTTTACAAGTAAAATCATTGTCTGAATACAGTAATAATTTAACTTTTGCCTATTCATATGAGTTTTTCTCTTCTTTAATTAAGTATCCTCAATAAAATGTCTTGTTCTGTATTGAATAGTGGAAGTTGGCATAGATATTTTTGATTCATTTCATATTACTGTACTCAGAATAGATCATATACTGAGCCAAGTTTGGTTCCAAATAATTAGTAATCTCTTACCTAATAGGCTGTGGATAATTTTATTTCTCTACTGTAACACTGTATTTAGGAATAATGGAAGATGCTTCTGTTTATCTGGAAAGATTCCTGACATTTGTCATTTTCCATTTCAATGGGATCTTGGCTAGTTTTTCTATATGATATAGCCCAGGAATGTTGGCTTTCTCAATCTTTCTGGTGCACATTGAGCTATTTCCTTTTCTAGGTAAAGCTTTTCCTCCCACAAGACTTCTGAACATTGTTTTTTTTCCCCATTCAGTTGCTGGTTTAACTGGTAAACTCCCGAAAGTCTTCTGGATCTCAAGAATTCACATGTTATTCCCCCAGAAGGTTGTTTCATACATAATCTCAATGAAATCAAATTTGCTTCACTTAAAGAAATGTTCAACATTCTTAGCTATCAGGGAAATACAAGTCAAAACTACTTTGATATTCTATCTTATACTTGTCATAGTGGCTAAGATCAATAAAATAAGTGACAGTTTATTCTGCAGAATATGGAAAATACTCATTCATTGCTAGTGGGAGTGCAATCAGTATGGAGTATGGCTATTTCTCAGAAATCATTATGGCTATTTCTCAGAAAACTGGAAGTTTATTTGCTTTATGATCAAGCTATATAATTTGTGGGCACATACCCAAAGGATGTTTCATCCTACCACAAGGACATTTGCTCAACTATGTTCATTGTGACTCTATTCATAGTAGCCAGAAACTGGAAACAATATAGATGTACCTCAACAGAAAAATGGAGAAAATGTTGTATGCTTACACAGTAGAGTATTGCTCTTCTGCTAACATTTGTAGTTAAATGTATGGACTTAGAAAAAAATATGAGTTACCTATGTGAGATAACCTAGAACCAGAAAAATATAATTATAATGTGGATAGTAGCCACTTAAAATGATAACCAAGTGGCAATCTGTAGGTCCAGAGACATTAGTTATAGAGGAAGTGACTAGGGTGATTACATAGATCTTCCTGGAGAAGGAAATAGAAAAGAATATGGGTAGACTGTGGGTGAGTGGGGTTAGAAATGGGAAGAATTATGTGAAGAGCAGGAGGCAAGATGAGGTTGAGAGAGGGAACATAGAGAGAGATAGCTAGAACTGAGGAGCATTTGAAGATATGGAAACCTAGTAGAGTAAATAACTTTGTAAAATATATGAAGGCAATATTGAAGTCTAATAATAATGAGAGGGTTGGAGTCCTAACTGTCCATCTCATGTCATCAAATGAAGCTTTCGGTAGTGTGACTGGGCTACATCCAACTAAGGTATTGGCCAAAGGGTTCCTATCAATTCAAACAACCCAGGCTATTGCTAAGACAATAGTTTGCTCTGTGCAAACTGACAGCAAAGTCCAGTTTTGAAGACAACACCCAGACAACTCATTGAACATGGAGAAGTTGAACTGGTGTCTCCATGAAACTTTCACAACTATGTTGTAGTCTCTTTGGTGTGGGAAAGTACTGGGAAGGTTATTAAAAGGGAATCATGGCTGGGCAGTGGTGGCGCACGCCCTTAATCCCAGCACTTGGGAGGCTAGAGGAAGGTGGATTTTTGAGTTCGAGGCCAGCCTGGTCTACGGAGTGAGTTCCAGGACAGCCAGAGCTATACAGAGAAACCCTGTTCCAAAAAAAAAAAAAAAAAAGGAATCATGGAAAACAATCCAGCCATAAAACTTGATCTACTATCTGTCCTATCTTCAAAGTATGTTAGGTGGCACAAAATTTGAGGGAGTAGCCAATCAAAGTCTGAATTTATTTAAGGCCTAGTCAATAAGATGGAACCCATACTTAACATGGCTTGGATGATCAAGAACCAGAGTCTATATAGTCCAGAGTTCCAAAATACTACTGGTCTAAAAATAAAGTAACCAATATTAAACCTAATAATTCTTTTATAATTATGTATTAGTGCCTTATTCAGCCATCATTAGACAAATTTCCTCCTGCAGCAAACAAGAACTAATACAGAGGCCCATAGCCAGACTTCATGGGAGAGACAGAGAGAGAGAGGGAGAGAGGGATAAAGAGAGAGAGGGAGAGAGAGAGAGAGAGAGAGAGAGAGAGAGAGAGAGAGAGAGAGAGAGAGAGAGAGACAGAGACAGAGAGACAGAGACAGAGAGACAGAGACAGACAGAGACAGAGAGAGACACAGAGAGAGAGAGAGAAAGAGAGAGAGAGAGAGAGAGAGAGAGAGAGAGAGAGAGAGAGAGAGAGAGAGAGAGAGCTTAAAATACTAAGTTTTAAATCAGATGTCTCCATCAAATCTCTCCTCTGAAAGTTCAGGAGACCCCAAAAGAAGAGGAGGCAGGAAGAGTGTAAACGCCAGATTGTATGGAAGACACCAGGAGGCAGAAATCCTCTAAATCACTGAGAAAATTTCAGGTGAACAAGCAGGAAGCACAGAGCTGACAGGGATTTGCTACAGGTTATATACTCTTAGTTTAGTGCTTTTATGGGACTCCTGGATGTGTGAATCAGGGGTTTCTGATTACCATACCCTCTCTTACTTTCTCTTTGGGTTTTTTCTTTCTATTGGTTTCCCTTGTCCAATTCCAATGAAAAAGAGAAAGGAAGTGGATTAGGAGGGAAGGGAAGATGGAAAAGAACTGGGAAGAGTAAAGGGAGGGGAAATATATCGGGTAATTAGGAGATGTTGAATGAAAATTCATATATTTTTTTAAAAAGGGGAAATAAAATTTCATTATTTTCTTACCTCTTTCTCCTTTCTCCAATGTTTCCTATGCCCCCAATTCCCCTTCTGATTCATTGCCTCTTTAATTATTAATAAATTATATATATTAATATATATGCATGAATAAATACAGAAATGTAAATAAAGAAATTTACTTCACCTACTTTTCCAACATATAGTTTTTCCTTTCTTTTTTACTCTCATGGTTTATAATAGCATGTGAATGCATTTTAGATAAAATGGCTCATTAGGATTGAGAACTAGATTTGCTGCTATGTTGAAAACATTTTCATGGAGTCTGGAAGGCAGTGAATCTCAATAAATACATTTGAATAAGTAAATTGTCAAGGAAGACTAAATAAAGATTGAATTCTAACCAGTAGAGGTCAAAAGAAGTCATTGTGCTTTAGTTCCTTGGCATCTGAGCAATGTACCTATAATCAATATATACATACGTAAAATGATAATAGGTCTGCCTGTACGTTCTGTATAGTTTGATATTCTGATTAGAATGTCATCCCTGCCTCTGCAATAACCCTTTTATTTTCTTATTCAAACATTCTAACTCTTAATTTGATAACTTCCACATATTTCCCATGTCATAACCAAAACCCATCTTTTTCTAAAATTTTCTCCTGTTCTGTAAACTAAGCTCAACCTCTTATTCTACTCCGTCAAAATTTTAGGAAACACAACCTTTCTAAAACCTTCACTTTTCATTCACTCAGTCGTCAACAAGTATTTTTAAGAAACAAAGAGTCAACTCATTTTGGCTGGTATGTTTGAACCCAACTCTGGACATTTGAGTCTTTCCAGTATTGTCCAACATATGAATCCTTCTATATACATACCTGGGTCCTAGAGCCAAAGGATAAATGTCAGGCTAACAGTGATTTATGGTGAGGATTTAGTCTACACTGAATTTTGACCTTGTAAGTGGATAAAGATTGAGGTGGCAATGTCAGCCACAATGGGCATTTGTGCCTATAAGGTTGACTCTAAAATCTCTAGACAAGAGAGCATGTCAGTGCTTCTCTGATAGTGAGTGCTTAGTGTTTTATACTACATCATGACTCTCTCTATAATTCTACTGGTAAGGGAAAGCTGGAAGTTTATGCTTGGTATCTTCTGCACTCTTATGCTGGTATACTTTATACATGCTGATAATTAAACTGTTCTATTTTGCTATAATGAAATAATCCCAATAGCACATGGTTTTAATAAGTTTTAAAAATCGTTTTAGTCAATCATTAGATTGAATTCAATTATAATCTTTTGTATGTATAACTTGGTAAGTTCCTACCACAGGTAGAATGTACAGTTGTGAATAAAGAATTTCTTTAATATTTATATTAGCTGATGGAGGGTCCCAGTTATAAATATGAAAGCAGACACGTAATTACCTGAAAAACTAAAAGCCATAAAGCTTTGGCCACAGGCCTGCACTACTTTCTCTCTTTCACCTGTCTTCCTAGCTTTCCTTATAAACATTCTTAGAAGGAGAATGTTAAGCTCACATTGTTGATCTTCTCAAGCGACTGACATCTAGAATGAAGTAGGTGCATTAGTTGTTTTTCTGTTCCTTGATAAGAAGACCATGACCAAAACTAAGTAAAAGGACCTTATTCTGATTTATGGTTTCATGGTAGAATCCACATGGCAAAAAAGGACTGGCATGGTAACAGGAGAATGATGCTAGCTGACCAAATTCAATTTATTCATAAGCAGCAGAAAGAGCATGCTGGAAGTGGAGTGAGCCCGTGAACCTCCAGGAAGGTTACTGCCCATAGCAGACCAAATGTTCAAATATAAGAACTTATAGGACATGTTTCAGCTTACTGCGCTAGCTCTCTCTATTCTGGTGTACCAATTCTTCACAAGATTTATCATAGCATCATGTCTAGTTTAAGTAATATTTTATTTGCTGAGTTCTTTATATGTTAATCCTTGAAAATTTAAATGTTTTTTCTTTCCATTTTTGTATACTTCATCCTTGCACTTAATTTTTTAAAGAAAATCAATAATGTATCTTTACTTTATTCTGATGGTTTTAACATTAATAAATATGAATCCATATATGGTCTTTAGTGTAAACATGTTTTTAAACCATTCTTGCAAGTGCTCCCTACCACTTCTCTACTTGTTGTGACAAGGTGAAGAATACTAGTGTGAGCATTTTCCTGGCCTGTAGAGACTCAGTGGGAGCCAGTGCTCTCCATGAAGAGCCTTTATCTCATGGGGAGAAACAAAACAAAACAACCACAAAAACAGAAAAGGAACAAGAGATGAAACAGTCCCTCCTGTGAAGCTACAGATGCATCCTTGTACTTTAAAAAGGATCTGTTGCAGGGCAGTGGTGGCACACGCCTTTAATCCCAGTACTTGGGAGTCAGAGGCAGTTGGATTTCTGAGTTCAAGGCCAGCCTGGTGTATAGAGTGAGTTCCAGGACAGCCAGGTCTATACAGAGAAACCAAAACCAAAAAAAAAAAAAAAAAAAAAAAAACCAACAAAAAAAAAAAACCCAAAAATGAAAAGTATCTGTTACATAATAGAGTATATTATAATACATGTTTGACACATATCATAGTTTGAATGTAGGAGAGATTTTTCAATTCTATAAAATTAAGGGTTTTAGGTTGTCATACAAATTAATGCATTTCATTACTGAATATATATTCATTATACTCATATAATATACATATAAGAATATATATTATACTCATTCTTTTTTTTCCTCATCTCACTCTCTGTTGTGTACCTTTGCCATGCTTGTTTTCTTTCTCCAATTAGTCACTCTTTTCAATTATCTTTATCCCATTACCTTTTCTGTATCCTACATGCCTAGAGATCTTGCACCAGAGGGAAAATTTTTTTTTTTAATTTAATTTTATTTTATTTTTTTAATTTACATTCCAAATCAGTTCCCCTTTCCCGTTTCCTCCCTCCCCGAAAGTCCCATAAGCCCCCTTCCCTCCCTCTTTTCTCCGTTCAACCCCCTCTCATTACTCTGTCCTGGCGTTCCCCTACATCCAGTCTTTCCAGGACCAGGGGTCTCTCCTTCCATCTTTTTAGAAATCTATTGATATGCTGATTGTGTCTAGGGTATTCTGAGATTCTGGGTCAATATCCCCTTATCAGTGACTTCATACCATGTGTGATCTTTTGTGATTGGGTTACCTCACTAAGGATGATATTTTCAAGTTCTGACCATTTGCCTAGGAATTTCGTGAATTCATTGTTTTTAATTGCAGAGTAGTATTCCATTGTGTAAATATACCACATCTTCTGAATCCATTCCTCCGTTGAGGGACATCTGGGTTCTTTCCAGCTTCTGGCTATTATAAATAAGGCTGCTATGAATATAGTGGAGCATGTGTCCTTATTGCATGCAGGTAAAGTCTCTGGGTATATGCCCAGGAGTGGTATAGCCGGATCCTCCGGAAGTGTCATGCCCAGTTTTCTGAGGAGCCGCCAGACTGCTTTCCAGAGTGGTTGTACCAGCCTGCAATTCCACCAGCAGTGGAGGAGTGTTCCTCTTTCTCCACATCCTCGCCAACAACTGCTGTCTCCTGTGTTTTTGATCTTAGCCATCCTGACTGGTGTGAGATGGGAAATGATCTTTACCAACCTTACATCCGACAGAGGGCTAATATCCAAGATATACAAAGAACTCAAGAAGTTAAACTCCAGAGAGGCAAGTAACCCTATTAAAAAATGGGGTACAGAGCTCCACAAAGAGTTCTCACCTGAAGAATATCTAATGGCTGAGAAGCACCTAAAGAGATGTTCATCATCCTTAGTCATTAGGGAAATGCAAATCAGAGGGAAAATTTTATTCAGAAAGATGTAACTTCAATGCAAACTTCTCATGGTTTAAGATGTACACTTTCTCTAGGTCCTAATCGTTTTTTTTCTACAAACTATAGATTGTATTACATTTGAAGTACATGAAAGACCAAATAGGAAACATTTAGCGTATTTCATAGAATTTTGTTGAAGGCCAAGGAACAAACGTAAATATTTAATATATAACCTCTGTGTGTGTGTGCATACATATGCGCACACGTGTTTGTATGCATGTATGTGTGTTTGTATGTGTGCATCAAGCAGAGGTCTTTGTGCAAGTTAAATGTATTTTCTGTCCTTGATCTATGTCTCTATCCATATTTTTCAGCATTATGCAAAAAACCATAGTACACTGGCATAAAAAGGTAAAAAATGTTATACTATCAACAAGTTTATCCTCACTCTTGGTCTACATGGCTGTTATAAATGATACGTATTTTCTAAAATGTGATTCAAGTCCTTTTTTCATAAGCATTTCCATCAACCATGTGACTTCCTCTCTTCTTAAACAAAGTGTGAAATGAAAGATATAATTTAAAAGACACATATGTCTGATGCTTTGCACATCCTTGAGTAGAATGAAATCTCATTGGATGATTGGGCATCACTGATTCTATTTAATAATTTTATTCATTTGAACTCTCAAAAGACATGAGAAATAAAGTTATCTTTGAAAATATCATAAGGCTTTAAGGGCTAAATAAATTGATTATGAATCATACTATAGTTAATTTTTTACAAGTATACATAGAATACTATTCACAATTGAGTTACAGTTTTATATAGAAACCAATGTTAAACTTTAGGCCCATACAAAATTAAATTAAAAATAAAACCTCTGAAGTAACTAAAAGATAACTAAGGATACTTAATTATAATAATTTACCAGAGAATTGATGGGCGTTATTTTGGTTTGAGTTTGAAATATCTTCTAGAAGCTAATATGGGTATATTCTTGTTTTCTAACACCTGGTATTATAAGGTTTTGGACATTTTGGAATATAAGACCTAGGAATCAGAAACAGAGTCAGGCCTTTGAATGCCTGGTAGAGTTCTCTGCTTCCTGTTCTACTGAGATGTGAAAAAGCCATTCCTTAAATTCTAGCTGCCATGGTAGAGCTTCCCCACCCACCATACCATAATAAGTTGAGGCTCACTGATTTCATGAGCCAAAATATATTTCTTTTCTCTTATGTTGATTCCATCAGATGTTATATACCAAAACTAAGAACAATTACTAACGTAGATATACAAGTATTAATAATGATAAGCTTTAATCCAATTACAACTTAAAGGAACATAAAATAAACCAAAGCATTTATGGCTAAGTTGGGTTAATGGAGTCATTGGATATTTCTAGAGGCTCACAGGTACCAGTCAATTTTGGAAAAACATCCAATATCATTTATAAAAATTGAAATTAGTTGTTGTCAAGTAATAGTTGAAGGCAATGCAAATGGTATTCATTTGACAAGACCTTGTAAGGATGGGACTGATTTTGAAGGATTATGGAATTAACTGACTCAGGAGTGGTTCAATACCACTGGCAGGCCTTATCAAATCACCTGCACTATGAAATTTTCCTTCTAATGATAAGGAAGTTCCTCGAGCCACCCCACCCTGGAATATCAGAGAAGCCCTGCAAGAGGACAGAGAATCCCAGACTAAAATGGAGAGAAGTGAGCATTGAAACAGTGGTATCTGCAGTAAGAATTGAGGCAAGAGAATTTGAAGTGATGTAGAATGTGTGTCCTGTTATAATCCTATGAAAATTTCATGTACAATATCATTCTTCTTTTGTGGCTTCATGGCAATTTATCATGAAGTAGTTCCTGCCAAATGCTGATCCCAAAGCAGAAATATAGATGGATTGCATGACAGATTGAATTAGTCATTTGCCTCTAGACTATCTTACTTGAACACTATGACAAGTTTATATATTTTTGAAAGAACATTTAAATATTCAGAAAGTGATCATATATTTTAGTCAATAAATATAGAAAATGACATAGAGTATAGAAATTCTTTTGGGCATTTGAAGAAAGAAACTTTAAAACAGAAAACAATTAAAGAAAAGATATAGAACAATTTCTGGCCTTTATTTGCTAGAGTTCTTTTGATCACACATACTAGAGAACAACAAAGCTCAGCTTAAACAAGGAAACAAAACACATCGTTCAAATGTCTAGAAACAGAGGATGTGCAACTGAACCATTTCTCATTTTAAGGATCTAACAGATATCACTTGCATTATTTTTGCCTCCTTCCATTGATACCATCTATATGCCAGCTACATCCTCTGCTTTTTGTGTGCTCTTTATGGAACCAACAAAATGGAGGTTGTAGGTTATAAGTAACTTTGTGCTTGATGATTTTATTCCAGATAAAGTTTTCTTTCTTTCTTAATACAAGTAATGGTTTCTTACTTAAGTACTAATGCCTAAAACACATCACCTAACAAAATCAAGTTCTTTCACCTAGCACCTAGAAAATTCTTCCTTTCCTTTCTTCTTCAAATTAAGTTGGGTATATACTAACTGTAGGTGACATCAGAAGGGCATGTGCAGTTCCATGAAAATCATTACAAGAAAAATGCGGAGATATAGTAACATATATCCACTATCAGGGCAATGTTGAAGGAATTTTTGTGTCAGAGGAGAGAATGTATGCCCAGTGAGTCTAATGAGTATATTCTTGTTTGACTAGTTGAAAGCAATAAATTGAGTTTATTGTGTGGAAATGAAGGCACATTTTGAACTAACTCAGGTTCTGAATGTTCTACTAGGAAGTCTTCCTAGAAAATCATGTGGTATAATAAAACTCTAAAGGTTAAAACAAGAAGATAAACTTTAATGCTTTCATTTAAAAAATGAGATTTAGATATTCAGGTCAATTTCCTGAGGATTTACATGAGATGTCTCTGGGTTGCAAGGCAGAGAGTATAAAAGTAGGAAGACAGAAGTCAGAAAAAAGGCATGAAAGACCAGATTCAGTATTAGCTATACAGAGTGAGCTAGCCAGAAACATGAAGACTTAACATGTTGTTGGCACCTTGGTTAGTTTTATGTTAACTTGACACAAGACACAATTATTTGGGAAAAAGTACTCACAGTAGACAAAATGCCTTCCTATAAGATTAAGCTAGAGAAACATATAGTACATTTTCTTAACTAGTGATTGATATGGGAGGGCAGCACCCTTTGTGGGTGGGGCCAACCTGGGCTTGTGACCCTGGGTTCTATAACAAAGAAGAATAAGTAAGTCAGTATGCATGGTTCTTTCATGGTATCTGCTTCATTTCTTGTTTCCATGGTCCTGTCTTAAGTCTCTGCCAAGAATTCCCTCAGCAATAAGCTACAAGCTGTACGATGATATAAATCCTTTCTTGCTTAAGTTACTTTTGTCATGGTATTTCTCAAAGCAACAGAAAACCCAAACCAAGACAGATGGCCAAGACAGATGGGAGAAGGTTAAAGTATTTACTCAATGCTAAAATACTTAAATAGGTTAATATTAAGATTTTGCTTAAAAAATCATGTTCATATATATATATGTGCACATGTTTAACTGCATGTATATGAGCATGTATGCAAATGTATATATGTGTGTTTGGAAGGCAGATGACAGACTTAAGTGTCATTCATCATGAACAACATCCATCATATTTTCTAGGCAAGGTTTCTCATTGGCCTGAGCTCACAAAAGTTGGTAGGCTGACTAGCCAGTGAGCCCCATGGAACATCCATTATGCAGAACCTCTTAAGCACTAAGAAGACAAACATGGACCATTTCAGCCAGCTTTCTAAATACATTCTGGAAGTGGAATTCAAGTTGTCAGGCTTGAAAATTAAGCACTTTGATAACTAACTTATCTACACAGATTTCAAGTTTTGAGTTTTTAAAAATTTTATGAGGTCCTGTTTGTCAATTCTTGATCTTAGAACATAAACTATTAGTATTCTGTTCAGGAAATTTTCTCCTGTAGCCATGTGCTCCAGGTTTTTCTCCACTTTCTCTTATAAATTCAGTGTATCTGGCTGTATGTGGATGTTCTTGATCCATTTGAACTTGAGCTTTGTACAGGAACATAAGAATGGATCAATTTTCATTTTTCTACATGTTGAATGCCAGTTGAAACAGTACCTTTGTTGAAAATGCTGTCTTTTCCCCACTGGATGGTTTTAGCTCCTTTGTCAAAGGTCAAGTGACCATAGGCATGTGGGTTCGTTTCTGGGTCTTCAATTCTTTTTCACTGATCTACCTGCTTGTCATTGTACCAATACCATGCAGATTTTTTTATCACTATTGCTCTATAGTATAGCTTGACGTCAGGGATGATGATTCTGCCATTTCTTTTATTATTGAGAATAGTTTTCACTATCCTGGGTTTTTTGTTATTTCAGATAAATTTGGAAATTGTATTTACTAACTCAATGAAGAATTGAGTTGGAATTTTGATGGGGATTGCATTGAATGTGTAGATTGTTTTAGGCAAGATGACCATTTTTACTATATTAACCCTGTCAATCCATGAGCATGGGAGATCTTTCCATCTTCTGAGATCTTAGAAAGCTTCTTTAAGGTAAAAGACACTGTCAATAGGACAAAACAGAAACCAACAGATTGCGAAAATAGCTTTACCAATCTTACATCTGACAGAGGGGTAATATCCAATATATATAAAGAACTAAAGAAGTTAGACTCCAGAGAATCAAATAACCCCATTAAAAATGGGGTACAGAGCTAAATAAAGAATTGTTAACTGAGGAATATTGGATGGCTGAGAAACACCTAAAGAAGTGTTTGACATCTTTAATCACCAGGGAAATGCAAATCAAAACAACACTGAGATTCCACCTCACACCAGTCAGAATGACTAAGATCAAAAACTCAGGTGACAGCAGATGCTGGAGAGGATGTGGATTAAGAGGAACACTCCTCCATTGCTGGTGGAATTGCAAGCTGGTACAACCACCACCTGAGTACCCAGCTATACCACTCCTGGGAATATACTCTGAAGGTGCTGTAACATGTGATAATGGACACATGCTCCACTCTGTTCATAACAGCCTTATTTATAATAGCCAGAAGCTGGAACGAACCCAGATGTCCCTCAGCAGAGTAATGGATACAGAAAATGTGGTACATTTGCACAGTGGAGTACTATTCAGCTATGAAAAACAATGAATTCATGAAATTCTTAGGCAAATGGATGAAACTAGACAATATCATCCTGAGTGAGGTAATGCAGTAACAAAAGAGCACACATGGTATTCACTTACTGATAAGTGGATATTAGCCCCAAAACTTGGAATATCATATATACAATTAACAGACCACATGAAGACCACTTGAAGGCTCAAGAAGAAAGAAGACCAAAGTGTTGATAATTTGGTCCTTCTTAGAAGGGGAATCAAAATACACATGGTTCATAGCCAAGCAACAGACTGAGCATAGGGTCCCCAGTGGAGGAGCTAGAGAAAGAACCCGAGGAGCTGAAGAGGCTTGCAACTCCATAGCAGGAACAATAATATGTACCAACCAGTATCCCCAGAGTTCCCAGGGAATAAACCAACAACCAAAGAGTACACATGGAGGGACCCATGGCTCCAGCTACATATGTAGCAGAGGCTGGTCTTGTGGGACATCAATTAGAGAAGAGGCCTTTGGTCCTTTGAAGGCTCAATGCCCCTGTGTAGGGGAATGCCAGGTCAGGAAAGTGAGAGAGAGGGTGGTAAGCAGGGGGATGGGGATGAGGGATGGGATAGGGTTTTTTGGAGGTTTAAGGAGGAAAGGGGATAGCATTTGAAATGTAAATAAAGCAAATACTTAATAAAAAATTTGGTGTTGCCTACCATGGCTGTCCTCTGAGAGACTTTACCAGCAGCTGACTGAGACAGATCCAGATACTTATAGCCAACCGTTGGACCGATGTTTGAGACCCCTATTGGAAGCCTTAGGGGAAGGACTGAAGGAGCTGAAGGAGATGGCAACCCCACAGAAGACCAACAGTGTCAGCTAGCCTGGACCCCTGCGAGCTTCCAGAGACTGCACTACCAACCAAAGAGTATAGGTGAGCTGGTCTGTGGCTCCTGGCATATATGTAGAAGCAGACTGCCTTCTCTGGCCTCAGTGGGAAAGGATGTGCCCTAATCCTGTAGAAACTTGATGCCCCAGGGAAGGGAAACGCCTGGAAGTGGATGGGGAAATAGGGGGACCACCTTCTCAGGGGCAAAAGGGCAGGTGGATTAGGGATGGGGGATAATGTGAACTATTCTGGGACATGGGACCACTTTTGGAATGCAAATAAGTAAAGTAATTAATTTAAAAATATAAAAATTGGTGCAGCAGATATTTTACTAATAGTTACAGTGGAGAAGTCATACTATATAAAATTTTGAGATTTAAAGATTTAGATAACTAAAACCAAAAAGACATTTAGGATAATTCATCTAGATTTTAGACATCATCATAGATACACAGTTGTGATTGTTATAGATTCTACACACATATGGCATATTAAATCAGACAGAGGGACTCATACATGAACCCTGTAGTAGAGCATTGCTCAGTGAATGTTTTATGTCCATGTATTTTGAACTAATTTGTCAAGAACCTTTCTAAAAAATTTTTCATGCATTTTTTCAATTATTCCTTGAGAAAAGTTATGAAAATAGAATGTCTACAACTAAGAAGTTTTAAGAATCCTGTGATTTTCAAGAAAAATAAGAAGTAGATGAGATGTCTTCATGTACTTTTTTTTCTAGAAAGAAAATAAAAAGTTAGTCCATTTCTGTCCCTGTATTTCAAAAACAGCTCATAATTTCCTCATCAAGGCTGGTTCTGTAACATTTATGTCTTGCTCAAGGGTAGTCAACAGAAATGTTTGTCACTGAAATTAATTAATATCCCATTGAGAACACATTTTACTGAGGATCTAGAGGGTTTTAATGTAGCTAATGACCTTTTTCTTTTGTCAAAATTTATTTATAATTTTGAACTACAAAAACACTTGGCAGGTCATTCAGTCAATTAATATGTAAGAGTAGTGTGTAATAGCTTTTAAGATATTAAAATTTTCTATAAAATTGGGTCCTTAAATTGCTTTTTAATTATTCAACTACTTTGTATTATTTTACTTGCTACTTTGGAAAATAATTTCCACACTAAATAAAAAAAATTTAAACACATAGGTTCTTTTGGAAATTCAGTGGCTAACACATCATTGCATTCATAATAGGCTTTAAATACCTATATGGTTCAATGAATGAATGAGTCAATATATGTTTACCAACACTATTATACCAACATTTCAACTATAGCTATACAATAAAATAATATATTTTGTAATTTGTAGTCAATCATATGAATTGGAGACTAGATTTAAGTATACTACAGAAAAGCATTTGTTTCATTGTCTGAATTACCTGCTACATAGTAATATATTGTGTGTTGTGTGATTTTTGAAGCCATGTTTAAATGAGAGCTATTTTTTTGGAGAGGGAACCCTCAATAACAACAAGCATAACTAGGGTAGAACCTAATACTGTATTTTTTCTGAATCAATATCATTTATAACTGTATTCTAAATACTTTTTTATTCCCAAGGATAAGTATAGCTCTCATCACCCTTCAGAGAAGCTTTTCTTTGCAACAAACATCTAGAACTGGTCAAAATGCCAGAAAAATTTGACTTTGAGATGTCCACTTCTGACTGGTACATCTACAACATATTCCTTACAACTAAGACTCAGAGAACAACATAGAGTGGGGGACAGAAAGCTTATAAAGCCTAGAGGATCAGTTTCATACAGGTTAGAGAAAAGAGGAAGCCATTATCAACTAATTTTTAAATTTTGTTTTTGAGTGATAATTAAGTAAATGTAATCCTTGTACAACTTCAGTCTTTAAAATCCAAGATGTCTTGACATAATTTTTCTAGGAACATTAAACCATGTAGACTGGCATAAGACCCTACATATACTGCATAGAGAGTAAATATAGCTCTAAGATCATTCTAATATCCACTATTACTGTGGCACATTTCTGTTATTCTATAAGCAAGACTCTTGGGAACTTTATATTTATATCTTGTACTTGGATCTGTTTCCAGGTCTAATACCTTATAATCAGAAATGGCTTCAAGTTCTAGGTCAGTTTACTTCTTTTCAATCAGCAAGACTTTTTCTGAGTCTTACATAATTAACAGTGAAATTGCATGACTACTTTGCCCAGAGATCTCTTTTGTTTCAAGACCATGCATAACATCCCCATGAACAAGTCAGCTCATACTTTTTCTGAATGATAAAAGAGGGTGCATGCACTTATGTGCTTACAATGTTATGCATTCATCGTCTTTTGAAAGAAAGTGTTTTATGGTGTATATTCTACTTTATAAATATAAATATAAATCATCTTTATGTAAGGCATATTTTATTATTGAGAAAAGATGTCATTCCACAATGAAAAGGTTTTCTATTCAGCAAATGTTTATTGAACATCCACTTGGTGAAAAAACATGGAGTTCATCATAGATGAGTGAGGCAGAGTGGTCACATTTCACCCTGACTTGTTCATTGAACTCTGGATGCTTTCACTGATTCTCTTACCTGCCGTTAAGGTAAGTTTCCTGAAGCTAGGCACTCTGCTGTAAAATATTTAGTCCTTGTAAAATATTTGCAGACTTTGTAATAGTATCCCCCAAAGGTATCAAATTCTGATCTAAACCAGGAATGGAAGTAACTTATATCCAAATAATGAAGTTTTAGCACAAAAGTGGGGTTTATCTTTATTTATGTTTCATGTTATCCTTTGGAGTATATTTTGTATCCTGAATGAACCTTTAGCCTACCAAAACTGGAGATTGTTGAGATGTAGGCTGATCCGAGACTTTCTCAGAAGCTCTGAAGGAAGGATAAAAGGAACCTACTTCTGGGTCCATGTTCACGGGCAAATTTGGCAAGATCTGGTCTGGGGCTGAGGCCAGAGAAGTGAAGAAGGTAAGGTTTGGTTTCTTGGAATTTTTCTAATATCCTTAAAAAGACTGTACTTGCCAGTCCCAATGCTGCTGAATACTAAGTCTCTGATCTCTGATGTCTGTGAGATATGTGCTATTTTCCTTGGTTAGTTGCTTGCTATTTGGTCCCATTGTGCGGACTGTGTCCCATTCTTCTTCCTCAAATAGTATATAAGATGCTGTACTTCTTCATAAGCTTGCTTGGCATAAGTTATAGCTTGTGCAAGACTGCCGGAACCTACTAGTTCTGTCTTCTTTAATCCCTTAGATATTCCTACGCAGGACCATGTCACTGAAGAATGATCTGTTGGTACTGGCTAGAAGACAGCTTACCTTGTAGTGTTATGGAAGGAATTAGAGAAAAAAAAACAATACTCTTCAATATCTGATAATTCTTTAAATTATTTTTATTAATTTGAATGAATGTATTCATATAGTTTTTTTTTACATATCCATAGGATTTCTTTTCTTTGAGGCTTTTGAAAATACAATTTTCAGACCTATATAGTTTTATTTTGTAAAACTTGAATAAAGAAAATATATACTTTGGAGTAATAACAAAAAGACAGAATCCTTTATGTTTTCTATTCCAGATGTGGCATTGAGTGATCCCAGTTAACAATGAATATCACCTTAATAGGATTAAGAAGCCTCTGTGGGAGTGTATATGTAAGGAGTACAGAGAAAGGATCAACTTAGGGGCAAGACTCTGCTAGGATGCAGGCAGCAGTACTACAGGGGTGGAGCAAGATGGACAAAGGAGATAGGCAGCTCGCACTCGCACCAGCATCCATGCTCTCTGCTCCATCATGAAAGCTGTTTTGCTCTGCCATGGTCTCTCTGAAACTTCGGAATGCAGTAGGCTAAAATAAATATTCTTTTTATCTTTCTCAGGCATTTGTCACAATGATGGGAAATAAACACATTAAGGTAACTACCATAAATAATCGCTGACATTTTCCAGTTCTTAAAAACAAGACTTTTTACTTGTTTGATAATGTGACTGTTTTTTATTCTCTCCTGGGGATTGAACCTCAGCCCTCACAGATCATCTGTGAGTACTTATCACTGAGCCATACATGCATCTTGAAGCTTTTTCATCTTCTAAAATAAAGATATTCTTTAGTTTCCCTTTGCTTGATGTAGTTGATGTTTTACTTTCTTTATACAAAAGAAACAATGGCATTATATACAGAACTTTTTCAATATTTGTCTCTCAAAGATTCAGGCAATTTTGTTCTTAATATTTCAAACTTTGTTCTGATAAATCATAATCACATCATGTTAAATACTTTTTCATTTTGTCAAAACAAAACTAAGTCACTAAAACCTGGGAAAATCTGATCCTAATATGCTAATGCTGATGGCCAATATATTGACAAAATTTGCACTATCAACAATGACCATTAGAGTTAATGATGCTGTGGAATCACAATGAGTTTTTGATAAGTAAATCCATATACAAGTAGATAGCTCAATCAGTACCCAGGTTTTTTTAATAAAATCTTATATATTTAGAGAATTAATGACAAAATTAAGGCTATTAATCATTAAAACATCATTATAAATGGTTGTTTTCAACAAGTGTTAATGAATACCTCTCATTAATTAAGTAATCTAGAGATACAAATGCAAAAGCACATGGTAATTACCACCATATTAACTGTCACGAATGCAATCAGTGTCAAATACCTACTGACCAGTTGATTAATATCTGCATGTATTTATGAATTCTCTGATATTTATTTATGGTATTTATATATTAGGTATACTATAATTTTTTAAATTGAAAATAGATTCTTTTCTCACACAATACATTCTGATCATAATTTCTCCTCGCAGTACCTCTTCCAGCAACCCCCTTCTCTTTCAGATTCATTCTCACTCTCTTTCTATTAAGAAAAGAACAGGCCTCCAAAATACTCTGAATTTTTAAAAAAATTATTTATTTATTTATTTTTCACTCCATATTTTATTCCACCCCTGCCATTCACCCTCTAACTGTGCCACATCCCATACATCCTCCCCACCCCGTTTCCACCTGGATTTCCCCACCCACCACCCCACCTGACCTCTAAACTCCCTGGGTTCTCCACTCTCTTGAGTGTTAGGTGCATCATCTCTTAATGAACACAGACCCAGCAGTCCTCTACTGTATGTATGTAGCTCGTATATGCTGCCTGTATGGCAGTCCAGTGTTTGAGAGATATCGGGGCTCCAGATTAATTGAGGTTGCTGGTCCTCTTACAGGGTCGCCCTTCTCCACAGCTTCTTTCATCCTTCCATAATTCAACAATAGGGGTCAGCTGCTTCTGTCTATTGGTTGGGTGCAACTATCTGCATCTGACTCTTTCAGCCGCTTGTTGGGTCTTCTGGAGTGTAGTCATGCTAGGTCCCTTTATGTGAGTACTCCATAGCCTCAATAATAGTGTCAGGCCTTGGTACCTCCTGTCGAACTGAATCCCACTTTGTACCTGTCACTGGACCTTCTTTTCCTCAGGCTCCTCTCCATTTCCATCCCTGTAATTCCTTCAGACAGGAACACTTATGGGTCAGAGTTGTGACTGTGGGATGGCCCCCCTCTCCCTCATTTGACGCCCTGTCGTCCTGCTGGAGGTGGGCTCTATATGTTCCCTCTTCCTACTGTTTGGCATTTCATCTAAGGTCCCTCTCTTTGAGTCGTGAGAGTCTCTTACCTCCCAGGTCTCTGATTCATTCTGCATTCCTCCTGTCTCCAGAGGTTGCCTGTTTCCATTCTTTCTGCTAGCCCTCATGGCTTCAGTCCTTTTCCCTCACCCAAAACCAGATCAGGTTCCTCTCTCCCCCGAATGCCTACCCCTGTCCACTTTCACACCTAGATCTCTCCCTCCCTCCCTTCCTACTTGTGATTGCTTTCTTCTCCCCCCCAACCGGGACTGAGGCACTTTAGCTTATTTACCTTTTTGGGATCTGTGGGCTTTATCTTGGGTATTCTGTAATTTTTCTGGCTAATATCCACTTATTAATGAGGACATACCATGCATGTACTTTTGTGTCTGAGTTTCCTCACTTAGAATGATATTTTCTAGTTCTATCCATTTGCCTGCAAAACTCAGAGCGTCCTAGTTCTTAATAGCTGAGTAGTATACCATTGTGTAAATGAACCACATTTTTTGTATCCATTCTTCTGTTGTAGGACATCTAGGTTGTTTCCAGCTTCTCACTATCACGGATAAAGCTACTATGAACATTAGTGTAACACGTACCTCTGTAGCATGGTGGGGCATCTTTTGGGTATATTCCCAAGAGGGGTATTGCTGGGTCTTCAAGTAGATCTATTTCCAATTTTCTGACAAACATACAGGTTGATTTCCAGAGTGGTTGTACCAGTTTGCATTGTAATCCCAACAGCAAATGGAGGAGTGTTCCTCTTTCTCCACATTCTCTCCAACATGTGTTGTCTCCTGAGGTTTTGATCTTAGTCATTTGGTTTGGTGTAAGGTCAAATCTCAGGGTCATTTTCAACTTTGGTATGTGATATCTTTCTAGAAAACCATCAATTTCATCTAGATTTTCCAGTTTAGTACGTATAGGCTTTTATAGTGGAATCTGATGATTTTTGGATTTCCTCCATTTCTGTTGTTATGTCTCCCTTTTCATTTCTGATTTTGTTAATTTGGATACTGTCTCTCAACCCTTTAGTTAGTTTGGCTAGGGGTTATCTATCTTGTTGATTTTCTCAAAGTACCAGCTTCTGGTTTTGCTGATTCTTTGAATTGTTTTCTTTGTTTCTATTTGGTTGATTTCAGTCCTGAATTTGACTATTTCATGCCTTCTTCTCCTCTTAGGTGAATTTGCTTCATTTTGTTCTAGAGTTCTCAGGTGTGCTGTTAAGTTGTTAGTGTAATATCTCTCCAGTTTGTTTACCAGGACACTTAGTGCTATAAACTTTCTTCTTAGCACTGTTTTCATTGTGTCCCGTAAGTTTGGGTCCCACTTATTTGGTGTTCTATAGGCTTCTTGTGCCTTTATAGCCATCTCTTTCTTTAGGTTGAGGAAGTTTTCTTCTATGATTTTGTTGAAGACATTTTCAGGTCCTTTGAGCTGGAAGCTTTATTTTCCTCTCTTCTGATTATTCTTAGATTTGGTCTTTTCATTGTGCTCTGAATTTCCTGGATACTTTGTGTTAGGAGCATTTATGTTTTGAATTTTCTTTGACAGTTGTGTCAATCTCTTCTATGGTATCTTCTACACCTGACATTCTCTCTTCTATCTATTATGTTCCGTTGGTGATATTTACATCTGTATTTCTTCATCTCTTTCCTGGGTTTTCAATTTTCAGGTTTGCCTCCATTTTTCTTTTCTTTATTGTTTTTCCTGTATTTCTTTCAGTGAGCTATTGATATCCTCCTTAAAGGGCTCTATTATCTTCATGAGATAGGACTTTAGAATAGATTCCTGATTATCAGGTATGTTTTTGTATTCAGGGCTTGCTGTGGTGGGAGAACTGGGTATTCATGATGTCCATCTATATTGGCTTCTGTTGCATAAGGTCTTATACTTGCTTTTCACCATCTGGATATCCCTGGGCTTTGTTGGCCTGGGTGACTGTTGGGAGTTTGCCTCTTTTGTCTCTGGGTTGCTACTGGTTGCCTGGTAGACCTGCAACCTTGGCTGTAGCAGAACACCTGTGGTGCCTTCCAACTGGGGGCTCTTTACAGGGGAAGAAAAGCTGCTGATCTGTTGCCCTGTTTGCAGTAGATCTCCTGGTAGTCTTCAGACTGTTGAGTCTTCAGTGGAGCAATCAAGCTGTTGTCCAACTGTTCTGAGAGCAGAGGTTCTCCACTGTTCTGAGTTCAGTGGGTCCTCTAGGATGGGTCGGGATGTGGTGTTTTCACTGGAGTAGACCAATTAAGAGTCTGCCCCAGCACAAAAGACTGGACAGAAGGGGCTGAAGGGATGAAAGGGTAGTGGTATTTGTGAGGGTGGAGGTTTTGGTGGGTGATGAATCCTCTGGGCTCCCAGCAGCAGCTCTGGGACTCCAGAGAGGGTTTATTACCAACTACTCTGAGTGCAGAGGGTTCTCTAGGTTGGGTCAGAATATGGTGTCTTCATAGCTAAGTGTCTGCCGCAGGAGAAAGAACCGGGTGGAAGGGCAATACTCTGAAATTTTTAAATGTGTTTTACTTTACTCCTGAGTTCCACAGCGTATTCTTATAATATTTTAAGATTTGGTGATAAGTTTTTCTGACAGATATCAAAGACAACATTTTGAAAGTTTCGGGGATGCTAAGGTGAAAGAGCTCTCCATGCCTGCTTTCATGTTTTCATGCTCCCTACCATGATGTGACATCATGGTCCCTAAGCATCCGAAATTCTAATCAAGTCTCCAATAAACACTTTCTTCTGTAAATTGCCTTGTCCATCATGTTTATTAACAATAATAAAAATGTAACTAAGACAAATATCATTTGAAAAGTGGTGGTTTTTAACTTTTAGTGTGGTTCAAATTAACTAGTTCTTTTATAGAGTGTGTATGTTTATAACATTACAACTAACATGTTTATAACATATTATAACATATTTAATGTTTATAATATTATGACCAATGTTATAAACACTTTTCTCTACTTAATTTTTATAAGAAGTTCTATAATTTGGGGTCATATATTTATATCCATATTTTGAGATAAATTTTGTATATAGTATAAAGCTGTTCATCATTCCTCCTTTTTGTGTGTCTTCGTAGGTTTTAGATCAATCTCAACCTATTCATTGGAAAGTGGTTACCAGTATTCATTTTTGGGCATTTATTCTGACACATTTATGGGTCTGTTTACATCATACACAAAGCTTTCTAAGAAGATTTGAAATCAGAGATGCGCCTTCTCCAACTTTGGTCTTATTTCACAAAGTCATTTTGGATATCTTATATTTTTCTGCTTCCATATTTATCATGGAATCATATGAATAACAGGAGGTAAATACAGAAAGTAGAAAACTCATAAGTAGATATCCATAAGCAGTAAATATGATATTTACTATTGATTAAGAATTAGTACCTGATAAAATTTTAGTTATATTTTAGTTTTAATTTCACTAATAGTACATTATGATGGCATTTACACTCTTCCAAAGGACAGAATAAGATGGGTTGTTTTCATTCGTCTCTGCCAAACAAAATTCCTTCAATACTATGTTTCTAGTACAGAAATCAAATCACAGAGTATTTCACTACTAAACATGTAGGTAAATTCCTCACACTATTAGCACAAAGCCATAATAAAGTATTTTATGTCAGATGGGATTCTGACAGATGATAGATACCTAAATTCATAACATGTCTTATTAACACACTAAAGAGATAATTCATGTGAATTATGAAAATATATTTGAAAATTTCAACAGTTAAATATCTCTTAACACATATGTCACATTTGAATAAAATAATCCACAAACTGTGATAGTAATAATTTTAAAAACTTATTGTCTGAAAATTCCATATATAATTATATGTGAACATATGCTGGGCTCTCTCCCCTGCAATACCTCTTATACCCCTGCTACCACTTTTATCTCCCAATTTCATGTATGATTTAAGAAATTGAATCCCTATACTAATCTTGATTATCAACTTGTTGGATTTAGAACAAATAGGAAATGCATCCTTACTTTTCTGTGTTTTCAGTGAGGTTTATTGGAAATGCCACACCCTGAATACAGACAGTACTGTGCTATGGGCTGGGGTCCCATAATAAATAAAAAGGAGAAATTCTATTTATCGGCAATATTCATCTTTCTGAGATTACTGGCTACAGATAGAATATGGCTAGCTGCTTCAAACTTCTGCTACTACACCATCCCTGTCATAATGGACTGTACCCTGCATTCACTAGCAAAAATAACCATTTTCTACTTTAAGTGACTGTTGTCATGGATTTTGTCACAGCAATGGGAAAAAATCTAATGAAGATAGTGATAACTTATGATATTTATTTCTTTAAATAATTATCCCTGTAAGTACATAAGACATGGGATGAAAACAGCTATTGAATACATTACATAAGGTATTTGGCTTATTTTATGAAATGAATGACTTTTATATTTTTTAAGTACCCAAAATTCTGAAAAGATAAAGATGTTTACAGTTTTATATAAAATTGAAATTAATACTTTGGTTAAAATATAACTGTTTGAGTTAAATTATAAGCATGCCTATTAGCGTACTTTTACTTATGCATTAAAAGTTTTAAAATTGTCATACATTTGGAATAAATCCTGGGAAGCTAGCTGCTTTTGCTTGTGAATTATCTTTCCATATAACATATGAAACTTGAAAAATTATAAAGTAGTATATTCAATAGTATAAATAATGAGAAAAATGCAAACACAAATCAAGATTCCTTTTTAAAAATGTTGGCAATGCTTGGAAAATAGAGTTAGGTCTGTAGTGATATTGGTTAACTAGAGCAAAAACGCCCTTAGTAATAAATCCAGGAAGAAAAGGCATAAACTATGCTAGAAAATCCTTTTAATAATTATAAATGCAATCACAAGTAAATGTAAAAGCCAATCCTAGTCTTATTGAGGAAGGTTTAGATTAGCATAAATTTATGCAATTCCAATTAAAATAGCACATGGATTTTTGCTTGCATGAGATGATCTTATAATTTATAAGGAACCATAAATTCTGGCAAGTTGCAGAGAACATTGAGAGAATATGCTCTAAAGTGGCTGCAATCAGCTTGTTATAGTAGTGCTATGTAGAATAGGAAAATAAATCAGTAGAAATGGACATGCTGCAGAATAATTAAGAATGAAATCCACACTATGTGATGAATAGTCTACTCTGTGCTGTAAATGAATTATTTTCAGGATGAACAGAGTGGAGATGCCTTTCAAATACCTGGAGGAGAAGATGTAATGGTGGTCTTTCCATTTTTCCTATTTTTATTGAAAGGTAAATCCTAAGTGTTTTAAATTTAAATTAAATAATAGAACAATAGTATCTTAAAAGAAAATGTAGGGAACTATATCTAAAGTATGGAAGTTATCAAGAATTGCTTCTTAATTGCAAGTAAAACATTAAATGAGTTAAAATTATATTTTGAAACAGAAATAGAATGATAGCAAAGCAGAAGCTATTGAATACAAAGGATAAAACTTAAATAGCTCCTGTCTCACAGTGAAACAGATAACAAAACAAAACTAACAAACAAACGAAAAACAAAACAACAACAATAAAAACACTTGTAGAAGCTTAGTGATAAAACTGACTCGATTTTGGTGATAGGTCTAGGTAAAACAAATTTAAAGTTTTAGAAATAAGTAATTGTGTTCCTAACAGTGTTATATTTCACAACTGATCTCATCAATGTGTTTTTTTATATGAGAAGGGAGAAGCAGGGTATAGTGCAAGGAAACAGCTCTGTAATATTCATCAACAAGGTTTTTCTTACCCATTCATTTATTGTATGGGTATTTGAGAAGCCCAATTTCTGCTTTAGAAACATTTAGAGAATACTAAGCATCATAGAAACTTGAATGCTAGGATACAGACATATAGGATACAACTTTTCCTTCCTTCCTTTCTTTCTTTCTTTCTTTCTTTCTTTCTTTCTTTCTTTCTTTCTTTCTTTCTTTCTTTCTTTCTTTCTTTCTTTCTTTCTTTCCTTTTTTCTATTTTGGAACTTATATAATGAGGCATGGGCTAACAAGAAAAGTAATATAAAGGATTTAGAAACCAATGCACAATAAAGATATTAAAGGCTCTTGTGGGTTCATAGTTCATAATTTATTCTCCAGGCAATTTAGAGATACTATAGGTTTTTGTTTGAGTAAGTACAGTGGGTTGCCCTCTTAGAAAAGACTATTCTGGATGCTTTTAGAATGCATCCAGAGATGAGCTAGAATTTGTCTGTCCTCAGAGCCTGCTGCACTCTCCTGTACAAGCAGTAATGTTGACTAGGGTGGGAGCAGAGGAACAGAAGAGAAGTGTGCATGCTCGGGTTATATTGCAGGAGCCACGGGAAAAGGCATCTGAAGCATGGACTCTAGAGTGGCAAAATTAGTATTCATCAGTGCCATTAGAGTGGGAGTGGTCCAGTTTTGCCCTGGATTAGAAGGTAATTCTGAATGTCATGGTGTTCAATAAATTTGAAGAGAAAGTTGATATGTAAAGTGTATTTAAGATATAATTAGCTGTTTATCTAGCTGGGATGATCAAATGTACAGTTTAGTGCATGGATATGCAGTACATACTGGGAGATCATCAGTGGTATCTTAGCTGAACTATCCCAAAAGGGGAGATAGAACATGTAGAGGCAATATCCAGTGGCTAGGCACAGCCCCACGTTGAGGTATGAGGCCACCCACCCTTCTCAAAAATTTTAACCCAATATTGCTCCTGTTTAAAGGAAATACAGAAGCAAAGAATGAAGCAGAGACTGAAGGAAAGACTATCCAGAAACTGCCCATCTGCATATGCAGCCACCAACCCCAGACACTATTGTGGATGCCAAGAAATGTTTGCTGACAGGAGCCTGATATAGCTTTTTCCTGAGAGGCTTTGCCAGAGCCTGACAAATACAGATGTGGATGCTCACAGCCAACCATTGGCCTGAGCACTGGGTCCCCAATGAAAGAGTTAGGGAAATGACTAAAGGAACTGAAGAGTTTGTAACTCCATAGGAAGAACAACAATATCAACTAAGCAACCCCCCAAGTTCCCAGGATCTAAAACCACCAACCGAAGAATATACATGGAGGGACCCATGACTCCAGCTGCATATATAGCAGAGGATGGTCTTATGTGACATCAGTGAGAGGGGGGACTTGATCCTGTGAAGACTCAATGCCCCAGCATAGGAGAATGATAGGGCAGTAATGTGGGAGGGGATGTGTGGGTGGGGGAGCAGCCTCATAGAAGCAGGATGGAGGAGGGAGGGGATAGGGGGTTTGCAGAGGGGAAACTAGGAAGGGGAATAACATTTGAAATGTAAATAAATAAAACAACAAATAAAAAATCAAAAAAAAATAGAAGATGAGATGATACAAAAGTACCATAAAAAAATGATCCAAGCTAGACATCCCACTGTTATCACAACTATAGTTAGTAAAATGTTCAGTATTGAATGTAGAAGATTTGGTGTACAAAAAAGTTCAGTTAAATGCATTGAGGTAGACATATTAATTATTAACAAATTCCATAGAGATGATTACTTGGTCTTTTGAATAATTAAGGGCCACTGCAGGGCATATGATTCCTTTTAGAGCCGAACATAATCCTACCATTATATTTCTCCAAAATCAGTATATTAATAATTTTTTGTGATGACAAAAGGCTTGCATATTTTTAATGTATAGATAGTTCTCATATACTTCCGATATGTATCTCATTTACCACACAGGAACTATTAAAGATACCATATTTTTGGGTCATATAATAATTTAGAGAGGTTCAGGGAACACTTGGAACCATTTTTGAGAATTTAAGGAACATACAATTTTAATAAGGTTCTGAAAGGTGGAAGACACAATGTTTTCAATGGGGAATGCTGGAGATGAGGAATACAGCATGATTTTTTTTTCTTTCTTTGTCTTCTCTTCCCTCATAATAGCTGGACTACTTTTTTCTTCTAGGCATAAAAAATAGATAGGCTCCTTTCCCTCTGGGTTCACAACATTTTTAGACTAATGGCTTTGCAACTCTACAAAAATTAGTTCTTTTGGCTTCCAAGTACAGCTTTTAGTTGGAGATTTTTGAGATTTCCAGGACAAAACTGTTGTTGGACAAGCTTTGTTTTCTGATACTTGACAGAAGAGCAAGTATAGAGATAGGTGTCTAGTATCAGGCACACAGTGAAATGGCTTCTTTCATTGAACCGAACTTCTTGAAGGGAAACGGGAATAGCATTTGGATTCTCAAAGTGTGGCCAAAAAGTTTTTCTTTCTTTCAATTATTATTATTAATAATTATGAACTAAAATAGTAAGATGATTACATTATATTTCTTTTCTCCAAGCTAGAAATACACATGTGGTGAGTTGTTTCAATTTTGTTTCTGTTTTTCTTTCATGAGGAATACTTGAGATAGTGCTGAATCCAAGAGAAGATTTTCTCCTTGGTAAATATTAATAGGGGCTCAAGAAATTGCTCAGCGGGTAAAAGGCAGTCAAGCTGTTCAGAGAACCCAGGTTTGATTCCCAGCACTGGCATGGTAGTTTACAAGCACTTGCAACTCTGGCTTGAGGGTATCTAATGCCCTTTTCTGTCCTCCATAATCACTACACACTCATAATATACAGGCATACATCCAGTAATATACTTATACACATTAAAATAAAAACAATATTTAAAAAATATAAAAGAAATCTTAATACTCCAGGGTTGTGTGTGGGTATAGGATTCACAAAGCCTTAGGTTAAATTCCCAACACTGCAGAAAGCAGGCATACACTCCTGGAGGATCCGGCTATACCACTCCTGGGCATATACCCAGAGGCTTTACCTGCATGCAATAAGGACACATGCTCCACTATGTTCATAGCAGCCTTATTTATAATAGCCAGAAGCTGGAAAGAACACAGATGTCCCTCAACGGAGGAATGGATTCAGAAGATGTGGTATATCTACACAATGGAATACTACTCTGCAATTAAAAACAATGAATTCACGAAATTCCTAGGCAAATGGTCAGATCTTGAAAATATCATCCTTAGTGAGGTAACCCAATCACAAAAGAACACACATGGTATGCAGTCACTGATAAGGGGCTATTAACCCAGAATCTCGGAATACCCTAGACACAATTCGCATATCAATAGATTTCCAAGAAGATGGAAGGAGAGACCCCTGGTCCTGGAAAGACTGGATGTAGGGGAACGCCAGGACAGAGTAACGAGAGGGGGTTGAATGGAGAAAAGAGGGAGGGAAGGGGGCTTACGGGACTTTCAGGGAGGGAGGAAACGGGAAAGGGGAAATGATTTGGAATGTAAATAAAAAAGCTTAGAAAATTGAAAAAAAAAAGGAGCTGGAACCAGGAGGGTCATAAGTTAAGGGCCATTTTTGTTTGTGTCTCTTCTCTTCTCTTCTCTTCTCTTCTCTTCTCTTCTCTTCTCTTCTCTTCTCTTCTCTTCTCTTCTCTTCTCTTCTTTTCCCTTCCCTTCCCTTCCCTTCCCTTCTTTTCTCTTCTCTTCTTTTCTTTTTTATATACTAAAATAGAAAAGGAGCTACCTAATTGAAAAACAAACAAACAGAAGAAAAAGGGCCCCAGAAAATTCAAAAGAAATAGATGCAGACTCTATTCACATACTCTCCCAGGAATCACATAAAAACACTAAACTGGAAGTTATCATAGGTACAAAAGGACTTATAGAATGAAGTGAGAAAAAAATAAAGATAAAAATAAAATTCAGGTGAATTAAGAAAAAGAAAAAGAAAAAGTAAAAGAAAAAGAATGACATTATTCATTCAAGGTGCTTTCAAAGACGTTGCTGGGTTTCCTCTCTGTTGACCATCTACTGCTGTGTATGCAGCCTACTTTACAGAACATTTTATTTCTGCAGAAAATCTCCATTGGAGAAAACTACAATTTCATTTACAAGTAGTTAACAACTGAAAATCATGTCTGTGCTAGGGATGGGAGCATGTGTCTATTGTTTCATTCAACTTTAGGAAACCATGTAATCATTATTAGGCTCTGAGTAGGCTGCCTCTGTCTGTGTGAGCTCACGATGCTTTGATCTTGTTGATTTTGAAACTTTTTTTCTTGGTTTCCTCAATCCCTTTCATGCTTTCCACCTCTTTTGCCACAGAATATCCTGAGTCCTGAGAGGAGGGATTTAATGGAAACATTCAATTTGACACTGAGTGTTCATATGTCTCTCTGTCTCTGTCTCTCTGACTCTGTCTCTCTGACTCTGTCTCTCTGTCTCTCTCTCTCTCTCTCTCTCTCTCTCTCTCTCTCTCTCTCTCTCTCTCTCTCTCTCTCTCTCTCTTTTCTTGGCATAAAGTGTAGCTGCTGATTTCTGTATTTGTTCCTATCTGCTGTAGGTGGACTATTTTCTGATTCTGACTGAATAAGACACTGATCTGTGAATACAGAAGAATCATTTTAGGAGTAATTTTATTGCTACATTTGGTTTTGTTTTGTTTTAGACTAGTAGCATGTGCTTCTACTCTAGGTCACTGGACTATCTGGTCTCAGGTGCTTGGTTACCCAAGCAGTGTCAAGTATGTGTCTATCTGGTAGAGTAAGCCTTAATTCAAATAAGATATTAGTTGGTTACTCCAACAAGTTTTGTTCCACCATTGTACTAGCATGTCTTGCATACAATGCATTATTATAGATCAAAAAGTTTGTTGCTGGGTTGGTGTTTATGTTTTTCCTGTCATAGAATCCAGGGTACTATCCTCTACCAAAGATGATAGAATGTAGAGGCGAACATCTATGTAGGCATCACCTAGGCTTGTCTATGTTCAATGAGTTGTGTAAGTATTGTCTTCCTCATTGGCTTCAACAACTCTATTAGCTATAAACCAGTTCTTATATTGGAAGCTTCATTTGTTGATAATAGATATCCAGTTGGGGCTCTGTCCTCTCCATTACTTGGCAGTTTTATTTAGATTATTTTCAAGGTTATATGTATATTTGATAGCTTTTTCTGTATTAGGTTTCCATACTACTCTTCAAGTGGCCTTTAACTTTAGCTGTCTTTTCTATATTCCCTCCCTTATTCTGCTCTTACCTCCCTCTTCCCAATGCAGTCCCCCACCGACACCATCCATAACTATTCTATTTTCTTTTCCTAGGGAAATATTTGTCATCCCTCCATCCTTACTCTATACCTAACATCTATCTGTCTTTCTGGATCTTGGCTACCTTATTCAGGATTCAGGGTGATTTTTTTCTTTCAGGTCCATTCATTTATCTGAGAATTTCAATCTTTGTAAAGGCTGATGAATATTTCATTCTGTAGTGTACCACATTTTCTGTATCTATGCATCTGTTGAGGGACATCTAGTTTGCTTTCAGTTTCTGGCTATTATATATAGATAAAACAATGAACATGGTTGAGCAAATATCTCTATGGTAGGATGAAGCCTCAAAACGATATAGCTGAATATTATGGTAGATAGATCTCCATATTCCAAAAGCAATAGAAAGAAGTATTCTGTAGACCATTTTCAAATAAAATGTGAGTTCAAGGGCAAACCTGAGACATGAGATGCCTTCTCAAATACAAAGAACAACAACAACACTGTGATCAACGTATATTATATATGTTTGTTGTAATGTCATAATGAAATTGATTATTTTATCAAACAATAAGTGCTAATAAAATGAATAAATAATGAAGGGATAAGAGGAAAAGAGTCATGATCTTTAGATGCATTCTTGATTTAGGAAAGTTTAAAATTATAGGATTTCAAAACTAATGTTTTTAAATCTACTTTGTGACATAAACTTTAAATATTTTCCTTTCCCCTGAAGACAATGCTAGTCTATCAGGCCTGGTGATGTCTTTACACAACTTTTCAATGAAGTCCTTTAGAAAGCAACTGTAATACTAGACCAGATACATCCTGACCTATAGAAAACTTTCCTTATTTTCAATCTGAATTTTTAGAAGGAAAAGAGATTTCAATTTATTTAATCTGTCAGATAAAAAAGGAAGATTGATTTGGCATGGACATGATAAGAGACTTGTACTATGTTGTAAAAACAGGTAACAGTAAGCTTGATCATTGTACGCCAGTCTACAAAGTTATGAGAAATTCTACTCTCTCTGCTTTCCTACAGCCTGGCCTTTGGCTTATGTGACCCTCCTTTCTCCCACAAACTATTCTTTGTTTGACATGTAACTGTCAAAAAATAAAATCAAAAGAACAATAACAAAGAAACAACAACAGCAATAACAACAAAGCACCAAAAATAATGTGTATGCACAGTGGACATGTTATCTAAACTCCTCTAAACATCATAATATTTGCAGAAATTTTGTCGCATTTGCACTCTATTTTCCCTGGACACTAGTTAGATCTAGATTAAGCCTGGAGTATTAACGTAGTTTGTAGATGTACTTTGTTTCGTGGTGTTCTTTAGAAGTTTTAAAAACAAATCTAAAGCTTTGTTTTTAGATCTTTCGATTTGTTTAATCAAAATCTATACAAAAGTCTCTGGATACTCTTTTTCAACAGCAACAGTCAATGCTATCAATAGTCTTAGTCAGCTTTCAACTCTGCTTACTACAATAATGACTAGTCAGGCAAAATTTGCCCCTGAGTATAACAGTAACACAAATGATATGGGGACCTTGTGTGGAATGATTCCTGGGGTCTGGGGAGAGAGCAACTTCTCACTCTAAATAAAGAACCCATGATGGAGCAAATTAAGAATGACAACAAAGCCCTACCTGATCAATGAGTTTATGGGGGTTTGTTACAGGACTATGATGGAGAGGTTACTTACAAGAACAAAAGTGACTCACAGATGGTTATATCTCTAGAAACCCACTCCAGAATGGGTGATTGCTCACAAAAGTCTAGAAACCTCAAGTGCATGGTGCATCTTTCATTTGAGGTTGTCAGGTTGGAGAATATCTTTTTGAGACACATCAGTAAGTCTGAACCTCTTCTAGGTAGCAAAGATAGCCTGAAAGTATCCCTATCTCCACAGTCTTTTCTGCTCAAATAAGCTAGGGAGGGAGGAGCCTAGGTTGCCTGGTCAGTTTCAGGGACTTTCCAAAGAATTTGAGTTTTTTACTTTATTTGTTTTAAAGAGCTTTCCTGGAGAATGGAATGTTCGACCTCTCTTTTTAGAATATCTTATGGAGTAATACACTTCCTTCTATAATGACACATTTTATCTGGGAGGAAATTGCTATAGAACAGGGAGTGATCAACCACTTTTGAATTATATTTAAGGCCTTCTTCAAAGGAGAAAACATAGTTCTGCATGGATCCCATAGCTTGGGAATGCATAGATGCCAGTTGACATCTATTAATTAATTCATAAATTCACAAGTCTCCCAATAACACTTAGAATAGATCATGGGATGGGTGTGTGTATTAGTCAACCAGAGATCAAGATGAACTTGGGTTAAACCATTCAACTTGAACACCATAGGGCCTTCGCCCTTAAGGACTCATAACACTTGTGACTGCCTAATAAGACTTGCATAAGATCAAGCCAGATAATGTTCTAGTTTGGAGAGGGAGAGGAGAGAGTCTAGCAAACACCCACTTCTAGATGAGGATGTATTGATGAGTTAGACAGGGAGAGTCAGTTTTCTTTAGGGGTGTGGATGATCCCACATCATGCATTATAGGCAGCTCATATTGGATTCACTCATGTATAGAAAAATGGGACTGTAAGTTGGGAGTAGGGTGAGGAGCTGGCAGGTAGACCTAGAAAGAGTTAAAGAGGGACGTTAGGACTGAATATAATTAATACACATTGCATGCATGTATGAAATTCTCAAAGAATTAATAAAAATGCTACATTTAAAATATTACTTCCAGCTACATGATAATATTCTGTATACCATTTGCCTCAAAAAAGATTAAAAATCCTTCTATTGAAGTTCAGGGTTTATTATAAATCTGGCAATCTTCATAAAACCTTTAAATGTCAAGAGATTTAGAAGCAAATGGCAAAGTACTTTTTTCAGTGGAGAGTGAAGACTATGGTACAAAATTTGTAATCAACTCTGGTATTGGTGCTGCAGATGTCTCGGTAGTGGAAGGGATGTATGGCTCCACCACTGTTCCCTGTATGACAGTGACCTAGCAGAATGTACTGTATATTTTCTCCTCCTTCTAACTTTCCTTTATGCTGCTCATTTTCATCTGAATCCAGATATGCAGGCAGTGGGTCTATTGAAATGCCAGCAATAGTTAAATACATCCACGAAAAATAGCTGTCTTCACACAACTTAATTTTTCTAATGTTGGTACCAAGTTAAATGGCATCACATTTATTGCCAGGAAAATAATATCAGTCACCTATCTTTCAGTGTTTTATGATTCAGAGATAACATATTTCCTTCTAACTATGAAGAAAGGCTTCCTGACCCCCTTTAATGATGAGACAGGTTATTTTCCATTCTAATCACCCAGGTATCACTGCAGCACATTTGACCTTTTGCATACATGCTTCTCTGTCAAAATTTTTGAGTTGAATACTTCAAAAGACATAGCGCTCTGTCTTACACTTTCACCAGGAAAGAAAATCCCTAAAGAATTAACATTAGGCTGAGAAAAAAAAATGAAAATTCTCTCCCAAGTTTTGTTTGTAAAGATGAAAAGATTGTGCACAAACCCCCCACTTTCTATCGATGGAGGGATAAGCAGGCATTTCCAGTGCCTGTCTCTTCTCTTGTTATCTGTACTTTGCCTTATTAAGAAGAACAGTTCAAATGTCCTATTTTTCTGTATACAGAAGCTGCAACTGTGGAGCTTACTTAGGCAGACAAATGGATGCAGGGTTTGTTATCTTTTACTGAATCTGTTATGCTTTCTGTTGTTTTCCTCTTTTTGTTCTTTAATCTCCAATATTTCATCATTTATAACTTAGCTAGTTTCTTTGGGCCTTGCATAATTATCATATAATCAAGAATTTGAATTCAACATCTATATAATAATTATTCCATTACAATATTTCACATAATTACAAAATAATGGTTTTGTAGAGCAGAGAGGATAGGGATTCTGTGTATTGAGGAAATGGTCTCAATTCTGTAGCTGAAATGAAACTCTATATTATGTCTGTGGAGGATGTTGGTCAGTTGATGGATAGCTCCCTAACATTCTCTTTCGTCATGTTAACTTTCTATCAGAAGTCTTGTCAGCACAGTGTTTTCAGAAATAGAAAAGAATAAAATAGGTTGACGCCAGGCATAAATAAATGCCCTACTGTGCAGTATAAATTTAGATTTTTCTTGATTTTAAAACCTTTTGATCTTTTCCCCCTAAAAATGCACAGTCTATAGGGAGCATAGTATGTGATTAAAAATTAGAAGATAGGACATTAGATATGAAGGATGAAGTCATTCTGTTGGTGTTCAAGGATGAACTCAGCATTTCATAAATTTGCACAGGTTTAATATTCCAAAACTATCCTTTTAAAATCAGCATGCTTTTTTTTTTAAATGTTTAAATTTTTGTTTAATCCAAACCATACACCTTCTGGGATTGGTAAGGTTGTATTCTTGACATTAAACACTGTTTCTTTTTAGGAAATATAAGGCTTGCATCAAAAGCAACCTGAGGCAGAAGGGTTTCAGTCTATACTTCCAGGTCAGAACTCATCACTGAGAAAAGTCAAGGCAGAAACGCAGGCAGAAACGTGAAGAAGAAACCAGACAGGATTGTTACCTGCTTGTTCACAACCTGGATCTCTCACTTTTTCAGGCATGTGCTTAGCTGACATGTTTTTAATTAAATTTTATTTTATTGTTTTACTTATTCACTTTGCATCCTTCTCACTGGTCCCTCCCAGTCAACGCCTCCCACAATCCTTCCTCCATCTCTCCCTTACCCTTTTTCTCTGAGGAGGTGGTGGTCCTCTGGATATCCCTCACCCTGGCACTTCAAGTCTCTGAAAGACTAGACACTTGCTCTCCCACTGAGGCCAGGCAAGGCTGCCTATTAGCTGACATTTTTATACATCCCAGGACCAAGAGTTGTATGTAGTGTCTACAACTATCTCAGTTCTCTTCCATCAATTAGCAATCAAAACAATACCCTGAAGACCATTCTAATCTAACAAATTTCTCAACTGAGGTTTTCTCTTCTTAGGTGACTTTATGTTGACCATAAAAACTAGGCAGCATAAACACAAAGTTTGACCCCACCATAGGTGCTGTAGAGATCTTTGCTAAATGTATTATCATATGATTATTGTGTTAGGCAAAAATGTTAATTGCTTGGGATTATATAAATAATGCTAATGAGCAGGATGGATGCCAACAGAGGACACAAGAAGGTGAAACAGTTTTTTCTCCTTTTGGAAATAAGTTTGCAAATGATTTGAAGTATTGATTTTTAAGAAATGCCCATTTGGCACTCTGGGGATTTTTCTCCCTTAAATATTCTTAACTCTTACAGTCTCTCAGCATGACCTTTTTCACTGTTTCTGGAATGGTACTTTTGAATTTTCAAGTGGCCACTGAGTGGTCAAATCCAGTATTTTCTCAAATTGTAGAATATTTTCTTTTTTAAAAATAACATTTGATATCTTTGCCCTTCTGTTCTTTAAAATTTTCCCATTGGAATTTCACTGATATTTACTAGGAAATTTCTCTGTGCCAGGGTACTATTCTATCATTTGATAACACAACCCATTATATAGGTGGGGAAATGTGTCCATGGTCACTGAAGTAAGCTGACAGAGAAAAGACTATGCTTCAAGGATGGAGCCAGAACATATTTTGTGGTATTGTGTTGAGAATAACATATTGAATAGTTTTGTTCCTGACTAATGTGCTTATATCAATATAAAACAGTGTAGTAGTTGAAATCTAGGTATGTCATTGGTTTTTCCTATATTCTGTTTTAATTGCTGTAGCTAAAATATCTGAGTTTACAGACTTAGTCCATTAGGCAGGAAGGGTGTGCCCAAGCAGATGAGTAGACATCATCATGGTCAAGAAGCAGAACAGACCAGGAAGGAGCCAGAGCAAGGTGTGCCCTCCAACAATGCATGCCCAATGACCTCCTTTCAGACTGTTCTCACCTTTTAGAAGTTCTACAACCTCCAAAGGACCTATTCAGAGTTTGAATCAAGCAATAGGTCAGCATATTTAACCATTTTTGGATCACCTTTGTCATCATTTCATCATCTTTGTAAAGAAGCTCAAAAATACACCCAGAGCTGTGTTTTATTAATCTCTTAAGTGCACCTCAGTGATTATAGCATTCATTTTTTCTCTCCATAGTGGGTTTAACTCTAGGATTTTATACTTGGCTTATATGCACAGGCAAGTGCTGCAGCATTGATCTATATCCTAAGTCATTTTCTGTTTTTCCTATTGAGTACCTAAAAATATATTATTTTTCCTTATGTAGCATATTTTTCCTTTTCTACCTCACCCAATAAATGCCCCTCAATTCCAGTTATATTTTTCTCTTTACCACACCTGTTCCCTCCTGTTTCCCACCACACCTACTTCCAGTCTAACCACAAAATTTACTGTATTTCTTTTTCCCAGGGAGGTTCATGAATTCCCCCTTTAAGCTCTTCATGTTACTTAGCCTCTTTGTGTCTGTAGAACATAGCATAATTGTCTTTTACTTTAAAGCAAGTATCTACTTATTAGTGAGTACGTACTATATTTGTCTTTCTGGGTCTGGGCTATCTCATTCAGAATGATCTTTTTTTTTTCTTGTTCCATTCATTTGCCTACAAATTTTGTGATGTTATTCTTTTAACAGCTGAGTGACAGTCTATTGTATAAATGTATCATATTTTATTTATCTGTTCTTTGTCTAAGGAGCATCTATACTGCTTCCAGTTTCTGGTTATTATGAATAAAGCTGATATGAACATAATTGAGCCAGTACCCTTGTGATAGGATGGAGTTTCCTTGGGAATATACCCAAAAGTGTTATAGCTGGGTCTTGATGTAGATCGATTTCCAATTTTCTGAGAAACCACCATGTTGATTTCCAAAGTGACTAGACAAGTTGGCATTCACATCATCAGTGGAGGCAATTTCACCTTGCTGCATATCCTCACCAGCATAAACTGCCACTTGTGTGTTTTATTTTAGCCATTCCGATGGGTGGAAGATGGAATGTCAAGGTCATTTTGACTTGCATTTCCTGGATGGTTAAGGAGGTTGAATATTTCTTTAAGAGTTTCTCAGCTGTTTGAGATTCCTCTTTTGAGAATTCTTTTAGATCTATACCAGCATGTTCTGTTTTGATAGATACGTTTATTTTTATGTGTGTGTCCGTGCGTGTTCAGTTGTGTGCTATACTCACAGATGGCAAAGATGGCATTAAATCTCAAGAACTGGAGTTACAGGCAGATGTGAGCTTTCTTATGTAGGTACCAGGACCCAAATCTGGTCCTCTGCAATAGTAACAAATGCTCTTAATCACTGAGATATCTAGCAAGTCTTTATTCTTTATTTTGAGATAAGGTTTCACTATGTTGCCCAGGCTTGTACTTATTTTTAGCCTAAAGTTATATATAACCTAAGCTTATCAAACTGAGTCTCATGACTAACACAATTTACATCATGAAACATGAAAAGTAGTCTTATGTTTTCTGAATGATTGGGGTTATTTACTTAAAAAAATAATAGAGAAATTTAGTGAAACTGTGAAGTGAATTGGCCTTCATGGTCCGTCTACTTTAATTCACACATTTCTTTTAGTTTTTGTTTATTATTTTACAGATTTTCTAACTTATGTAAGGCTCAAGCAATTGGAGCAGTTCTGACTTACTAGCCATTTTTCCAAAGACGGATGTATTTTCAAGTGGTTTTGACTCACTACACAATCTTGACCTATTATGCCACTCAGCCTGGTTCAGTTTGTTTCAACAGAAAGGTTTGAATTAGACCAGCTGTCTGTAGCCCATCTGTTGGCAGTACTTATTAATCATTAGAAACTATGATATTGAATGTCATAGAGAAGTTTCAATATTTTCCTTCTCACTGCCTTCTTATTGACAAAGAATCCAGCATTGACTATTAGAAGCATTGCTTTCAAATGCCCAGGAGTGGTCAAGATAAAGGAGACATCTTTCTGTGGTATCAAGTGAAGTAAAGCCTGTGAACTCAGATTCTATTACCAAACATGAAATTCATTTAAGAATGATACAAGCATTTTTAAGTCAAAGAAACACCACATATTAATTTGAATAAATGATGCTCTGGCTTAATTTCTTGAACCCTGACTGAAGAGGGCTAAATACATGAACAAGAGTCAAAATTAGTAGGGTCTTATATGCCTGTGTTTATATCTCTGTTTCTCACTTGCTCAGCCTATCTACCACTCTATCCCCTCTATCTCTGTCTATCTATCTCCATTTATTTATATATTATCATCTATCATCACTTATCTATGAATTTTGTATATTTTATCCATATATATGTATAATTATATAGATATATATTTATCATTTTATATATCATCCTGTATAGCTATAGAGATATACTTACTTAAAATCCAACACATGCAATAGAGTTAAAAGCTAATCTCCTGATATTTTTGTCAAATGCCAGTTTAGTAATCTATTCAGTGGTCCTGTATTTGGAGTAATTAAGAAGCCAAGAATTGTATTTTGATGCTGTGTCTTTTTCTCCTTGCATCATCTTTTTTATATTTATCTGTTCTCTACCTGTGAAAAGAGCACTTTGGTCGCCACCTTTCCTTAACCCATTTGACACATGAAAGATAGATCATACTAATAGAAGGTGATCAGTAAATGCTGTAACATTTATATTCTTTTATTGTTCTGAATTGAGCTTAGAACACAAACAGAAACTGCCCTTCTTTCAGATTTCTACCTCTTTGATCTGATTTCATCACTACCTTCTCCTTCAATTATTGAATAATTGTGGAATTAAAGATTTACTCAATAAAACATAAGAGGAAATACATTATCTATTTTTTCCACTTTTACTTTTGCTCCAAATTTATAGCTAAGAGTGAAATATAGTCTTGTCATGGTATTATTTTCAGTGAGTACTCAAGCAAACTTGAGTGTTTAAGCATCTATGCTTGTTCCAATTGTTGTCTTTGGGGATTTCGGAATTCATTTGGTCTTCAAAGCCAGTGGTGGCTTGGATAGATTCCTAACCATGAGTCATTGGATATTACCCAACATTATTCTGTTCTATAGTTAATAAAGAAATGAAAATAAAGCATTAAGGAATGGTGGCCAAGAATATCTGATGCTCCCTATTCCTTTCTTCTCAGTCAGTTCCCTGAATGCTTTACAGCCAGCTCCTATTCATTTGGAATAAAAGATTTCTGGTCTGTCCATTTATTTCTAATTTCTTTTATTGAAAATATTTTTTCATACAATATTTTCTGTGTATGTTTTTCCCTTACCCTACTGCTCCCAGTTTCTCCCTGCTTCCCATCCCATTTGGATTCACATTTAAGGAATAATAATAAAGCAAATCAACATCAAACAAAGTGGAATATGGCAAAACAACCAAACGAGAGAAAAAAAAGCCAAAGAAAAAACAACATGTATATAGATAGAGACCCATATGTTTGCCCATTCAAGAATCCCATAAAAACCTATAACTTGAAGCCATAATAGGTACACCAAGGACACATAGAGAAAATAACCAACCAAAAAACAAAAAATAAACAACAACAAACTGTCCTTACTTAACTTTCTGGAACACAGGGCTTCCAAAGATGCTGTTGAGTTCATTTTGTATAGGTTGTCTACTGCTGCAGGTAGAGCCTACCTTCAAAACATACAAACACACAAACAAACAAACCAATACAAAACAAAAAACCCATACCCCAAGCCCTTCTCTTTTCAGTTCAACTAACCAAACCTAAACAGCTTTTAAATGAACAACAAGTGAATTTTTTATCACGTTTTAATAGGAAGAGACAGCACAGATTTCAGATGGAAACAGTTGTCAAGCTAATTCCTTTCAGCTTACACCATCTTTTTGTGGGGCTAAGGATCTAGTTTAGTTTAGTTTAATTTGTTGTAGTGTCCTGCATAATACGTCAGGTTGCTATTGTAGTGTGCATAGATAGGTTAGCAAATCTGTGCAATTTGGGACTGAAAATATTGAGCAGATTCCTGATTTTCTTCTCTTGTACTTTCTACCTTACTTTCTGAATAGATTTCTATTCATTATACTTAGTTAGGCCACCTTACAGCATCTGGAAAGTTTCATAAACTGTTATCTTCAGAAGCACCCTCCCTCAGCGAAATAATTTCCTCTTTGCTGCAATTATTCATGTTTAAACACTATTCATCCTCCGGAAAGATTTTATATGCATGCAAGGATAATTAGAAGCCTTATGTGTTTTATTTTCACCTTAAACTTTATCATTCAGAGATTTAGTTTACACCACTTTTAATTGCTTTGGGCTAGAACACAGCTTTTAAATGTAGTCAAACCACCAAGAGACAATATTTTAGGGATATTATAGTTTGAACTGCAAAACATAAGCCAGAGACATTGCTCTGTATGAAGAAAAGCATGCTTGCTCAAAAGAAAGATAGCATAGAGGACTGAACATATTGGATAGTGAAAAAGCATATGGTGGAATGAAGTCATGTATACCACAATAAAACATAATTTGGCTGGTAAGTCAAGGTCTTGAAATAATTTTAATCTCTTACTCTCAGTTTCTTCATATGTCAAAAGTCTATAGTAAGTAGTTTTGTTAGCTCTTCATGGCCTTATTTCTGAGGCTGTGCAAGATGGCTGTTGGGAGAAGAGATGAGTTTGAATCTTTATGAAACTATGCTGTACAAAATTAGTTTTACAGGAGAAACAATATAGATCACAGACCATCCTATTTGTACATGTCCTATTAGCAACTTGTAAAAGCTTGTCCACGTCCTGAAGTATAAGGACAATGAGAAGTCCATGGGCATAGATCTTTACAGGAGGTTCACTGATCAGAACTGTTTTCGTAATAATAGTCAATAATTAATTGCTATTTTGGACACCTGAAAATGCCTTTTATTTCATGAAAAGTCCATAAACACCTTGCAATAAAGATTTATTACATATTTTCCCCTTCTGGGAAAAATATGAGAAAGAAACAATTTTGAGAGGAGCTGAATTTTGCCTCTTATTGAAATGTCCATTCCATATATGTTTCAGAGCTTTAGGGGCATGCTTAGGTTATCACTGATTATGGTGAAATCTAGTCTAGGTTTTTTTTTTGTCTATTATGACTCTGGAAATTGGACTGAGCACATTATGGATGCTCTAAACAAGTGGTTATCCACTGAGCTATTCATCCTTCTTTTTCACTTTTAATTTGGAAGAAGATAGTGTTTCATAGAGTTGCTACAGTATTTTTTTTTTTTACCAAAGCTGGCATTAAACTTGACATCTCTTAGCTCTACCTCCAGGGCTGCTAGGATTACAGTATCACACACCTGTATTAGTATGCACAGTTTTGTGTATAGGCTCTTGGGCCACCAGTAATTTTTTATTTCTCCTTTCTTGCTATTTTTCAATCTGTCTTAAAAAAATCATAATCCATATAGGAGGTGTGTAATTGGAGTATTAATGGTGACTATGCTCTCTTTAAGGTGGAAAACTGGGAAATGGGAATTGCATCCTCTGGCTTCTTATTATAATTCAAAGGAAGTTCAATCAAGTCCCACCCAGAAAAGATATAAACCTGTGAACTTGAGCTAAGGCACAGATTTAATCTTAGCTCTTGGAATAATATTGAGCTATAATAACAGGTAAAATCAACCACTAGAAATAGGTGTATCAGATTGTGTAATGAGGCCCAGCGTCTGCATTATTATGGCTAACTGCAGATGTAAAGCACTTTAGGGCAGACTTTATTGCCAATTTGCAAATTACATTGCAGAGCGGAGTGAAAGGCAGGCGATTAAGAGTGTCTGCTTTGAGCTGGGCAAGACAAAGGGAGTGAGGCATGATTTGTGGGTGTGCATGCCATTTGTTAGCTCCTGGGAGTAAATTCCGATTCTCAGCCTATCATAAATCACAAGCTTGTCCAGTCTGCAGTTAAAAACTCATTTGCCAGTTTCTGTCTTCTTTCTCTTCTGTTTCTGTATAGTACTTTATGCTCTTCTAAATTAAACTGAACTGCCTGTTCCTTTGATTGAGGCAGAACAATCCTTTGCTAATGTTTCTCAGCATAACCCATGGAAGTGGATAAAAAAGCCAGCAGGCAGTGTGTATGCAAGCATTCCCTCGACGCAAGTTCTGAACTAGATATTTTTCTGGGTGACTACCAAAAGAATCAAGCAAACAAAACAAACCCTCCCAGTGTAGAGCTTACTATGAATTAACCAGTCAGTCACACGGCACAAGATTAGAAAGCACAGGCTGCAGGAATGGTGGTGAAGGCCCGGCTTTGTAGGTGTGAGGATCTCAGATTGGATCCCTAGCAGCCATGCAAAGGCCAGACGGATGTGATGGCTGAACTGTAGTCCTAGTATGTGGGAGGAGGAAACAGGAGTTCTCCAGAACAAGTTGAGCAGAGAGACTAGCTGAATCCATGAAATGTAGGTGAAAACAAGAGGGATTTCATCATATATAAAGCTGACGACGATTAAGGAAGATATATTGAATTTCTGCATGCATGCAGACCTCACACACATGTTCAATTACATATGTGAAAACACATGCATAAATCCACACTATTAAACACACACACACACACACACACACACACACACACACACACACACACACACACATACACACACACACACACACACCAAAGCGAAAAACCAATGAATTCTTCTATAGTACTATAGTACAAATAGAAAACGAGGCCTGGCTTAGATACAAAACCAGCAAGAAGTTTGCTTCGCAGGCATTTTGAAAACTAAAAAAATATTTTAAATAGAAAAGTACAGACAGGAGTGAATCTTTTATACGATCTACACTTTATAAACGTTGATTGCTTTTTCTTCAAATTTTCATTCCTCTGTGGGCATGTGACCTTTGTTTTTTCTGGTTCTTCTTATATCTACCCACTCTTTTTTTTGTTGTTATTTTAACTCTGATTTCTATTTTCATGTGTTAAATGTATAAATCTGAGGAATACATCCTTCTCTGAGGTCACTTCAGTGGAACCTGCACTCTCCTTTCCAAGTCTCACAGATGCTACACTTCTCTCCCTTCGACTGGGTATTAAGGGCTCATCTGCTAAGAAGTGGGCAGTTTTGTAGCCCAAATGCCATGGTTACCTCAGCAAGCAGTTCACACAGTGGTGTTTTGGTTAGAGTACTAATTAGCTTTTGTGGTTAATGAACTTGTCACTTGTAAATCTATTCATTATTATGAACGATAGAGCTGGTGTTAGAAATGTGCTAGTGTTGCACTAAGACATAATTATTTATGAAAAGGCTTTGCCCCAGAAATGGAAATCATAATAATTAGATTTAATCTTTCTGTGGCTTATGTATTTATTTTCCAGCGAAACAGATGTAGAGAGAGTGCTAATTACTAGTGGTGGAAAGTTTCCTGAACAGCCAAATTGGAAAGTCAGGAGGCTAGACCCTGGAACTTTTAGCCACCACTTATCTGTGTGCCTTGAGAAAAGAGACAATCCCAGAGGATTCCTGCCTGCCCTACATAATGTCAACAGCTGTTAACCTTACAGCTTTAGTTCTACTGAAGGCAATGGGTTTTAAAGTGCTTTTCATTAATGGTTAAAGAGATAGAAAAACTTGTTTGCAAAAGTTTATTACTTTAGTTAAAGATGAACCATGAATAAAATATTAAACCAGGAAAATAATTTGGAAATGACTTTTTCATGAAAACAAGTCAAGAACTGGCCGGTTAAGGAAACTTAAGGTAAAAAAATTCTCCAGTCGAGATTGAAATAACTCGTGTTCAATTTTCTTGAATCAAAGTAACTTGCATTAATTAAATGTAGCAAAAAATTAATTTCAGAAAATTATTTTAAAGTATTATACAACACTGCTGTTGGCTTTGATGACGAAAGATGAGGTTTCTAATTTTTAATCAATGACACAATTAGATTTGAGAGTCTTTAGAGACTTCTGGTAGTTTAATTTATTCTGGATTTGAGAAAAAACTTTCCACATTAGATGAGGTCACAAGGTGGGGACAGGTTATATAATGGGTGAGTGTATGTTGGGCAAAGCTGAAAATCCTAGCTTCTAGCTCCTTGTACTTCAAAGCCACTCAGAAGATTCTGCCAATACCAGCATCAGGCTGGTTTTATTCTAGTGACAAGTTTCTAAGAGGAAGAATCAGAGGATGAGAAAATAAAGAAGATAAGAAAGTTGGGGTCAGGAGATCTTACATAAATTAAGTCTTAGGCCAAGCAAGTTCTTTAAGAAGCACACCATAGTATGTACAGTTCTCATGGGGAACATGTAACTGAGACAACAGAAAGCTGTCACACAATGGGACAAAGTCAGCAGCAAGCCAATCAAGCAACATCGAACAAGAGAACACAGGGTATCTCAAGTGCATCTCAGACTGAGCACATAACCCCCTTAGGAGTGATAACACCAGTCTTTCCTAGGGGAAAAGTCAAGTCCTTAGGAACTGAACCTTTAACTTCTTTGAGACCTTGGCTCTAGCCCAAGAATGACAAGTGTGCCCCTGGGCAAGGATAGAGGATGAGTTTTCCCTTGGTTCTTCCATCAGGGTCCTGAGAAACCTTGAGTTGGCCTGGTTCTCATCAGGATCCATGCTGCCTTCTACTCACTGACAAGGTCCTGCCTGCCAGAGCTCATCTATCTCTCTATATGACATGAATTCTATACACCTGGTCCAGCTGCACTTAAATTTTATAGAATCATTTCTAAGCATCCTATATTAAGGCTTATAAAAGAGGTATCCAATTTGGATATGTCTGTCCTTCAATTACATTACAATATCCCCCACTTGGATTTGGAGCTTAGTGGACCTAAGTGTATATTTTGAGGTTTGAAGTTTGCTGTATAGATTTGAAACTACTGCCCCTAGTTATTATATAACCTAAATGACTTTGAAGAGGAAGATCTCTGTGCTTCATTATTTTCATCTGAAACAATGAACTCATCAATAGCAAATACTGCATAAAATTTTTGATTGACAGGTTAACATATTTGTAAAGCATTTAGGAATGTGCCTGGTGCAGTGTCCACTGGGCAAATTATAGCTATCATACTACATAGTATTAGACAGAGACAAACTAGTTTATAGATAATATGAATTATAAATGGACTAAGCTGTGAGTGCCACATGTAAATTAGCTCACATTAATTAGTCATTTCTGTGGTATATTTCTCTGGGTGTCTTCACATGACCCAGTTTGTTGCAAGATATTTGATCACACTGTGTAGGCACGGACTTTTCCACTTGCACCCCTGTTCCCAAAATAAAGTCTCTGAGACTTAATTATTTACGAAAAAAAAAATACCTAGGCTATAAGCTTTGGCTTGTTCCTGGTAGCTTGTAACTCAGTTATCCCATTTATACTAGTCTATGTTTGCCATAAGGCTATACTCTCTCATCAGTTACCTTTCCTCAGTTTCATGTGCCCATCCTCCTCAGAATATAAGACAAATCCTCCCTTCTTTGACTTTCTCCCAGAATTCTAGTCTGTCTCCTGGAACTCCCAACTATTACTTTCCGCCTTTTGCTAACAGGCTATCATGTTTTAATTGACAGGTGATGCTTCCACACATTGCCTAAGAGATTCTCTCTACAACACTGTGAATCCTGAGATTGTGCTATTTACTGAATAAAAAACAAACAAACAAAACAAAATTGTTTTTAGTTGTGGTGTGACTCAGCATTAGCACATACCTTTAATCCAAGAGCTTTCTGCTTGAATATTGTAAAAGAATTACATGAAGTCAACCATAGGTCAAAGGGCAGGAGAAGCAATGAGTTGACAGGAAGTGAACATAGGATTATTAAGAAAAAATTTGTAGAGAGTAAGAGGGAGTCAAGTGAACACATAGAGAGATGCACAAGAAGAAGAATGAACGGGACAATCAGTTGGAAGGAGGTTTTTTGAGATGGCTTTTTAAAAGACCAGCATCACTTCTGGGATGTCAGCTAAGGGGGAAGGTCAGCTGGGTGTTTTCTCTGCTTCTCTGAGCTAGCAGGCTTTCACCCAAGCATCTAGCTCCAGAGTCCTCATTGGTTAAATTGAACATTTGAGCTTTTTGTTAAACACCAGATATTCCCTATTTCTCACTTGCAAATCCAAAAAAGAAGCCTAGATCACAGGAATGCAACATATTTGGATATGAAGGTCTACCTGGGATTCTTACTAGTTTGCCCCTAAAAAACAGATTTACCTTTTTAATGCCTTAGTGCTGTGTAGCCATGTTTCTCAGTATGGGACTTAGGATGAGTTATCAATTACTCCAGCTGTGGCGTAAAAGCTATACGTGTAGTCAAGGTTCCATTTTTGCAAGGGGGCATTCCTGGATATTGAAGACTTGTTTGCAAGGATCCCAAGTTCTTGCTGTCTCTTCATTTGATATAAATTGTTGCCTGAGTATGTTCTGTTTTGCCAGATTAGTTCATGCTCAACATGTTTTCCAATTGCAAAAAGCCCATCTGGACATTAACTTAATTTTATAGATGATTATGTGGAGACCCAGAATGATTGTAACTAAATGGAGGCCATAGAATGGGTCACTGAGAGCTGACTTCCCAAACATAAAATGTTGGCATCCTTAAATATGTGGTTTTATTAATGTCTTTATCCAGACTTGTTTTTGTCCATTCCTTTTAATTCCAAGAATTGTATCAGAGAAACTGTCTCTTACAGCAAATGTAACAAATGGGAATAAATTCAGAGACTCACGGCCAGATAATATGCAGAAAGGAAGAGGCCTTAAATGTCTCCCTCAAATCCCTCACTCACAGAGGTCAGGGAACCCTATGGAAGAGGAAGAAAAAAAAAGACTATAAGAAGCAGAGAAGATAGAAGACAATGAAGAAACAGGACCTTCTGAACTCAAGAGAACTGGTACACATATGAACTCACACAGAGACAGCATGCATAGGATCTACATGGGTCTGCTCCAGAAGAAGTCCCAGAGTTGAAAGAAGTGGCTACATACCCCTATCCCTAACCCAAAAGCTGTCCAGTTGATAACAACTTGCAAAGTAAAATTTAGTTTTCCCTAAAGGAGTGTCAATGGGCAGGCCATATACCCAGCTGAAGATGGCCAACAGAATGGTGTCTTCAGAGGGTAATTGTCACATAATATATTCTCAGGGCTTTTTCTTTTATAATTCAATTTCTCTCTCTCTCTCTCTCTCTCTCTCTCTCTCTCTCTCTCTCTCTCTCTCTCTCTCTCTCTCTCTCTCTCTCTCTCTCTCTGTCTTTTACTCCCTCCCTCCCTCCCTCCTTCCCTTCTCCCTATCTCTTACAGATCCTTTGCATATACTTCTGGTTTTGGGTTTTTATGGAATTCTGGAGTATGATAAGAGGTGGGTTTCTGTGTCTATATCTGTTTCTTGTGTTTTTTCTGGACTCTTTTCCCTCTGTTTTGTTCTTGTGTGTGTGTGTGTGTGTGTGTGTGTGTGTGTGTGTGTTTGTGTGTGTGTGTATGCCCACGTGTGCACGCTTCTTTTCTTTTATTATTAGCCCTTTATTGATTGTTTATTTTCTTTTTTTATTAGATATATTCTTTATTTTTACATTTCAAATGTTGTCCCCTTTCCTGGTTTCCCCCCTGGATACCCCCCAACTCATCCCCCCTCTGTCTGCTCACTTATCCACCCACTCCTGCTTCCCTGACCTGGCATTCCCCTACTGGGGCATCTAGCCTTCTTAGGACCAAGGCCCTCTCCTCCCTTTGTTGTCCAACAAGACCATCCTCTGCTGCATATGCCTCTGGAGCCATGAGTCCCTCCATGTGTACTCTTTGGTTGGCTTTTTTATTTTCTAAGAAGAGAAAGAAACAGTGGGTCTGGATGGAAGGGAAGGGGAAAGGAAAGGGGAAGGGGAAGGGAGACGTGTTATAATTATATGATAATATAAAAAAGAATAAAGAAACAAAAAAGAAAAGGAAATAGCAATTAAAATGTATTACTATTTGAGTAGTTTTCACGGGGTTCTTTAGGTTACAGCTTTATAGCCACAAGATGCAGCATGTGGTGCTTTTTCTATGATTCTAGAATGCAGATGAACACTGCTTAGCATGCAAACTCAGCTTGCTTGAAGAATGGTGTGAATTCAAAAGTCTGCTGTTTCTACTTGCAACTCAGGCAGCAGCTTCAGATGCCCACATGCTGTCCATTGAGAGGGGCGAGTCAGAAGCAACAGTTATTGGACTTCCATTACACTACTGATTGTACTAGTGGTCCAAAGGGAGCAGGTAGGGTTCTAGCTGTACAAAACATCTTATTCCTCAGTCTTCCCATTTTTCAAAAGTTTTCTATAAACATTTGCTTTCCCTTCTTCAAAGTGGGATTTTTATCGATGCTTTCTGTCTGTTTCACTGAAACTTCCACTCTTTTACTTCTAGACATTCCTCACTGGAAGACCAAACTTTTTCATTCTGGTTTGCTCACTTAGAATTTTAGAACCAGCTATATTTTTCCCTAAAGTTCAGCTTTAATAAGGGAATGTTCTAACCTTTCAAAGTGGGGAAATCTGGCAGGTATATGACCCTTGCATGTATATGTTTTCCCAATACACAGACTTCCAACACTTAGTAGGACCATCTATTTTGTATGTTGGTGAAACTGTGTCACAAATTTGTTCACAGAGTTGTCTGTGACTATTTCTTTATGTATCTCCTTTGGTCTATGCCATGAGAACATAGATCATGTTTCCTCATAAGTTCATACATATGTCTTTTTTTTTATTTTTTATTGTTTTTGCATTTTCTATACACACAGTATAGCAACATTGTTCATCACATCTGAACATTTTAAAAATAATTGTGGAATGAAACTTTCTTCTGTTTGATATAGTATTTGCAATGTTATATTTTTTAGAGACGGGATTCAGAATGAGACAATTCTGGAAAGAATGAGAGAAATGTTCTCACAGATTTTCTCACTCTTTGACTTGTTATGTTCCTATTCTGAATTTGAAGTATTTGCATTAGGTGGTCATTAGAATCACCCACAGGACTTATTGTTCTGCTATAAAAATTAGAATAAGATAGACAGTTATGATAAAAGAAAGTTTAAACTTGCTGCCTTTTTTTTAAGTAATAGGGATACCTTTTGACTTAAAAGTATATAAGTTAATGGCAATAATGGAAACTGTACTAACAGAAGTTGACTATGACATTGAGTAGCTGTGCTGGGGTGTCCCACACTTGATAGCAGCCATGCTTTAGAATTGCATGGACTATTTCTCCATAAACCACACCACTGTATACAGAATAAGAATGGCTTGGTCCATCATCCTATACCTCTTCTATAATTTACAAAATTCTATTTGAAAATGATAAATCATTCTGCAAATTAATACTAGAAGCTTACTGACATTTCTTAATGATAAAAAGTATAAATATATTTTTTGAAATTTAAGTATAATTACATCAGCAATTCCATTCATTTTCCTTCCTTCAACCTTTCCTACGCTCCCCCTTGTGTTCTATTTCTTTCATCATTATCTGTAGGTGTGTGTGTGTGTGTATTGTGTGTATATCTATGTCTGTATGTCTGTGTATATTCCTACATAAGCAGATGCAGCCTGCTTTTTCTGTGTGTTAATTTTATATCTATGATTTCAGGAATGATCACTGAGTATTTGACAAGCAACTGGATAATTCTCTCTTGTTGAATTAACCTTAAGTCCAATTAAAGAACTATTGGTTACCACCAAGGTGTGTGCCTTCTAGTACTATTTTTGTAATTATTTTTGTATTTTGTAATGCTATATTTGTAAATTCTTTAGGGGTATTAGTAATTTATTTTTTAATTGACATTATTAAAAGATCAAATATTGCTACTAAAAAGGAAAACCATCCACATATTAGGACAATTTATCATTTTTAGGCTTCCCAAGAATATATACTCATATTGATATGTGTTTTTACTTCACATTTTTCATACATGGTTGAAATTCTACTTAAAATTTTATGATTTTATAAAGAAATTAATTATTAAAAACTGCAATGAACTAAATCAATCTTAAATGCAATAACGGAAATCTTTAAATCAATATCTGGAAATGCATCAGTGCTAAAAAGAAAAGAAAAAAAGGGCAGTGATAATGAATAATATGAGCAGGTGGCATTTTACAAAGGTGATGAGAATTAGAATAAGATTTTCCTGAAGCAGTTCCTAAGCTGAGCAATTAACACTGCATGAACTAACCATATTAGCTTCAGTGAGAATTACATTAATGTTTTGCTATGTCCAAATGTTTTATACCAGCTATTTTTCTTTCAGAGAAATGTATGAAAAATAGGGAAACAAGTTTTCAAACCCATTTACAGAAAGAAAAATTGGTCTCAGAGTTTAATATTCTACCTGGTTCTTTGTTTCCCATGACATTGGAAGAGGTTGAAAGAAATGTATTTACAATGAGCAGAATGAGTGAACTGATGTGGCAATCCTCTAGTCAGTCTTACCCAAGGCTACTGTGAGTTTTGATTTTTATACCATCAACCTTTAGAATTGTGCTGACATTTAAAACTACATCAAATAAATTATAATAAGGATTATAGTGCCTATGTACTTTAATATAGTTACATAGTCCACTTTATCTTACAACTAAAGAGAATAAACAATTGACAAACTAGTCTGTGGGTTAATACTAATTCTATCTCCTTACCCAGTTAAAATGTTTAGTAGATTATATAAATCAGATCCAGTAGGAAAACAACTTCTTAATCTTCCTTTGGGGCAGTATACATCATATTGTACATAGTACTGTAGCTATATTGCAGATTAAATGAATAATGTAAATAAATATTGATGATTAGTTATTCAAGTATTAATAAATTATATACAAAAGGACTCTGAATAATACAGAGGACTAACAAACATAAAAAGAGCAGCTATAATAAATCAAATATTGACTAAATGTGAATATCTTATATTCACTTTCATTTTAATAATATATCTTACTGTCAAATACATTAAGGACTTTCTATTTTAAAACTTCTTTGAAATCCAGTCTAACACAGTTTGTTAATAATATTGATTTCCTAAAGTAGTAATCATAAATATTGAGTCTATATTAAGGTGAGAACCATAGATATATCTAGTCTCACCTATGTTGGATACACAACTATTTGGTCAATACATTAGGTTTGAGATTAAGGCTCAGTTATGACTCCTAAAAAGGTCCATCTCTTATCCCTAATAATCTGAGAGTATGCTATAAGGTTAATGAACTTTGCAGACAGAATTAAGGTACTGTCCACCTTAAATTAAATTTTTTTTCATCAAGGTCAGTTTGGTGAAACATAATCATATGAACTGAAGACAAGAAGCATGAGATTAGGAAAACCTAATCAGGTTCAAGGTATAAGAGACACTTAATTTCACCACTGATGTAGAAGGCTACATAGTTAGCATGAAAAGTGATATGAACAGACTCTAGGAGCAAAGAATGGAAAGAAAGAAGAACATCAGCCTTTCAACTAGAAGCAAATTCATATCATCAAATTTGAGCTATTGTAGAAGCAGATCATGCTCTGAGTCTCTAGAAAGGAATTCAATTTACAGCTTAATTTGAGCCTTGAAAGAGTCTAAGAAATGAACTTAGTCTTTCTGAATCAAGTTTTTGGACCTAAGGGACTGTGAGAATATCATCTTCAATCTCTATGTTTGGGGCACATTATTGTAACATCAAAATGAAATGAATGCCAAGTCTTATATAGAAAGTAATACTTCTGAGTTATGTGCCCTGTATGACCATACTCTATTTTACTAGAATATTGCCTGTCCCACTTTGTTGGAGTCCATGCCTGTCTATTCATTATTATCTGACCACATTACTTGTTTGCATAATGAATTTTCTAAACATGAATTTTTATTGTCAATATTTTCTTTAAAACATAGGGGAAAGAAGTCAGGGGGATGGTAGAATATGAAGTCTTAGACCTTGCTTCTCTCCAGAAACACATTGCTTTCACGCATAGATTGCCTTTGAGAGATCTTCTTTGAGATATTCTTTAAGAACCTTTTGCTTCCCAGGTGAGTGTAAAAGATCAAGTTGGCAAGGAAATTGCAGGCATGTGAAATTCTCACACAATCCTCACCCCTGGCATAGGGCAATGTGATCAAGATTGATCTTTACAGGTTATAGATTCTCATAGGAAGTACTAATAATACATTATACTTCCAGTACCCAACTTTCAGTTAACTAGAGTGCTAGTCTCTCTTTATTTTGTTTCACAGCACTGATGGGTCCTAGAATTTTATATTCTGAGGGCCAATGAGAAAAGGACAGTGATTGAAATTCATGGTCTCCATAGTCGTTTCAGTCATATAACATACAACAAATAGATACAAAGCCCAATTTGTAGGTTCTCCCTTATGAAGGATGGAAGCATAGTATCCAATGTCTTATATTGTCTAGAGGATCGCTGAAGAAAGGGCATGGGTCTTATTGGGATCTCACATATCTCACCAAATGCTAAGAGCAAAGAAAGCTGGTTATGCTTGTATGAAGGTTTGAGGAGCTGCTCAGAATGTGACACCTGCTGATTGGTGAGAATCTTCTACATGAGCATAATTCCTAAGTATGGAGAAAAGAAGGAGGCTTGACCAGTGACTGGACACTGACAAAAGGAGACATGAAAAATGAAAGATGAATAAATACAAGGAAATGTGTTTCAAATAAAGGAATAAGATAACCATCCAAATACTGACATTACTGTAATAGCAAGGTAACTGACAATTAGGAATGTTCTAATGTTTAAGTAAAACAAGGTATGAATGAAGTCAAAATTTCAAGAAAAGTATAGAAAATTTTATAAATGCTGGCAGAAATAAAGGGAAAAATAAAAATACTGAACAAAAATAGTGACTAGATGGGTTTAAAAGCAAAATATATCAAGGAATAAACAGCAAACTTAAGATGTGGCCATTAGAAGTCTTCATTAAAGCAGAAAATTAAGTTAAAATAGAGAAGAACTTCTTGATTTCAGGTAACATAACGGACATTCAGAGACACAGAATTCACATAATATCAAATAGGATGAAGACAAATTCTCAACAAAACATTAAAATCTCCTTTTCATTTATTAAATACGCAGGATATAATACTACTAAGCCAGCATTCATGAAGCCCTGTGGTAGATCCCTAACACCATATAAACTAAGAATAGTGACACACACCTGTATTCTAGCACTGAGGAAGTACAGGCATTAGGGGCAAAAGTTCAAGGTGATCTTCAACTATGTCTTGAGCTAGACTTGTATATTAGCCAGTAGTTTAAAAAACAACTCCTTTAAAAAATGCTTGGCGAGGATGTGGAGAAAGAGGAACACTCCTCCACTGCTGGTGGAATTGCAAGCTGGTACAATCACTCTGGAAAGCAGTCTGGCGGTTCCTCAGAAAACTGGGCATGACACTCCCGGAGGATCCGGCTATACCACTCCTGGGAATATACCCAGAGGCTTTACCTGCATGCAATAAGGATACATGCTCCACTATGTTCATAGCAGCCTTATTTATAATAGCCAGAAGCTGGAAAGAACCCAGATGTCCCTCAACGGAGGAATGGATTCAGAAGATGTGGTATATCTACACAATGGAATACTACTCTGCAACTAAAAACAATGAATTCACGAAATTCCTAGGCAAATGGTCAGATCTTGAAAATATCATCCTTAGTGAGGTAACCCAATCACAAAAGAACACACATGGTATGCAGTCACTGATAAGGGGATATTGACCCAGAATCTCGGAATACCCTAGACACAATCCGCATATCAATAGATTTCTAAGAAGATGGAAGGAGAGACCCCTGGTCCTTGAAAGACTGGATGTAGGGGAAAGCTAGGACAGAGTAACGAGAGGGGGTTGAATGGAGAAAAGAGGGAGGGAAGGGGGCTTATGGGACTTTCGGGGAGGGAGGAAACGGGAAAGGGGAAATGATTTGGAATGTAAATTAAAAAAAATAAATAATAAAAAAAAATGCTACACTCTTTAATAATATAGATACGGGGAATAATTTAAATGTTCTTTTATGAAACCAGACTTTATTCTGCTACAAAAGGCAGATAAAAGTCACTTCATGAATAGAAAGCCAGAGGCAAATATCCTTGATGAATTATAAATACAAAAATTATCCATTAAATACTAGCAAAATTTCACTCCCACTAAAAGCAACATATATCATTATTAAATAGGATTTATTCTTGGGATACAAAGGATGCTCAATATATTAAAAACATTAATATTTGTGCTTAACTATCAAAATGGAGAGGAAATCACATGGTTATCTCAGTAGATGAAGAATAAACACTTAATGAACTTAAATACTTTTTTAATGAACAAACTAACCAAATTTAAATAAAACTTAATTTCATATAATACATATCACACATAAGAAGCCTAGAATGAAACCTGGCACTCTAAGCTCAAGAATAAGGCAAAGATATCATGGTTCCACTCAATAAAGTACCAGAATTTTTAGTGAGATGATCAGACAAAAAATTAAAGGCATTAAAATATAAAAGGAAATACTGATTTATTGTTTACAAACAGCACAACCAAATATCTAGAAAACCATTGCAAAACAACACTAAGCACTGTCAGAACTAATAAATAACTTGACTAAATTTTAGGGTATAAAACTAACATACAAGTATTCATTATATTTCTACATACTTTCTCAAGAGGAAATTAAGAAAATTATTTCATGTATAATAAGATAAAATCTTTCAAACGTTTAAAAAAAACAGAATGACAGAGGTAAAAGGCATGTATACTAAAAAGTACATGCCTCGAACACATGGGTACAGGGGAAAATTTTCTGAACAAAACACCAATGGCTTATGCTCTAAGATCAAGAATTGACAAATGAGATCTCATAGAATTGCAATGCTTCTGTAAGGCAAAGGACACTGTCAATAGGACAAAATGGCAACCAACATATTGGGAAAAGATCTTTACACATCTGATAGAGGGCTATCATCTAATATGTACAAAGAACTCAAGAAGTTAGATGCCAGAGAATCAAATAACCATATTAAAAATGGGGTAAAGAGCTAAACAGAGAATTCTCAACCAAAGAATATTGAATGGTCGAGAAGCACCTAAAGAAACATTCAATATTCTTAATTATCAGGGATATGCAAATCAAAACAGCCCTGAGATTCTACCTCATACCAGTCAGAATGTCCACCATCAAAAACTCAGGGGACAGCAGATGCTGGTGAGGATGAGGAGAAAGAGAAAAACTTCTCCATTGCTGGTGGGATTACAAGCTGGTAAAACCACTCTGGAAATCAGTTTGGCGGTTCTTCAGAAAATTGGACATAGTACTACCTGAGGAACCAGCTATACCACTCCTGGGCATATACCCAACATGATCAACATGTAATAAGGACACATGCTCCACTATGTCTATAGCAGCTTTATTTATAGTAGCCAGAAGCTGGAAAGAATCCAAATGTCCTTCAACAGAGGAATGAAATGTGGTATATTTACACAATGGAGCACTATTCAGCTATTAAAAATGACAAATTCGCAAAATACTTAGGCCAATGGATGGAACTGGAAAATATCAGACTGAGTGAGGTAACACAATCACAAAGGAATACACATGGTATGTACTCACTAATAAGTGAATATTTTCCCAGAAGCTTGGAATACCCAAGATACAATTCACAAACCACATGAAGCTCAAGAAGAAGGAACACCAATGTGTAGGTGCCTTAGGTCTTCTGAGAAGGGGGACAAAATACAGGAGCAAATGTGAAGATAAAGTGTAGAGCAGAGACTAAAGGAAAAGCCATCCAGAGATTGTCCCACCTGGGGATTCATCCCATATACAGTCACCAAACTCCAACACTATTGTAGATGCTAAGGAATACATTCTGAAAGGAGTCTGATATGGCTGTCTCCTTAGAGGCCCTGCCAGAGCTTTACAAATACAGAGGCAGATGCTCACAGCCAACCATTGGACTGAGTGTGGGATGCCCAATGGAGGAGTTAGAGAAAGGACTATAGGAGCTGAAGGGGTTTGCAACCTCATAGGAAGAACAACAATATCAACCAGCCAGACATGCCAGAGCTCCCAGGGACTCAGCCATCAACCAAGGAATACATGTGGCTCCAGCTGCATGTGTAGCAGAGGACTGTCCTGTCAGGCCTCAATGGGAGGAGAGGTCCTTGGTCCTATGAAGGCCTGATAGATACCCCAATGTAGGCGAGACAATGGCAGGGAGGTGGGAGTGGGGTGGGTGAAGGAACATTCTCATATAAGCAGGGGGAGGGAGAATGGGATAGGGGGTTTGGGGGAAGGGAATGGGAAAGGGGATAACATTTGAAATGTAAATAAAGAAAATTTCCAATAAAAATACATAAAAAGGAAAGAAACATAATACTACATAGAAATAGACAAACATACATTTTTTAAAAGTAAAAAGTGTTAAATGCCCATGCTCCTTAAACAAGCTAAGCATACAGTGTAATCTTTACCAAAACATTAAATGATGTCATTTACAGAAGTAGAAAATATGCTGAAACTAAATAAGTAAAGAAAACAACAACAACAAAATTGAATAGTCATAACAATATTGAGCAAGATGAAAGCTTGATACATGGTGATTCTTGCCTTTTAAATATAATGCAATTGTATAGTAACTTTGGCATAAAACAGATGTATAGATTAGAACAGGATGAATAATGTAGAAACACGTATGTGCCTGATTGATTTCAAAAGTGTGTATGTGATACTGGGCACCAAGTGTGAAAGTATTTGCACATGCCTGACAAGTGCTGTACCACTAACATTGTCCCTTGGTTTTTGGCCAATTGATATCTGACTAATGTGACAAGAATATACAATTTAGAAAAGTCAAGGTCTTCAACTATAATATCTACTTGCTAAAAACCTGTGTTGGCTATTCTTGATTGCAAATGAGACTACATTTGGAAGTAATTTAATCCCAAGGAGTTGGGACAATGAATGAGGGAATTTTCTTAATTAAATCATTTGAGGAAGGAACACACACACTAGAAACAGACCTTTTGAGAAGAGAGAATCCACCTGAAATCCACCACATCATCGGGTAGTAGCCTATATAAAGGACCTAGAAGAAAGCATTTGGTTTTGCCTGCTTGCCCTCATTCTCTTTGGCAAGTTTCTTCTTTCACTGTCATTCTTTGAGATTCTGGTATATTCTGAAGACCAACTGAGCCATCCTGTCTTGTGGACTAAATAACTATTGGTTTCTTGGAGTTTCCATTGGTAGACAGTCATTGGTTATACTAACTGATAAAAATCCTCTTTATTCACATATATGAATAAGAATATATGAATATATATTCATCTATCAGTTCTGTTCTTCTAGAGAACCCTCATTAAGTCAAGTATCAAATCATGAAACTCAAGGAATACACACACACACACACACACACACCACACACATACACACACACACACACACACACACTCACACACAGACTGAAAATGAGAAACTTTATGATATTCAACTCAGAATGAATTTCGTGAACATAACATCAAAAACAAGTACAATTGAAACAAAGCAGATCAGTCATACTGAGTCAAATTAACATTCTGAATAGTAAAAAATATGAGAGAGAGAGAAAATGTAACTTACATATCAGGTAAGATCTTGAATCTTAAAATTCATGAGGAATGATTCAAAGGCAAAAACAGAAACACATTTTAAAAATGATTGAAGATTTGAGGAGCTATTTACCTAAGGAAAATAAAAATGGAATCAATAGTATATGAAAGATGTTCTGTGTCAGGACACATCAGGGAAACTCAGGTCAAAATTAAATAGAATCTAGGTATGCTAGCTCTGCTCATGATCCCTGAATGATGAGGATGAGGCAGGAGGATTACAAATTCAAGGTCCATGTGGACCTTATAGTGAGATTCAGGCAAACCAGGGTTATATAGTGAGATCTTCGCACAGCAAAACCAAAGCAAACCAATCCAAAGAAACAGATACTTTTACACAAACACACATGGATCTATCACCACATATTTATTAGATGGCATATTACTTGGAAATAATATTTTGACAAGTGAAGTATTGGTAAAAAAATGTGGAATATATTAAAACTATTTTCCCCATAAAGCAAAATGGTAGTCATTGGGTAAAACAACATGACAATAATCAATAAATTAAAAACAGAGTTATTATTTGGCCAAGAAATATCTCACTTCTAGATATTTGCACAAAAAGAATCAAAATCAGGGCAATGAAGAGATATTAGCTTCAAATGTTCAGTCTAGTGCAATATGATAGTTCGCAATATAATAGAGTAACAATATAAAGGTATATGAGTAGATATGCAGATGGAGAATGTTTGGAATACACAGAAATGGGATATTATTAATCTTCAGAAAGGACAGAAGAATATCTATATGTGGATGAATGTTTAAGAGACTATGTTCAATGGAGTGGCTCAATCAAAGAAGGACAGATACTTTATTTTTTCTCAGATAAGAGTCATCAAAATAAACCAACTCAGATTCATTGGAGGCCAAGAGTAAGGAATGGGAAGGAGCATCCTCTTTTCTTGAGGAACATCCTAAAGAGGAAGCAATAATATTATATACATTTGAAATTTTGCAAGGAACGTGGGTCTCATATAGAATTCCTACTATAAGAAAATGAAACCTCCAATTAATTAATAGCAGATCAGGATTTGATAGACAATCCCGTGGTTGATTGTGGTGTCCTATATATTTTCAATAAGCATTTTCTTTAGTGTCCCTTGTTGTCTAACACACTATTGCAAGGCAGTCCTTGCTCTGTTTTTCCTCCTGGCTCTCTTCTTTATTTTTAACAGAGCTCAGTGGACTCAACAAAGTTGGTTGCTGTGGAAACAAAGCCTTGATTTTCACAAATATTTTTCCAGGACTAAATGTCACCATGATTTTTTTCTCAGTCTTCTCCTTGAGCTTCTGTTGCTATGATGTTTCCTCCTCTAATTTTTGGAACAATTTTGCTCCAATATTTTTTATGACAAATTCTAAAGAAAGGCAAAGATCCAATATTTTAAACATAATGACAGTTGAGACATGTGATAACAAGGTATGAGACAACTTAGGAAACAGACAAATACATTTTGTCCTTGTGTGAAGTTGTTTTGTACTAGAGAGAGAGAAAACATAATCTAAATAATGATGCAAGCATTAGCCTTGGCAATAATGGGATAACTCAGTATATCTGGAATATGAAAGTTTGTCTTTTTTTGTTTTATTCTTAGACATAGTCTTTATTTACATTTCAAATGATTTCCCCTTCCCTGATTCCCCCTCCCCAAAAGTCCCATAAGCCCTTTCCCCTCCCCTTATTCCCAATCAATCCCCTTCCACTTCCCTATCCTGGTATTCCCCTACACTGCTGCATTGAGCCTTTCCAGGACCAGGGGCTTCTCCTTCCTTCTTCTTGGGCATCATTTGATATGTGAATTGTGTCTTAGGTATTCCAAGCTTCTGGGATAATATCTGTTTTATCAGTGAGTGCATACCATGTGTGTTCTTTTGTGAATGGTTTACCTCACTTAGGATGATATTTTTCAGTTCTACCCATTTGCCTAAGAATTTCTTGAATTCATTCTTTTTAATAGCTGAGTAGTATTCCATTGTGTAAATATAACTCATTTTCTGTATCCATTCCTCTGTTGAGGGACATCCGGGTTCTTTCCAGCTTCTGGCTATTATAAATAGGGCTGCTATGAACATAGTGGGACATGTGTCCTTATTACATGCTGGGAAATCCTCTGGGTATATTGCCCGGAGTGGTAAAATGGGGTCCTCTGGTAGTATCATGCCCATTTTTCTGAGGAACTGCCAGACTGATTTCCAGAGTGGTTGTACCAGCTTGCAATCCCACCAGCATTGGAGGAGTGTTCCTCTTTCTCAACATCCTTGCCAACACCTGCTTTCTCCTTTTTTGATCTTAGCCATTCTGAAAGTTATGAGGTGAAATCTCAGGGTTGTTTTGATTTGTATTTTCCTGATGACTAAGGATGTTGAACATGTCTTTAGGTGCTTCTCAGCCATTTGATATTCCTCAGGTGAAAATTTGTTCTTTAGCTCTGTATCCCATTTTTAATAGGGCTCTCTGGAGTCTAACTTCTTGAGTTCTTTGTATATATTAGACATTAACCCTCTGTCAGATGCAGATGTTGGTTGCCATTTTGTCCTATTGACAGTGTCCTTTGCCTTACAGAAACTTTGCAATTTTATGAGTTCCCAACTGTCAATTCTTGATCTTAGAGCATAAGTTAATGGTGTTCAGTTCAGGAAATTTCCCCCTGTGCCCATGTGCTCAAGGCTCTTCCCCAGTTTCTTTTCTATTAGTTTCTGAGTTTCTGGTTTTATGTGGAGTTCCTTGATCTACTTGGAGTTGAGCTTAGTACAAGGAGATAAGAATGGATTGATTTTCATTCTTCTGCATGTTATTCACCAGTTGAACCAGCACCACTTGTTCAAAGGACTATCTTTTTTCCACTGGATGGTTTTAGCTCCTTTGTCAAAGATCAAATGACCATAGGTGTGTGGGTTCATTTCTGGGTCTTCAATTTTATTCCATTGATCTACCTGTCTGTCACTGTACCAATACGTTGCAGATTTTAACACTATTTCTCTGTAGTACTGCTTGAGGTTTGGGATACTGATTTCCCCCAGAAGTTCTTTCACTGTTGAGAATAGTTTTGCCTATCCTGTTTTGTTGTTGTTGTTATTCCAGATTAATTTGGGAATTGCTCTTTCTAACTCTATGAAGAATTGAGTTGGGATTCTGATGGGGGTTGCATTGAATCTGTATATTACTTTTGGCAAGATGGCCATTTTTATTATATAAATCCTGCCAATCCATGAGCCTGGAAGATTTTTCCATCTTCTGATGTCTTCTTCGATTTCCTTCTTCAGAGACTTGAAGCTCTTGTCATACAGATCTTTCACTTGTTTGGTGAGAGCCACACTTTATATTATTTTTGACTATTGTGAAGGGTGTCATTTCCCTAATTTCTTTTTCAACATGTTTATTCTTTGAGTATAGGAAGGCTACTGATTTGCTTGAGCTAATTTTATATCTGGCCACTTTGCTGAAGTTGTTTATCAGATGCAGGAGTTCTCTGGTGGAGTTTTTTGGGTCACTTAAGTATACTATCATATCATTTGCAGATAGTGATAATTTGACTTCTCCCTTTCCAATTTGTATCCCTTTACCTCTTTTTGTTGTCTAATTGCTCTAGCTAGAACTTCAAGTACTATATTGAAAAGATATGGAGAGAGAGGGCAGCCTTGTCTAGTCCCTGATTTTATTGGCATTGCTTCAAGTTTCTCTTCATTTAGGTTGATGTTGGCTACTGGTTTGCTGTATATTGCTCTTACTATTGTTTAGGTATGGGCCTTGAATGGTTCTTTCCAAGACTTTTAGCATGAAAGGACGCTGAATTTTGTCAAATGTTTTTTCAGCATCTAATGAAATGACCATGTAGTTTTTTTTCTTTCAATTTGTTTATGTAGTGGATGACATTGATGGATTTCCATATATTGAACCATCCCTGTATCCCTGGGATGAAGCCTCCTTGATCATGGTGAATGATCATTTTGATGTGTTCTTGGATTTGGTTGGCAAGAATTTATTGAGTATTTTTGCACTGATAGTAAGAAGGGAAATTGGTCTGAGTTCTCTTTCTTTGTTGGATCTTTCTGTGGTTTTGGTATCAGTGAAATTTTGGCTTCGTAGAATGAGTTGGGTAGTGTTCCTTCTGTTTCTATTTTGTGGAATAGTTTGAGGAGTATTGGTGTCAGGCCCTCTTTGAAGGTTTGATATAATTCTGCGCAAAAACCATCTGGTCCTGTGCTTTTTTTTTTTTTTTTTTTTTTTTGGTTGGGAGACTCTCAATGACCACTTCTATTTCTTTAGGGTTTATGGAACTCTTTAGATGGGCACATTTTGTGAGTGACACTTGCTGAGATTCCTAGCAGCTGGTGATATGGAGACTGAAGTGACCCCTTCCTGTAGCTAGGTAGACTTCCAGTAGAGGGAGGGGGACATCAACCCACCCACAAAATATGCACTTGTTTTGTAGAATAATCCTCAGGACAAATATTCAAATATTCTAATAACTGATAATACAAGTTTATTCAAAAATCAATGGTCATACAATATTTTCGAACTTTTAAAATTCTGCCTAGTAGAATACTAATACTACCCTCGTTCAAACAGTAGGAATTTCTTGAGCTTATGTAGGGTCAACATTTGAAACATTGTTTTCAAAAATTAAAAAAAAAATGTAGTCAAGAAATCAGATCAAATAACCTTATCTACATGGGCAGAAAGAGAAAATATGATTTTGATTTAGAGAAGTTTTCAGGAGAATACCTAGCAGAATATCTGCACATTTTTTAATATTCCTACTTTTTATTTAATCTTTTTCTTTGTACACTCTACATTTTATTCCCCTCCCGCTCCACCTTCCAATTGTTCCACATCCCATAACTTCTCCCTGCCCCTTGTCTTCATGAGGATATCTCCCCCATTTCCTGCCACCCCACCAGACCTCTAAACTCCCTGAGGTCTCCAGTCTCCTGAGAAGTAAGTGCACCTTCTCTGACTGAACCCAAAACCATCATTCCTCTGTTGTATGTGTGTTGGTGGGCAAATTCTGCTGGTATATGCTGCCTGGTTGGTGGTTCAGTGTCTGAGAGATCTTGGGGGTCCAGGTTAATTGAGAATGCTGGTCCCCTACAGGGTCACCCTCCTCCTCAGCTTCTTCCAGCTTTTCCCTAATTCAACAACAGGGGTCAGCATCATCTGCCCATTCTTTGGGTGCAAATATCTGCACTGACTCTTTCAGCAACTTGTTGGGTCCTTTGGAGGGCAGTCATGATAGGTCCCTTTTTGAGAGTGTTCCATAGCCTCAGTAATAATGTCAGGTCTTGTTACCTCCCTTTGAGCTGGATCCCACTTTGGGCCTGTCTCTTGACTTTCTTTCCTCAGAATCCTCTCCATTTCCATCCCTGCAGTTCTTTCAGACAGGAATAATTATGGGTCAGAGTTTTGACTCTGGTTTGGCAACCCCATCCCTCACTTGATGCCCTGTCTTTCTGCTGGAGGTAGGCTCTGCAAGTTCCCTCTCCCCACTGTAGGGCATTTCATCTAAGGTCCCTCCCTTTGAGTTATGTGAGTCTCTCATCTTCCAGGTCTCTGGTACATTCTGGAGGGTCCCCTCAACCGCCTACCTCTCAATTTTGCATGTTTCTATACTTTCTGCTGTCCTCAGAGCTTCAGTCCTTTTCCCCAACCTAACGCCAGACCATGGTCACCTCTTCCCCCTCTCTTTTCCCTTTCAAATTCCTCCACCTCCTTGTGATTGCTTTCTTCTCCCTCCCAAGTGGGACTGGGATATCCTCACTTAGGCCCTTCAGCTTGTTGACCTTTTTGAGTTCTGTGGGCTATATCTTGGGTATTCTGCACTTTTTTGGGGCTAATATCCACTTATTAGTGAGTACACACCATGCATATCCTTTTGGGTCTGAGTTACCTCACTCAGGATGATATTTTCTATTTCCACTCATTTGCTTGGAAAACTCAGGATGTCCTCCTTCTTAATAGCTGAGTAGTATTCCATTGTGTAAATGAACCACATTTTCTGGATCCATTCTTCTGTCATGGGACATCTGGGTTGTTTCTAGCTTCTGGCTAGCACAAATGAGGCCACTATGAACATAGTGTAACATGTGCCCCTGTGGCATGGTGGGCATCTTTTGGGTATATTCCCAAGAGTGGTATTGCTGGGTCTTCAGGTAGATCTATTTCCAATTTTCTGAAGAACATCCAGATTGATTTCCAGAATGGTTGTACCAGTTTTCAGTTCCACCAGAAATGGAGGAGTGTTCCTCTTTCTCCACATCCTTACCTACAGATTTTGAAATATGTATTGCTATTCTAGTTTGCTTTTTGTTGTTGTAATTAACACTCTGACCAAAAACAAACAAACATGCAAACAAAAAAATCTTTTGAGAGGAAAGGGTTTATATAACAGTTTACACAGTCTACTGTGGGAAGTCAGACATAATTAAAGTGGAAACCACTATGTTCATAGCAGCCTTATTTATAATAGCCAGAAGCTGGAAAGAACTCAGATGTCCCTCAACGGAGGAATAGATTCAGAAGAGGTGGTATATTTACACAATGGAATACTACTCTGCAATTAAAAACAATGAATTCACGAAATTCCTAGGCAAATGATCAGAACTGGAAAATATCATCCTTAGTGAGGTAACCCAATCACAAAAGAACACACATGGTATGCAGTCACTGATAAGGGGATATTAACCCAGAATCTCAGAATACACAAGAAACAATTCACATATCAATAGATGTCCAAGAAGATGGAAGGAGAGAACCCTGGTCCTGGAAAGATGAATGTAGGGGAATACCAGGACAGAGAAGCAAGAGGGGGTTGAATGGGGAACAGAGGGAGGGAAGGGGGCTCACGGGACTTTTGGGGAGGGAGGAAACGGGAAAGAAGAAATCATTTGGAATGTAAATAAAAATATAGAAAATAAAAAAAAGTGGAAACCATGTGGGGATGCTGATTATTAGCTCAGTTATTGGCTCATGCTCAGTTCACTTTCTCATACAACCTATACTTACCTATCTAGGGATAGTAACAGCCACAGTGGGCTGGTCCCTCCACATCCTCTTCCCTGCTGACTCTGGGTTATATCAAGTGTACAGTAAAAACTAATCTGCTAAATTTGATTTTTTTATTGTACAGTAGCCTTTTCCTTTTGATATTTTCTGCTGATGATATTCACGAAACTTCTAAGGATCTTAATTCATTTTTATTATAAAAGTTTTAAAAGGTAAGTGGAATCTTAGTGATTCTGAGAAATGAATTTTGTATATTGAGAACATATTGTAGCTCTCAGCCTCTAAGTTTATCCAAAATTTAGTACTAAAATCAAATTTTGGATAGAGAGCCTGTCCTAATTAGAGAAATGAAAAGACACAGAATACCTTAAAGCTTTACCCAATTATTCTGTTTGTGAGTAATACACCAATGTGGATGAAAATAAAATTGTTTTTATTGTCCAATGAAATAACATGAGTTCGAGTTTGAGCAAAATATGACAGACTATCAACCGTGTATTGGCTTCAGTGCCTGCTCATGCTAATATTTGGATTCCTATTTTGTCATCAAATGTGTATAGCCTGCCTTTTCTCTTATCTGTTATAAGCAGCCCTCTGTAATAGCTTCATAGGAAATGCTTTCTTTTGTCAATAGTATTTTGACTTCTGGATGTCAAATTGTTTACTATTAAATTTAGATACATCATTAGATGTAATATATACAGACAAAACCTATCATTGGCCATAGGTATTATATATCCCAATGGTAGAATCTCTTTGTCTAACTATTGAAAGCTACCTGGTTCCTAGTGAGCCTTTTTTTTGACTTTTCCACAATTCTGGTAACATCCCTAATTTTGGGGGTTTACTTTTGATTAGACTTTATTCTGCCAAGGACTTAATTTTTTCATTCATTCATTAATTTATTCAATTACATTGCAATATTTGCCCTCTTGCTACTCCCAGTCCCCCTTACAAAGTTCCTCCCTAGTTCCCACTTCCCTTCTCTGAGAAGGGGTGGGACCCTCTGCGTATCACCCTATCCTGGCATATCAAGTCACTGCAGAACTTCCTCTCCCACTGAGGCCAGACAAGGTGACCTAGTTAGGGGAATGTGATCTACAGGCAGGCAGCGGGTTCAGGAGCAGCCTCCACTCCAGGTGGAGGACCTGCAAGAAGACCAAGCTACTTATGTGCAGGGACATCTTATGTCCAGCCCATGCTCACTCTTTGATTGGTGACTCAGTCTCTGGAAGCCAATGAAAACAGATGAATAGAGCCACAGCCAAACATTAAATGGAGCTTCGGAATCTTGAGGACGAGTTGGCGCAAGGACTAAGGGACATGAACAGGATAAGGACCCCACAGGAAGACCAACAGAATCAAAAAACCTGAACACTTGGGGACTTCCAGAGTACTATTTGATAAAGATCTCAGTTTTTAATTGCTGGAAATATTATTCTATTGAACTGAAAATCTTTTAAATTCAAATTAAAGCCCATTTGACTTTATTATGATATCCTTAGAAAATCAATTTTTAATCCTGAAGTAATAAGTTGTGTAGTAGATTAAAAGACAAAGTTGGAGAGTCATGTGTTCCCCCTTTGAGACATCCTTGATATTTAGCTGTCTGGGTTTGTGGATTGTAGCATGATTAATCTTTACTTTACAGCTAATATCCACTTATATGTGAATACATAGCATGTTTGCCATGTGATAAGAAGAGTTTGAACAAAGTTTGTGAGGAGGAGAAATGGAAGGAGCATGAACTGTGTCCCTAGGAGACATAGTGAGATTTGTTCATAACTGGATATGGAGCTTCTAGAAGGAAGGGATAGAGAAAGGATCTGGGACAGTCAGGGCAAAAGCAGAAAATTTGACACTAAAATTTAAGAGAATTAGTAGAGTGGTAAATAATATGCTCTGTGAATTGGTTGGAGAGCTTTCCTCAGAGGAAGGTCTGTCTTTTGTCTCTTAAACATTTATTCTGTCAGAGTATGTTCTGTGGTTCAAGTGTAAAAGAACACATAACTGTCATTTTAAGTAGTCCATGGAGATATGCGAGTAACTTCTAGAAGATGTGAGAAAACTCATGCGTTCAAGAAACTCCAAAGAAGGGCTTTGGTGTTCCTCAGGGTCTGAATTTCATTGATATAGGTAGAAAAAAGGAAGAACAAAGGTGTGTTCATGCTGATCAGCCAGGTGAACAGTGACACTTGAGTACAGTAATTAATACTGAGAGGACACATTACGATTGCCTATTTTGGAACATAGAGAGGCCAACAGTGCATTCAGACTTACTAGTTTGAGGATGTATGAATCATCACTTAGGAGAAAGATATGGGTTAGATTTTAGCATGTTAGAGGCCACAGTACAAAACGTATTGGCACATATGAAGTCTGAATTGAAAGTGACTTGTCAAGTTCTCTGTTTCTAGTGGGTTGTGTCCTATCAAATCTACTCATCTTTGGAAGTGTTATGAGTTTGATGTATACTTTTTTAGACACATTTTGTGTTATATATTATTATTTGTGCATGTGTGAGTGTGATGTGTTAGTGGGGTTTCAAGGGTGCCACAGTGTACACGTGAAGGTCAGGTAACAACTTTCCTGCCAGTCCTTTCCTTTCCAAGGAATCCACTTATTGAATTCAGAGAGTCATGGGCCCCTGGCATTCACTTTCACTGGCTATCATGGGCCTAAGTGTTTTTATTATGATATTTAGTTCACTTTCTTTAGTCTTTGATAATAGTAGTCATCATGAAATATTGTAGCCTTAACCTAAAATATAATCAAGGGCAGAAAGGTCAATTAAATCTTTTTAATGCAATTACTCATCCACTCTTCCACCTGTTTATGAATAATATTAGCAAAAAGAGGAAATCTACTTCAACAAGTTTTGGTGACTGGTAGGAATCAAGCAGGGTGAGTTGACACCAGATTCTTTGTTTCTTTAATCATAACAAAATTTTCCTCAGTCAATTCTCATGTATGAAATTCCTTTCACAGAAGCACTTAAAACAAATATTATTTTAAACTTAGGTCATCTAAAATATTAAAGTTTCTAGATTCTGCCATGAGTTAAATTCCAGTTATCTTCCTAGATATAAATGGAAGGTTCTTCTGGCTCTTGAACTGAATTGTAAGATCTTGGAGTTAGACATACCTTAGGGATCAATCCTCAATCCAAATCGAGGATCGAAGATACTGTGTATCTTCTCTCAAGGTCATGCAATTTTCTGAAGAACACCCAGACTGGATACAAATTTTTCAGAGCTTTTTCCTCTGGCCTTCTAAAGGAATAAGCACCATGTAGTGTATGGTAACTTTTGAATGTTGTTCTGGACACTAATTATTGCTGAGTCATTGTCAAATTCTTGGCCCCATTTCATCAACTCTTCCTGAATATTAATTTTCTTTCCACTGAGTTCTTTGATAGAAGGCTTTCCAAGTCTGTGTAGATGAGATTTCTCTTTTTGTTGGAACATAGAAAGTCACTACTTTTCAAAATAATTTTAGACTTGTTACTAAATCTTTGCTCTATGGTTAGCTTAGACAAGACAGGCAGGCGGTGTATTCTCTCTTTCAATGTGCTTTTGATAAATGATGGTACATGGACAGAAAAGTAATATGAAAATTTAACATTTTAATACACTCTACCACAAGCTATAAATAGTAGAAGAGCTAAGGTAAGCTAAAGGAATATGAAAGCATATTGGTGAGGGTGTGTATAAGAATGATACTTTCAAATGAAAAAGATAGTTATGTTTACACACAGGTTTGTGAACAGCTTGCATTTAATACTTAAATGACTTTTTCAGCATGCTAATTTATCTACCTATCATATTTCAGTGACTATGCTTTTGTTCTTACATGGTATGCTTAATTAAAATACCTCAATTTGCTCATTAGTCCTTTATAAAAGATAGATAGCTGATTTAAATATCAAATCTAGAATGAACCAAAAGAAATTTGACTATCTCATATAAAAAGGCAGCTCTCACTACCTTTAAATGCTACCAATTCCCATTTAATCTAAAATCATCTGATTATAGTGCTAGATGCCTATAAAGCCTGCTTCTTTTTTTCCATAGTTAGCTTGCACATTTCTTATTTCAGCTTGTAAAAGAACAACATGGTTTTAAAGGAAAGGTTATTGCATGGAAACCTGTACATTTTGAAACAGGCCAAATGAATGTGCTGTGGCTCAGGGCAAATGTTGTAGCACATGAGATAACATGATAAAATAAGGGGTTAGGTTAAAGACACACCAACCATCTTTCCAGATGGTTCACAAATACTGTACTATCTTCCATTTGCATCACTTTATAGTATCAGTTGTTAAATTAAAAACAAATCTTAATGAACCTTCTAGAAAGTGTGTGAGAGTTCTTATTATTTCCATTTTCAGAATTTGACTTGTTGCCATGAGAAACAGTTCCCTAGCAACAGTCCAGCAGAGCTCAGAGTTTCAGACAAGTTTAAATAATGGAGCATATACATTTACATGAACTGTGCCATCCACAAACATCATTTAAGTTTAATTTACCAAAGTTTCAATATACGTTTATAGTGATTTGGAGGGAATTGGATATGAAGTAGAGGATCAAAACCACTCTGATTAGCACAGAGACTATATATATGCAGAGATCAGTAAGAAGCCTTACCTGGGGAAAGAAAGTTTTGCATATGCTAAGCATATATTAGATTGGTCTCAACACTCTTCTGAATACTAATGGTGGTGATTATTACAATTCTATTCATGAGACAAAATTTGATTGACCTACACATGCAATGCATACACACCTCTAAGGAAATCAGGAGCACATGTAAGAAAGAGTGAAATCTAAAGGAGGCCTACGGTTGGTAGCATCTGATGAATGCCAATCCCAGCTTTAATAATACAGCATATAGTTAAGGCAGGTATCAGCATAGAGGCAGCTGAGTGAAGATTATTAAGGAGGTCAGCTCTTTATATTTGTCTACACCTTGTGAAACTAAAATGATTACTGTATAAAACAGATTTCTTTTCATACTATGAAATTAAATGCTGCATAAAGGAATTTTAAGTTCCAATTTTCCTTCAGTAAACTTGACTGGATTTAATAACATTATTTTCTTAATCCTTTCATTTGTTCGTATATTGTCCATATTTTTAGAATAAAATTACCAAGACATGGATTGGATTTGTGAGTTGCTTGCCTTCCCCTTGTTCCTATGATGTATTAATGAGGCAGGAAAGGTTTTAGAATAAGATGCTGAGGGAGGACTAAGTGTGAGTTTGACTGGAGACTTGGTTTTCTTCTCAGGAAAAATGGGTAGAGTAACAAGGTCTTACAAGTCCCTTCAGAGTATTTAAATTTTCATTCAAAATTCTATGCAAAAGGGTGTGGTATACAAACCCCTTTTCCAAATCAATGGGAAAATGTGAAGCTTTGGAAACAGCTGTTTTGCTATATATCAGTTAAATATTTTTTACATTTATTTTTTAGTTTTTTTAATAGCTTAATATGTGAGTGCTGGGCATTTTCACCTTCCTTCCCTCACTCCAATAGGTCCTCTGGTTTTCAAAATTCTGATCACTTATTCTTTTTGTTTTAACTTTTATTTTAATTTAATATTCTCTTTCTTTATTTTATTTATTCATTTATTTATTTTTTTTTGTTTTTGTTTTTTTTTTCGAGACAGGGTTTCTCTGCATAGCCCTTGCTGTCCTGGAAATCACTCTGTAGCCCAGGTAGGCCTTGAACTCAGAAATCTGCCTTTCTCTGCTTCCTGAGTGCTGGGATTAAAGGCTTTCACCACCCTGATTGATTCTTTATTTATATTTCAAATGTTTTCCTCTTTCCTGGTTTCCCCCTGAAAACCGCTATCTCATCCTCCCTCCCCCTGTTTCTGTGTGGTTGTTCCCCCAACCACCCAGCCACTCCTGCCTCCCCTCCCCAGCATTCCCCTACACTGGGGCATCTAACCTTCACAAGACCAAGGGCCTCTTCTCCCTATGATGCCCCAAAAAACCATCCTCTGCTACAAATACAGATGGAGCTATGGGTCCCTTCATTTGTACTCTTTGGGAGCTCTGGGAGGGTCTGATGTTTAATATTGTTGTTCTTCCTATGGGGTTTCAAAACCCATCAGCTCCTTCAGTCCTTTCTCTAACTCCTCCATAGAGGACCTGGCATTCAGTTCAATGGTTGGCTGCAAGCATCCGACACTGTATTTGTAAGGTTCTGGTAGGGTCTCCCAGGAGACAGCTATATCAGGCTCCTGTCAGCAAGCACTTCTTGGCATACACATTAGTGTCTGGGTTTGGTGACTGTATATGGAATGGATCTCCAGATGGGACAGTCTCTGAATGGCCTTTCCTTCAGTCTCTGCTCTACATGTGTCTCTGTGTTTGCTCCCATGAATATTTTGCTCCTGCTTCTAGGAAGGACTGAAGCACCCACACTTTGGTCTTCTTTCTTTGTGAGCTTCATGCAGTCTGTGAATTGCATTTTGGATATTTTGAGCATTTTGGCTAATCAGATTTCTGTGATTATCACTGAGTGCCTACCATGTATGTTCTTTTTTGAAAGTGTTACCTCACTCAGGATATTTTCTAGTTCCATCCATTTGCCTAAGAATTTCATGAATTCATTGTTTTTCATAGCTGAGTAGTATTCCACTATGTAAATGTACCACATTTTCTGTATTCATTACTCTGTTGAGGGACATCTGGGTTCTTTCCAGCTTCTGGCTATTATAAATAACCTATGGCTGCTATGAATGTAGTGGAGCATGTGTCCTTTATTACATGTTAGAGCATCTTCGGGGTATATTCCCAGGAGTGGTATACCTGGGTACTCAGGTAGTAGTATGTACAACTTTCTGAGGTACCGCCAAACTGATTTCCAGAGTGGTTGTACCAGTTTGCAATTCCACCAGCAATGGAAGAGTGTTCCTTTCTCCACATCCTCTCTAGCATCTGCTGTCACCTGAGTTTTTGATCTTCGTCATTCTGACTGGTGTGAGGTGGAATTACAGGGTTGTTTCGATTTGCATTTCCCTGATGAATAAGGTTGTTGAACATTTCTTTAGCTGCTTCTCAGCCATTCGATATTCATCAGTTGAAAATTCTTTGTTTAACTATGTACCCCATTTTTTAAATAGGGTTCTTTGGCTCTCTGGAGTCTAACTTCTTGAGTTCTTTGCATATATTGGATATTAATCCTCTAATGGATGAGGTGTTAATAAATATCTTTTCCCAATCTGTTGGTTGTTGTCTTATTGGCAGTTTCCTTTGCCTTACAGAAACTTTGCAAATTTACAAGGTTCAATTTGTCAATTTTTTTTTGTTTGTTTTTTTGAGACAGGTTTTCTCTGTATATCCCTGGCTATCCTGGAACTCACTCTGTAGACCAGGCTGGCCTCGAACACAGAATCTGCCTGCCTCTGCCTCTTGAGTGGTGGGATTAAAGGCTTGTGCTACCACTGCCTTGTTCCCCTTTGTCTATTTTTGATCTTATAGCAAAAGTCATTAGTGTTCTGTTCAAGAAATTTTCGCCTGAGCCCATATGTTTGAGGCTCTTCCCTACTATCTCTCGCTCTTTTTTTTTTTTTTTTTTTTTGGTGGAGGTCCTACATAAGGAAAATTGGTCTGAAGTTCTCTTTCTTTGTTGGGTCTTTGCATGTGGTTGTGGTATTAGTTTAACTGTGACTTCATAGAACGAATTGGGTAGTGTTCCTTATGTTTCTACATTGTGTAACAGTTTGAAGAGTAATAGTATTAGGTCTTCTTTGAAGGTCTTAGAGAATTCTACGTTCAACCCATCTGATACTGGACTCTTTTTGGTTGGGAGACTTTTAATGACTACTTCTATTTCTTTAGGGATTATGAGACTTTTAGATGTTTTATCTGATCCTGATTTAACTTTGGTACCTGATATATGTCTAGTAAATTGTCCGTTCCATCCAGATTTTGCAGTTTTGTTGAGTATAGGCTTTTGTAGTAGGATCTGATGATTTTTTGAATTTCCTCTGTTTCTGTTGTTACATATTCCCTTTCATTTCTGATTTTGTTAATTTGGATTCTGTCTCTGTGCCTTCTGGTGAGTCTGGCTAAAGGTTGATCTATCTTGTTGATTTTCTCAATGAACCAGCTCCTGGCTTTGTTGTTCTTTTTACAGTTGTTTTCTTTCTTCTTGGTTTATTTCAGCCATCTACTCCTCTTGGGTGTATTTGCTTCCTTTTGTTCTAGAGCTTTCAGGTGTACAGTCAAGCTGCTAGTGTATGCTCTCTTCAGTTTCTTTTTGGAGGCACTTAAAGCTATGAGTTTTCCTCTTACCACTGCTCTTATTGTGTCCCATAAGTTTTGGTATGTTGTAACTTCATTTTCATTAAATTCTAAAATGTCTTTAATTTCTTTATTTTTTCCTTGACCAAGTTATCATTGGGTAGGGTGTTGTTCAGGTTCCATATGTATGTGGACTTTCCATTATTTTTGTTATTATTGAAGACAAGCCTTAGTCCGTGGTGATCTAATAGGATGCATGGGATTATTTCAATCTTCTTGAATCCATTGAGGCCTGTTTTGTGACCAATTACATAGTTAATTATATAGTTGATATAATTATATAGTTAATTATATAGAAGGTACCATGAGGTGCTGATAAGATGGTATATTCTTTTGTTTTAGGATGAAATGTTCTATAGATAAATTTTGAATCGATTTGGTCCATAACTTCTGTTGGTTTCACTGTGTCTCTGTTTAGTTTGTGTTTCCCTGATCTGTCCATTGATGAGAGTGGGGTGTTGAAGTCATCCACAATTATTGTGTGAGGTGCACTGTGTGCTTTCAGCTTTAGTAAACTTTTATAAATGTGGGTGTTCTTGCATTTGCATAGATGTTCAGAGTTTAGAGTTCATCTTGGTAGATTTTTCCTTTGATGAGCATGAAGTTTTCTTTCTTATCTTTTTTGATAACTTTTAATTGAAAGTCAATTTTATTTGATATTAGAATGACTACTCTAGCCTCTTCTTGGGACCATTTCCTTGGAAAAAATTTTCCAGTCTTTTACTCTGAGGTCATGTCTCTCTTTGTTACTGAAGAGAGTTTCCTGTAGGAAACTGCTGGGTCCTGGTATCTGGTCTGTTAATCTATGTCTTTTTATTGGGAAATTGAGTCCATTGATGTTAAGAGATATTAAGAAAAAGTGATTGTTGCTTTCTGTTATTTTTGCTGTTAGAGATGGAATTAAGTTTGTGTGGCTATCTTTTTTATTTTTGAGTTTGTTGAAAGAAGATTACTTTCTTGCTTTTTCTAGGATGTATTTTCCCTCCTTGTGTTGGAGTTTCCCATCTATTATCCTGTGTAGGGCTAGATTTGTAGAAAGATGTTGTGCATATTTGTTATGGTCATGGAATATCTTGGTTTCTCCTTCTATGTTGAGAGTTTTGCTGGGTATAGTAGCCTGGGCTGATATTTGTGTTCTGTTAGTGTCTGTATGACATCTTCCCAGGAACTTCTGGCTTCTTTAGTCTCTGGCTAGAAGTGTGGTGTAATTCAGATAGGTTTGCCTTTATATGCAGGAGTAGTAGACTTATTATTCAAAAAAGCAAAACAGGATCATCAGGACCATCTGTGGGATTGGTGAAAGGAGGAAAGGATGAGTTCTTGAGAGAGGAGTAACAGGATATAGTTATTGCAAAGAGAGAAATCTGAAAAAAAGGGGATTGGAGACTTATTTAGGTGGTGGTAATGGGGGCAATACAGAAGGACAGGAAAGGAGGAGGGATAAATAGCCATAAGAATATTTTCAATATAACTATTGGGAATCACATTATTACTTACAATTACATATAGAAGTATTTATAAATATTATATATATATAATGAAATTATTCCACTTGGGCTGACATTGGGACCCTCAAATCATGGACTTTCTAACAAAATCCCCAGTGCCAGGAATGGGAAATCTCATTTCAAATTGTTGGTCAGAGAAGTCCAGGACATTCCCACTCGCAATGTATAGTCTACTGTCATAGTCCTTGGTTCACTACCAGAAATTGAATATAAGACTACTCCTAAATACAGCACCCTTCAGAGTATTTGGGGATTTGGGGGAATAAAGCTAGAACTGACCTGGAAGTCTCCATGAGGGTTAGCTTTCATGGTACTTGCAGGAACAAGGCAAGTTGCCTGGAGGAAAAAAAAACAATTGATAGACTTCTGTAATGTCTGAAAACCAAAATGATGAACAGATTGATAAGCTATTCCAAAAGTGCAGTAGTGAAACTCATATCCTGAGGACAATTATCAGTTGTTTAGTTGGACTTATGACTTACTCAGGAGAAGGGTGCCCATGCCTAACACTATAAATCTAATCCAATGCCCATGACTAGTTAGGCCAAGATATCTATGTAAAAACTCAGTGAATCAAGAAATATGAATCTTTTAGAAGAGCAGAAAGCATGGAAATTTCACCCCTAGAGCTTTCACTTATGAAGAATTAAACTAGACCTTGCCATGGAGTTAAGTGGCACCTCATGCTTCCACGACATGCAAACATTATAGAAACAAAGAAAGATGAATTGCATGAAGCTAGATCTACAAAGGAAGCCTTACAAAAGGAACTGAATACAGTCAATAGAATTATTCTAAAACAGATTTTAATCAGACACCAGTACCTTCTCATTATCCTATTCGGGAATGAGAACACTGTTTGTAAAGCATCTTCAGAGTTTTGATGCCTAAAATGTATCTATATCAAAAGCATTCTAGTATCCACAGAAAAGTAAAGTAAAGCTGTGATTGGTCTTTAGAAGACAGATGAAGTGGTTGACCATCTACTCTGCTAGCTCAAATGATAATAATGTGGTCACTAATAAAAAAAAATTGCTTCATTAGTCTATCGCTATTACTCTACCTCCTGGTTTCCAATCAAATGAAAAAATGCTACCTGGGATTTCATTTTCAAAAGTTGTAAATAGACTTTTACTATGGACTATGTAGCGTCTAATTGTACAAATTTGCATTTATTATGCTATCATGCTTTTGCTGGAGTCCATTTCATTTTCAGATTATATGCAATTTTACTTTTACAAAGCCTGTTTTTTTGGGTTTAAGCACTATGATAAGAACTGTACATGCTGCTTTGAGATAAAATAGGAAGTAGTGGACTTATGAGGTTTATAATGGAGTGAAATTATAAATCGATTTTGATTATTTTTCTGATTCTTCTAAGACAAATACTGTAAAAAGTTTCACATAAAGTTCAGGCTTTTTTTAAAAAACAGGTGTACTGTATAAATATTCACATTTTTTGGTATGGTTTTTGCAAATATTTCTTTAAAATACATATATGTAATTATATTTCATCAAAAAGCTCAGATATGTGAGTCTAAGTTATTATTTTAAGGTGTTTGTTATAGTCTTTGTTGTTTATTTATTTCATTTGCTTTGTTATTTTTGTTTCTTCTCTCTTTCTATGAACTTTTACATATTCTCATTATTTGAGACTAGCCTCAAGTACATGGCAATTCTCCTGACTCAGGCATTTGAGAGCTGGTATTACAATAATAAATCACTACACATAGCTGCGTTTATTGCTTTTAAATTAAAATCACAAACACATTACCAATACTACACACTACTACCATTTTGGTTCTAGGGATCCAAGGATGTTTTACTATACATAAATTGATATGTTTAAAATAATACATATAGTTAAGAAAAGAAAATACACCATGTTCTCAGTAGACACTTCTCCCAAGCACTGGGGAAACTATAAATAAAATTGCTATCTCAGTATAATAAATATTCTATAAGCCAAAGATACAGCCAATTTAATTTCACATGCATCCCTTAATAAAGTTACTATTTATTTTTTTATTGCATTCATCAGGAAGGATGTACTGAAATCCTCAGAACCTTTACCAGAAACACCAACTATTTGATGAAAAAATAAACTATTATAAAAAATTTCATAAAAATGCATCTCAAGGAGTTACAAAGATAATAACAGGTGTTTCAAAACTAAGAGCATGGATGGCATGCACACCCCTTTTTTTCTGTATTTCCAATTACCCAAAGAAAGGTTTTCATTTTGGTAGGAGTATTTGTGTCTTTCCAAAGCCTTCTCAACTATGTAACAAAGACAAAGAAGAGCTTTGGGTCTGAGGAGAGAGTCAATGACATTAGTTCAATATTAGTGAAATTATTATTTTTTACATAATTTTTATTTATTTATTGATTTTTAAATTTATTTTATTTTCTATATTCTTTATTTACATTCCAAATGATTTCCCCTTTCCCAGTTCCCCCATCCCCGAAAGTCCCATAAGCCCTCTTCCCTCCCCCTTTCCCCATTTACCTAAGAATTTCATGAATTCATTGTTTTTAATTGCTGAGTAGTATTCCATTGTGTAAATACACATGGAAAATATCTCTGTTAAAATTGAAGAAATATATAGAAAAACACATTAAGATTGACTATTTCATGGAAAAATTATACAGATAAAATGGTAGGCATAAAAATATTCCTAAGTTCATTGAAAGTGGAATTATAAACATTTTCTGATAAAATTGAAAAGCTACAAGGAAAATATTTCTGATAAAACTCAAGAAATATATAGAAAAACATGTTAAAACTGACTATTTCATGAAAAATTATACAGATATGATAGTAGGCATAAAAATATTCCTAAATTGATTGAAAGTAGAAGTAAAAATATTTTCTGATAAAATTGAAGATTTACATGGAAAATATCTCTGATAAATTGAAGAAATTTATACATATAAATTGTTAGGAATTAAAATATTCCTAAATTGATTGAAAGTAGAATTATTAACATTTTCTGATAAAATTAAAGATTTACATGGAAAATATTTCTGATAAAATTGGAAAAAATATATGGAAAAATCGAATTATTTTACCATTCAGTCCTATATGGAGAAAACTCAGAGTATCTACTCTAAAATCAGGATGACCCAAGGGAATCCAGTCATTTAGCACAGTGCATAAGAACCTAACTAGAGTGATAATTCAAGAGCAGAAAATAGGAGGAACATAACCAGGTCAGGAGTATGTCAGAGTATCTTCCTGTGGAGATAATGTGGCCACATACTTAAGAAACTCAAAAAAGTCTTCCTGAATTTAGTTAAATACCATTAGTTTTTCCTTATATAAGGTAAATTAAGATTATTTGTTCATTAAATGGTCTTTTGTTTCTTATGGTGGTTCAGCAGATTAGACTACTACATTTCTGATAGAAGATGTAAAAACAAACAAACAAACAAAATAAAAAAAAAACAAGTAGTAAACTCCAGAGATAAACATGAAGCAATAAGTTATTTTCCAATGTGAAACTTTTGTGGTTAAAGTTGACAATTTCACAATTTTTAAAATTTCTTGAATTGTGAGATTGAATATTTACATTTAAGATAACCAGATAGAATGGAAGTTATATTCTACTGGAGTAGCCAAAGGGAAATTGTTGACATAAATGCATGTAACATAAACTCATAACCTATGTGTTTTATATACTGCTCATACAGTGCACTGGATTGATCCATAAATGTTTGCAGACCCCCATGGAGAATAAGAACACTTCAGGGAAGCTGGTCTTAGTACATTTTGACTTGTTCTCTTAGAAATTACAGTGTATTTTCCCAGCTAAGTCTTTCAATTTGACCCTTTGGTGGTGATACTGAATGTCTATTAATGTTTTGAATCATGCCCCTTTTCCCATGTATTTTTAGGGATTTTAAAAACATAGTTGCTTTGACACATTACATTTCTACAGGATAAGGAATACTTTCATGAGGCTGAGTGTTCTAAGAGACTACACAGAAATGGAAATGAGACACATGACAGTAACAGTGCTTGAACACATTTAAGCAACAAGTCACAAAATTTGTTTCTTTCTAAAGGGCAAGGGCTGACAAGGATTTTTGCTTTTTCTCTGTTTTCACTGGTTGAAGTAAAAGCAATACTCTCTGGGAAATTCAAAGTGAGTAGAGAGATATTAGTTTTGTAAAACCACCAAGGACAATTCCTGGTTGAGAATAGGGAAATACGATTATTCAGATGAGGAACTGCAGTGTAGATTTCACTGTGAAGATAATAACATTGCAAGCATCCTTATGGACTAGCAGCCACCACTATTCTCAGATCCAGTCTCCCAGGGATCCTCATGAACAACTTGCGTCTTTGTACTCAGATCCATTTCTCTCAATCATCGTTGTGGAACCATCAGTGATCACTCTGTAAAGGCAAAGATACAAAATACTGTACTAGATTTGAAATAGTGCTATGATACCAACTCTTTCTATTTAGCTTGGTTTCATTTAATTTACCTTTTTCAACATGACCCAATTATGGCCATTTATGGAACATTCTATCTATCTATCTATCTATCTATCTATCTATCTATCTATCTATCTATCTATCATCTATCTATCTATCATCTATCTATCTATCTATCTATCTATCTATCTATCTATCTATCTGTCTCTTTCATCTATCATTGTCCCCCCTTTCTCTATGTGTGTATATGTGTGATTACTGTGATGAATCAGAACCAATCTTTCTCCTCTTTCAATTGTACAAGCAGAATAAAGTGCCTTAATAAGTAGGATATATAAATATAATTGACAATGACAGATTTTTCAGAGTAATAACGGCAGTTGCAGTCTTTACTAATGAATACTGACCAGCAATAGATACTTTTGAAGGTTGACCAACCTGTCATTGAATCCATAAATACCATAAATACTGAGGAACACATTTAAAGGGGAAACAGTAATTGCTACACTAAAAATTGCCCCTCAATGTTCTTTGGTTAAAACCAAAACAAGGTTTTATTATAATCTCCATTCAATATGATGTTTATCCATTAAGAAGACTGGGATAAATGTAGCAGCTTGTCAACTATTTTTCTTCTTTCTGTGACCAAATACCTGGAAGAAATAGCTAAAAGGTGAAGAATTTATTTTGGTTTAAGTTAGATGGGATGTGTTCCATCATGTCAAGGAAAACATGACAGCAACAGCAGCTCACAGCTGATATGGTTAGAGTTTTATCTTATTTGGATTATTACGAACAAGTGATGGGAAAGGAAATAGTACCAGACTATAAATGTCCAGCCCCTACCAGCACCAGATATCCACAGATTCCAACAAGACTCCACAGCCAAATCACCTCAGACAGAACTACCAACTAGGAAACAAGTGTTCAAATACACAAACATGTGATGCTGCACTTCATATTTAAATTGTAAAGTAGCCTTATCATAAAAGATATGTTAGCAAAAAATATTGATTTGTGAAATCATTTTGTCAGAGAGAATATCATGAGAGGAAATTTGACTATGGCCCCCAATTAGGTTTTGAAGAGTTTGAACCTTTTCTGAAGGGAATTTATATCCATTTTAACTATAAATTGAATTTAACTTTGGTGTGGAAAACAATTTGACAATATATGTCAGTGTGCAAGGACTAAAGGACATCTAATGAGTTTAAGTCCTAAATTGAATGAATATTGGTATATCTTTCACAAGTCTTCAAGAATGTTTTCTTTTTTTATTTTTGTTTTCAATAAATATTTATTTATTCCTCTTTTTTATTAGATATATTCTTCATTTACATTTCAAATGTTGTTCCCTTTCCTGCCTCCCCCCCAAAAGTCCCATAAGCCATCTCCCCTTCCCCTGTTCCCCAGTCAACCGCTTCCGCTTACCTGTCCTAGTTCCCCTACACTGCTGCATATAGCCTTTCAAGAACCAGGGGCCTCTCTTCTCTTTGATGTCCAACAAAGCCATCCTCTGCTGCCTATGCATCTGGAGCCATGGGAAACACCATAACACTATCTGGTTGATGTTTTTGCCCCTAGGAGCTCTTGGGAGTGAGTACTGGGTAGCTCTTATCAGACACATGCTCCACTATGTTCATAGCAGCCATATTTATAATAGCCAGAAGCTGGAAAGAACCCAGATGTCACTCAACAGAGGAATGAATACAGAAAATGTGGTATATTTACACAATGTAACACTACTCAGCTATTAAAAACAATGAATTCATGAAATTTTTAGACAAGTGGATGGAACTGGAAAATGTCATCCTAAGTGAGGCAACCCAATCCCAAAAATACACATAGTATGCACTCACTGATAAGTGTAGATTATTCCAGAAGCTTGGAATACCCAAGAAACAATTCACATATCAAATGATGCCCAAGAAGACAGAAAACAAAGTATGGATACTCTGGTCCTTCTTAGAAGAGTGAACAAAATAACCACAGAAGGAGATACAGAGACAAAGTGTGGAGCAGAGTCTGAGGGAAAGACGATCCAAAGACTACCCCACCTAGTGATCCATCCCATATACAGTTCAAAACCCAGATTCTATTGTTGATGTCTGCAAGTACTTGCTGACTGGAGCCGGATATAGCTGTCACCTGGGAGGCTCTGCTAGTGCATGACAAATACAGAGAGGGACACTCTAAGCCAGCCATTGGACTGAGTACAGGGTCCCCAATGGGGAAGCTAGAGAAAGGACCCAAGGAGCTGAAGGGGTTTGCAGTGCCATACAAAGAATTTTTCATAAAATCACCTTTAATCAAAATTTCAGATATTTTAGGCTGAAAATGTCTATTTCAGAGTCTGTTTATTTGTTTGTTTAAATTAAAAAAATGCAAGCAAATCCAAACTAAATCCCAATATGGAGAAGGGAAGTGAATATAAAGTTCCACCCTTTGCCAAGAAACTATTGACAGTTGATAGCTCACACGAAGAGTTCAATTGTCTTTAAGAATGTTTGTCCTGGTTAGTGGCTTATGCTTCAGAGGGGGCCACATATCCAAGAATACATGTGCATCATTTCTTGAGATTTCCAATTAAAAGTTCAAACAACAGTCCATTTTATAGAAGTATTAAAAAAATTTAAAGAAGTAGCCAAACTCCTATCTGCCAAGATTTTTTTCTAAAGCTATGTCATTAAAAGAAAAATTTGTTCCTCATATACTTGATTTGAACAGAGGTGTGTAGCAATAGGGGATGGGGAACTAGGGATAGCTACCAGCAAGTCCCAGATGCCAGGAAAGCAAGAGACTCCCAGGACTCAATGGGGATGAGATTAGCTGAAATGCCCAATAAAGGTGAGGGAGAACCTGTAGAGACCACATCCAGAAGTTAGACAAGTCCCCCAGTTGGGTGATGGAGACACTCACTTATCTCCAAAATTTTAACCCAGAATTGCTCCTGTCTAAAGGAAATATGGAGACAAAGTATGGAGCAGAGATTGAAGGAAAGGCCATCCAGAGAATGCCCCACCTGGAAATACATCCCATATACAGACACCAAACAGGACACTACTGCTAAAGCTGAAGTCAAGCTGAAGCCAAGAAGTACTTTCTGACAGCAGCCTTCTGACAGCAGCCTGATACAGCTGCCTCCTAAGAGGCTCTGCCAGAGCCTGACAAATACAGAGGTGGGTGCTCACAGTCAACCATTGGACTGAGTATGGGGTCCCAGTGGAGGAGTTAGAGGACTAAAGAAGCTAAAGGTGTTTGCAACCCCATAAGAAGGACAACAATATCAACCAACCTGAATAAAATATCAAAAAATAAAATAAAAAAATAAAGTTACATTTTTGAACATATTTTTTAAAAAAGAAATTTGCTTAAAAAAGATTCTTTTTTTGAAAATTAATGGATGTTTATTATTTATTAATAAATAATGCGTGTGTTGAAATGTCATCTAAACTAAAATAGATTTTTTATTAGACATTTTCTTTATTTACATTTCAAATGTTATCTCCTTTCCTGGTTTCCCCTCTGAAAACACCCTATTCTGTATTCCCCTCCCCCTGCTCACCAACCCACCCACTCCTGCTTCCCTGTCCTGGCATTCCCCTATTCTGGGGCATTGAACTTCTCAGGACCAAGGTCCTTTCTTCCCTCTGATGTCCAACAAGGTCATCCTCTGCTACAGGCAGCTAGAGCCATGGGTCCCTCCATGTGTACTCTTTGGTTGGTGGTTTAGTCCCTGGGAGCTCTGGGGGTACTGGGTGGTTCATATTGCTGTTCTTCCTATGGGGCTGCAAGCTCCTTGGGTCCTTTCACTAGCTCCTCCATTAGGGAACTTGTACTCAGTCCAATGGTTAGCTGAGGAGCACCCACGTCTTTATTTGTCAGGTACTGGCAGAATCTCTCAAGAGACAACTATATTAGGCTCCTGTCAGCAAGTGCTTGTTGGCATCCACAATATTGTCTGGGGATTCTTTATGTTTTGTTTGTTGTTTGTTTCTTATAGATGTGGTATAGTCCATCATGTTGCAAGCATGCATGCATGCTGGGCAAGCACTCTCTTTATGAGCTATACCTAAGACCCTTGTCCAAAATGTTTTCTTCTATTGATTTATTGGTTTTGGTTATGTGGTGTGGTTGTGGTTGTGGTGGTGGTGGTGTTTTTTTGTTTTTTGGTGTGTGTGTGTGTGTGTGTGTGTGTGTGTGTGCATGCGTGTGTGTGTTTGTGTAAAGTAGTAAACAATGTCAATTATTTTATATTGCTTCCCATTAAAAGTAAAATTAGTATTTTTGTTTATGGGATATTTTTTGACTACAAGTATGTCTATGTATATCTAGTGACCATGGAACCCAGAGGAGGGTATCATATCCTTTGTAGTTGGGGTTACAGACAGTTGTGAGCTGCCATGTGATTTTCTGGGAATTGAATCTGGGTCCTCTGGAAGAACTGGCAGGACTATTAATGAATGAACAGTCTCCCCAGTTTTCATCTACCCTGGTTGTTGAGACAGGATCTCTCCTTAAATCTGGAGCTCATAGATTCAAGTAGAATGATTGGCCAGTGAGCTCTGATGAGCCTCTGTCTCCATCTTCTCATCCACTGGATTTACAGATGCATAACACCTTGGCAGACAATGACATGAGTTTTCATGCATAAGGGACAGGCACTTTGGGCACTCAGCTATCTCTCCAGCCCTAAAAATTTTAAACATTCAATTTGGTCAGCTTCGGTAATGCAGACAACTTTAAACGTGTGGAAATATTCTCCTCAAAATTTCCCCTCATACCAGAATGCAATGAAAATCTACAGGTTTAATATATGAATTTGCCCAAAACATTAGAGCTCAGAGACTAAAACTTCTAATGACTTTGCATAAGATAACTAGGGAATTCATTAAAAAATGCATTGTTTTGTCTTGGTTCATTTTATATTGCTATAATTAAAACATAATTATCTGAGAATTTCATATGTAAATTTTGACCATATTTACCCCTTCCCTAACTCCTGTCTTCCCCTTTAAAACCAAATATTGTGTCCTACATATTTTTAAAGCGATTGAATCCAATATGTACTGTTATATACTCTTGGATGTGTGGCACTCTTGCACTGAAAGAATGTTCGAGCTACTAAGTGTTATACCCTTAAGGATACTTCTCAGCAGTTATCACTCACCAATAGTTCCTCAGTTAGGGGTGATCTTGTGCTTACAATCCTCCCCATGTCCAAATTTGTCTTGCATGAATTTGTGCAGGATCTTCTGCATATTGTCATAACTCTTGTAAGCTCATATGTGCAGCTTCCTTGTTATGCCTGGAAAACACAGTTTTGTTGTAGTCATTAATCATCCCTGGCTCTTACTATCTTTTGCCTCTTTTTCCTTGAAGATCCATGTACTTTGTGGGAAGAAGGTGTGGTATAGATGTCGTAATTATAACTGAGAATGTCAAAGACTGTTATTCACAGTTTCTTGGCCAGTTGTAGGTCTCTGGGTTTCTCACCATCTACTATAAAATGAAGTTTCTCTATTGATGTACTTGAGAGATGCACTAAGGATATAAAGAAAATTATCATAATGTAATGGTCAATTGGAGTCAGTCTAATACAGTGTTCATTTATCAGAATAATAATAGTAGTCCCTAGAAGCTGAATCTGTCTACCACAGGGTCTTGGCTTCAGTAGCAGTGCCAGGTATGGGTTTGGTCTTATAGAGTAGGACTTAAATTTAATAAGGTTATCATTTACTCAGTGACATTCATGATACCCTTTCATCAGTGGGCTTTCATGCCAGGCTGGTGGTTATTGTGGCTTACAAACTAAATGGCTAGAGTATGATTGATTATTTCTTTCCTCCTTTGATAGAGTTCATAGCTTGTCTAGGACTATGAAAGCTACCAAGTAGGGTTGAAGCTTCTAGGCCAATGCCAGTTTGGTTTCTCCATATTCTATGACTCATGTATGTGGTATCTTCAATAGAATTGTGATGGCTAGTTTTATATCAACTTGACATAAGCTAGAGTAGAGCTGAAAGGAAGGAACATCAACTGAGAAAATACCTTCATAATATACAGCTGCAGGGCATTTAATTAATTAGTGATTGATGGAGGAGGGTCCTGGACACTGTAAGTGGCACTATCCCTAGGTTGGTGGTTCTAGGTTCTATAAAAAGCTGAGAAATCCATGATGAGCAAGCAAGAAGCATTCTTCCATGGACTTTGCATCAGTTCTGGCCTCCACGTTCCAGATCTGAGTTCCTCTCCTGATATCTTTCAATGATAAACAGTAAAGTGGAAATGTAAACCAAATTAACCTTTTCGTACCCAAGTTGCTCTGTCATTATGTTTCACTACAGCAATAAAAACTCTAACCATGACAAGGATTTACTATTGAATTCTGGAGAACAACCAAGAGGAACAACAATAATCTATAATAGTTTGGATATTTGGAATCTTTGTGAATATGGTTATATGCTATAATACTCCTAGTGAACACCAGTATTTGATTCCTGTTTCTATCTTTTTTATTAGATATTTTCTTTATTTACATTTCAATTGTTATCCCCTTTCTTGTTTCCCCTCCAAGAACTCCCTATCCCATCCCCCCTCCTGTGGGACCTTAATGAGACATGTGGCCACGACCCAGGTTCTAGCCTGACTCTGCCTAGGCAGTCACCTGCCTGCAGCCACACTGTCCCCGCCTCCTGGTCACCTGACCACCCAACTCACTATAAATAACACCCCTCAGCGCGTACTTTCTCTCTCTCTCTCTCTCTCTCTCAACCCCCCCCCCCCCCGCTGTTCTCTCCCCGCCCTTCTTTGCCTATCTCTCTGTCTTCTTCCCTTTCCACGTGGTCATGGCTTCTCTTATCTATTTTCTCCTCTTTCTTTATCTTTCTATCTCTTTTCTCTTTCTCTATTTTCTTAATAATAAAACATAAAAGCTATGGGCTGCCTCTTATTAAACTCGCCACATGGAGCTAGCTGGGACTCGCCGTCTGAGACTCTGGGATTCAGCTAAGCAGACAGTCTGAGCACAGGTAACACGCAGAGAGATCCGGGATCTCTCTGCGGCCCCACGCACCATGTGTGGGACCTGCCGGTGGTGTGGCCGCCCGCTCCCGGTTAGGCCGAGGCACGCGTGCATCTTGCCTGCTTCCCCAAACCCCCCCCCCCCACCTGTGGAACCGTGTCCGCCTGCGTCCTTTGCATGTGTACGCTGCCTTGGCCCTAGAGCGAGGCCCGAGCTCCTTGGGCCCTGCCTGGCGTGAGCCCCTGTGTCCACCCGCACTAGGCCCTGCTTTCTTTTTCTTTTTTTTCCCACAGATGGCAACCATGCGGGGCTCGAACCTGCCCACACAGGGACAGACCCAGAGTGCTCGCGCCTAATCCCCACAGCCCTTCTTTTCCCTCCAGCCCAAATCGGGTCGGTGGCTCTTTTTACCCACGGATGGGGTCTCGGAGCCTCTCATGGCCAAACGCTCATCCCATAAGACCACCTTCACCCCTCCCCTCGTTCTCAGCTCTCAGCAAGAGCTAAGAACCAACCAAACTGCACTCTCTTCACCCCTGAGGCGGAATCCGGCAGACCTCCCACGGTACATTCTGCTCTCACGGACCATCTCAAGTGACCCTGCACTCTCCCGTGTCTGCCCGACCAGTGTCTCGATGAACCGTGGGACACCGACCTAACCTTTTGTTCCAAACCCGCGCGCTCTGGCTAACTCCTTCCCCTGGGTTCCTCTTGCCTCTCTAAACTGCTGCTACCTTCACTAATGCTTTTTTTTTTAAAGAAGGTTAACTTTTCATCTTCCTTTCCAAGAAAAAAACAAATGGGGAAACCATCTCTGAGCCCGCTGCCTCGTGGCAAGCCAGGCCCCTCCCCCCACCTGAGACTCCGCTCTGGAACAACTAAACAATGCTTCTCAACCTAAGATTTTCTAGCTCCTTTATCTAAATACGTATTTCCTTTTCTAAAGACTCATTTCTTTCCCTATACATGCCTAAAATTTTTCAACTTTTCTAAAATTTCTTTTATACTTCCACAGATCCAATTAACTGTACTAAATAACAACCAAACTTCCTTTACAGGTCTAACATAATATTTTCTTCCTTAGCCACCCAAAGCAGACCCCGGCTGAGATTCTGCTCCTCTGTTGTTTCGCTACAGGTTTACCTCTGTACCTTGCCTGCTGCCATACATCCAACAGAGAGTGCCACCTCCTGAGACCCACATACAACAACAGGGCTGCCTTCACCCCATCTGACTGAAGACACCCCAAGACACGCGCTGAAATCTGCAGACACGCTACAGGCTTGAGACCTTCCAGCTATAGACCGAAGTCTCTTGCCACAGCCAAATGACTGTTGAACTTGGGGGAAATTACATGATAATCAGAAAAGCAATGTCTATCTAGATTATCAATTGATTGCTGTTTAAAGCTAATTGCTGTTTACCCTCAAATTGTACTATCAATTCAATCATACCTTGTCTTCTCTCGCCTCAACCCTCTTTCCAACTCTAACTTTCTTCTGATACCTCCACCCCACCCAAAATTGTCCTAATCTGTAAACAGGCTGCCTGGTTCTCAGGTGGAGCAAAGGACTTTGAACCCTGGGACCCGGTAGGGGGTGGCTTCTGCCTATAACCTTGTGGGCGGAGCTTCCACCTGCATGGGATGGTAGGAGTTCAGTCACCCAGTCACCGCTCCCTGGAACCTAGCTCCTGCCACAGTTACAGCCCCCCCCCCTCAACACAGGTCAGTGACCCCTCTACCTTTAAAAAAAAAAAAACAAAAAGGGGGAGATGTGGGACCTTAGTGAGACGTGTGGTCACGCCCCAGGTTATAGCCTGACTCCACCTAGGCAGTCACCTGCCTGCAGCCACACTGTCCCCGCCTCCTGGTCACCTGACCGCCCAACTCACTATAAATAACACCCCTCAACGCGTGCTCGCTCTCTCTCTCTCCGCCTGTTCTCTCCCCGCCCTTCTTTGTCTATCTCTCTGTCTTCTCCCCTTTCCACGTGGTCATGGCTTCTCTTATCTATTTTCTCCTCTTTCTTTATCTTTCTATCTCTTTTCTCTTTCTATTTTCTTACTAATAAAACATCAAAGCTATGGGCCGCCTCTTACTAAACTTGCCACACGGAGCTAGCTGATATGCGCAGTCTGAGACTCTGGGATTCAGCTAAGCAGACAGTCTGAGCCCAGATAACACTCAGAAAGATCCGGGATCTCTCTGTGCCCCCGCGCACCATGTGTGTGACCGGCCGGCGGTGTGGCCGCCAGCTCCCGGTTAGGCCGAGGCAGGCGTGCATCTTGCCTGCTTCCCCAAAACCCCTCTGCCGAACTTCCATGTCCTTTGCATCTGTACGCTACCTTGGCCCTAGAGCGAGGCCTGCGCACCGCAGGCCCTGCCTGGCGTGTGCCCCTGTGTCCGCCCGCGCCAGGCACCGTGCCCCCTTTTCTTTTTTTTCCCACACCCTCCCACTGCTCACCAACCCACCCATTCCTGCTTTCCTGTCCTGGTATTCCCTTACACTGGGGCATCGAGCCTTCACAGGACCAAGGGCCTCTCCTCTCATTGATGTCTGAGAAAACCATCCTCTGCTACATATGTGGCTGGAGCCATGGGTCTCTCTGTGGGTACTCTTTGGTTTCAGTTTTGTCCCTTGGAGCTCTGGGGTATTGGTTTGTTGATATTATTGTTCTTCCTATGAGGCTGCGAATCCCTTCATCTTTCCAAATGAGATTTCAAAAACCCTTTAGAGTTAGTTATTCCTCCCTAAATTCCCTTGTAGAGAAATTTTAATCCAGTAACATGGTTGCTCTGCAAAGGGATTATAGCCAAAGACCTTCTAGGTCTATGTGGTATGGTTAGAATAACACATATTTAATCCCACTTGTTAGAATACACACATGCCCTTAGTACACACCTTTAATGTCAAACAATGAAGGAAAAGTTAGTTTATAGAAGGAAGCAGCTATTTTGAAACAGACTTGAGGGGCAGGCAAAGTGATGAATCACTATTATTTGACAGAATGAGCCACAGATAGGATAAACCCAACTCACAGGAGAGCAACACGGGAAAGAGGCTGCTTAGGAGCAGTGAGAGAGGAAAGGAGAGGAGCTGGGCAGATAGCAGTTTTTCTGGGACACTTGTATGGAGACAGACTGCAGGTGAAGGCTAACAAACCAGTGAACGAGAAGGAGACAAAAGATTAGAATATATTGCCAAAGTCAACATGAAGCCAATCAGAGCAATTCAGTCAGAAGCTGAGAAAAGCCAGAACTGAATGATTCAGCTGAGAGAGAAGTTTTGAGCCAGAACAGCTATTGAAACATCCAGCCAAAGTTAAGAAGGAACTAGAAAGCATGAGCTATTATCAGTAAGCCCCCAAGATGACAATTACACCTGGAGAATACAAGCTACTTTTATATTCCCTTTTCTACCATGCCCTCTCATATTTCATCCCACTGAATATCTCATTCCATTATTTTCTATTACTCCTTTAGAGCACTTCAATATATTCTATATCATCTTCCTGGAAAACTCCACCTATAGCCCCTCACTATTTTGCTGTCTTCTATGGGTATTTCTATTGCAAAATTCAAAGCTGACATCAAGATATGATAGAAAACTTTTATCCTTCTTTGGTTATCTACAAAGAACAATTATTTTCAATTACATCTATTCACTTATGAGTTTAATTTTTCTTAACATGTGAACAATATCCCATAACGTAAATGTACTTTCATTATTCATTATGGAAATATATGGAATATTCATTATTCATATATGGAAATATACTTTCATTACTCATTCCTTTGTTGATGAACATCTAGACTATTTCCAGTTGTTGGCTTTTGTGGATAGAGCAGCCATGAACATGGGTGAGCAGGTTTCCACATTAGGATATAGTGTCCTTTGGGTATATGCTTATAAGTGTTATAGCTGGATTATATAATAGATCTATCCATAATCATTGACTTCTGCATGTTGACCTCCAGTTGAGCCAGCACCATTTGTTGAAAAGGTTATCTTTTTCTCCACTGGATGGTTTTAGCTCCTTTGTCAAAGATCAAGTGACCATAGGAGTGTGGATTCATTTCTGAGTCTTCAATTCTGTTCCATTGATCTACCTGCCTGTCACTGTACCAATACCATGTGGTTTTTAACACTATTGCTTGACAAATGGGACCTCATTAAATTACAAAGTTTTTGCAAGGCAAAAGACACTGTCAAAAAGACAAAGCAGCAACCAACTAACTGGGAAATGATCTTTACCAACCATACATCCGACAGAGGGCTAATATCCAATATATACAAAGAACTCAAGAAGTTAAACTCCAGAGAGGCAAGTAACCCTATCAAAAAATGGGGTACAGAGCTAAACAAAGAGTTCTCACCTGAAGAATATCTAATGGCTGAGAAGCACCTAAAGAGATGTTCATCATCCTTAGTCATTAGGGAAATGCAAATCAAAACAACCCTGAAATTCCATCTCACACCAGTCAGAATGGCTAAGATCAAAAACACAGGAGACAGTAGTTGTTGGCGAGGATGTGGAGAAAGAGGAACACTCCTCCACTGCTGATAGAATTGCAAGCTGGTACAACCACTCTGGAAAGCAGTCTGGTGGTTCCTCAGAAAACTGGGCATGACACTCCCGGAGGATCCGGCTATCCCACTCCTGGGCATATACCCAGAGGCTTTACCTGCATGCAAAAAGGACACATGCTCCACTATGTTCATAGCAGCCTTATTTATAATAGCCAGAAGCTGGAAAGAACCCAGATGTCCCTCAACGGAGGAATGGATTCAGAAGATGTGGTATATTTACACAATGGAATTAAAAACAATGAATTCACGAAATTCCTAGGCAAATGATCAGAACTTGAAGATATCATCCTTAGTGAGGTAACCCAATCACAAAAGAACACACATGGTATGAAGTCACTGGTAAGGGGATATTAACCCAGAATCTCGGAATACCCTAGACACTATTCGCATATCAATAGATTTCCAAGAAGATGGAAGGAGAGACCCCTGGTCCTGGAAAGACTGGATGTAGGGGAATGCCAGGACAGAGAAGTGAGAAGGGGTTGAATGAGGAAAAGAGGGAGGGAAGGGGGCTTATGGGACTTTTGGGGAGGGAGGAAACGGGAAAGGGGAAATGATTTTGAATGTAAATAAAAAAAAACTTAGAAAATAAAAAAAAGTCTCATTTATTAATTGTTGATTTTGATGCCTTTAGTAAAAACGTCTTTATCTGAAAACCTTTCCTGTGTCATGTCTGTCTTGATGGGGAACTCGGCAGAGTTTCCATGCAGCATAAGTACATTCTTATTTAGCTCTCTCATATGTTCTTATGAAGCCCATTATGATGGTTATAAACTCCAACAATAGCCAGAATGGCACTGTGATCCTAAGTGTGTGGTAGTGGTACATACCTTGGTGATAACCTATAGTTCTCTAATTTCTCTTAAGACCTACTTAACAAGTAAGAAATCATGCCTGGAAATCTAGTCAAGGTCTAGTGAAGTCATGGATCTTGGATGAAAGCCTATGACCAAACTTCACTAAAGTAGCATGATTCCTAATTACATTCTAAATATTTTTCCTATACCAATAGATTCTTGTATTGCTCATTTATCTTTAAGAAAACTTCTCTTTGTAACAGACAGAGACCGTTACAGAAAACTATTACCAAACAAAATATAGAATTGTCGAGTATGGTCCCAATGGATATAGCTACAAAACAAGTCCTGTACTCAAGGTTCAAGGTACATAATGGAATGAGTTGTAAGGGCCAGAGGATCAGGAAAAAGATTGTGTGTCCTAATAATGTCAGAAGGTACACCCATTAAGTCTTATTAACATGACAACCTAAACCTTAGTTAAAGAAGGACAACAATAGAATTTCCATGGTAGACAGGGAAAAATACCACAAGGCCTCAACACTACATAATGGAGGCACAGAACTTTAGGACCAATGACTGGTCTAAGCTTCCATGTCACAAAAGGGAGTCTCAAGCCAAGTACAGCCTGGATAACTAGGATCCAGAGTCTCAAAGGGCAAAGATGAAAAAACAATCGATTAGATGATTCCTAATGATAGTGTGCTATACTCATAGATTCGTGCCTAACCCAGCCATAAGAGGAGAGTCTTCCAGTAGCTAATGGGAGCACATGCACAGACCCACAGCCAAATTTGTGGTGGAGAAGGAGTCTAAATTAGAGATCCACACTAGGAGATCTCTTTCTTTGGAGCTCAGCAAACCCTACAGAAGTGGGGGAAGAAGTGTAGCAACCAGAGGTGCAGAGTGAACCAGGAGAACAGACCACAGAATCTACTAAATAAGAGTCTTATGGGCTCACAGAAACTGAAGAAGCAATCATGGTACCTTTCTGGATCTGTGCTATGCCTTTTGCCTATGTTATGGTTTTTATCTTGGTGTTTGTGTGAGACTCCTAACAGTTATAGTGGTGATGTCTCTGACTCTTTTTCGTGATCTTGGGACTTTTTCTTCCTAATGGGTTGTCCCGGCCAATCTTGATGTGAGGTTTTGTGCCTAGCCTTATTGTATCTTTTTGTGGCATGTTTGGTTGATATCCCTGGGAAGTCTCCTCTTTCAGAAAGGGAAATGGAGGAGGAGTGAGTCCTGGGGCTAGGGTAAGCAGGCTAGATACTGGGAGGAGTGGAGGTAGAAGAAATGCTTTGGGAAATGTACTGCGATATATTGTATGGCAGAAAAATAAATACAAAAACAAGACAAAAAAACTAACTAAAAAAAAGAACTACAGGCAACTAAGGGAGAGGGAGAGAAAGGGAGAAACAGTCTTCCCCAGGGAAGAGAGTACCAATCTATCTCTCTCTCTCTCTCTCTCTCTCTTTCTCTCTCTCTCTCTCTCACTCTCTCTCTCTCTCTCCCTCCCTCCCTCCCTCTGTCCCTGTCTCTCTCTCATCTCTATCTATCTCTAATACATCTGAATATATACACACATATATATGATTATATATATGATTTTATATATATTTATGATTTTATATATACATACAATCAAAATCCAATCAAAAAGAAAAGAGAAAGGGAAAGTAATTATGCTGAAAATACTGCTGATATGGGAATGAAGTAAAAGGGGTAAGTGTGTCTGGAATAGAATTGCAAATAAAGAAAGGAAAGTTTATGTCAGAGTGTGATGGGATGCAAGGCAATGGTCTTGTAGGCCATGGAAAAAAATTGGAAGGGAAGTCATTAGAAGTGTTGAGCACGGGAAAGGGGAAATGATTTTGAATGTAAATAAAATAAAATAAAAGGATTAAAAAAAAAAAGAAGTGTTGAGCAGATCATATTACTCTAATTCAGGTATCAACAAATTTGTCTCTTTTTCAAACATTTTGAGTTGAAAAATAATGTTTTTTGTTTTCAGAAACTTCATTTTTGACTTTCTTAAATGCACTGGTTGTCTCCTTTGCTCTTATTCAAAATTTTACTCCTACTGAAATGCAGGTTACTGTCCTTTTTATGTCATTTGCTGGGTATCTTAACTGATGACAATCCATTAGTCATATATGTAGCTTTATCATTTACAAATGGGGCTTAATAATGTCATGGTGTACTAGAGGAAGTCTTCACGCACCTTCATTCCATCAGCTTCTTAGTTAATGGACAGGATGATTCCATGTACTGCTGCAGCAATTACCTAATACTTGGCAGGAAGATTGCTATGTTTTAACTCTGCTTGGTAAATGGTCTATCTCATGTTATTTTGCATATTAACCCATTATTCAGAGGAATGATCTGCCTCCATTAGGAGGCATAAAAAGTTGGGACATCATTTGTCTCCTCCTCCCAAGTTCTCCTCAGTTACTCTCTTCTTACCAAAAGTGAGCAAGTCAAAACAAAGATAATAACACAACTGTGGTTCTTCCAGCCCATCTTACCATCCTACCATCAACATCCATTAAGTACATAGTATCCCTTTGAAACTCCTCTTATAAACTTCTGAAAACAATAGCTCCCAAGTGCATCATGGCTGTACAATTGCCATGTTCTTTTTACAGGACACTTGCAGAAAGCAAAGGCAAGTATAATTAGAAAACACCTATCTATTACAATAAGTCTTCAAATTTTGTTACTACTGGTAGATTGCTTCTTGATTCCTTGAAAACAATCAGTTCTTTGCCTACTTTTCTGGTGCCCCTCAGTGTCCTGCCAGCTGGTCATTGGTACTTCTTCAGAGAGAATCCTTCTAACAGTGAAGAGTTGATCTATGTGGGCATAATAAGATGAAAACACTTGTAACGCATCATAAACAAGCTGTTAACAAGTAACTCTGTTGATGCTGAAAGGTAGTGACTTAAATACTCTCAATTATAGCAGAAAAAAAATAGTAAAAGAAATAAAAAGTAAGCTAATTTGTGAGAAACACAAATGAAAAAAATAGTGGATGCTTTCAAGGGCTTGTAACTCCAGCTCTAAAAGAAATCATGCCTCTGGCTTTCTCAGGTTCTTACACACACACATACACACGCACATGCACACCCACACACACACAATGGCTAAAAATTTTGAAAATATATGGCAAACACTATGTGTCAAATGGAAATCGCTGCATAATATATACTCTACTACATGTAATTTTATAAGCATACATAGATAATTAATTTTCTTTTCACTATAAAATTAGTAAGAAAACTACATAGATGTAAAATATATTCATAACTGACTTATTAATTAAGTTAGTAGGTATCAATTATCATTTGCAGTTTACAGAGATTATTTTCAGACTGACTATATGTATACATATGTATCTTTATACACTCAGCTATCTGTGTGGATGTACATAAAAGCTCAATATGTGTATATATATAAATATATAAATATATATATGTGTGTGTGTACATATATATCATGTAAATTTATGACTGTCTTATAAGTGATATAATTTAAGTTACATCATCTCTACATAAGCAAAACGTTTAATATACTGTATAATATACTTACATTAAAATCTCTATGTTTATTACATATTTTCTTCTTAGATTCAGAATACTCAAAATTGTTCCTGATATGACAGTGTAAAAATATGATATGCACAGTATTTAGAGTGCAGTTATAGTGTGGCTAGGTCTGTTTATATCTTGCAGATACTTTAACCAAGTAAATGGCTCTTTCTGTGTAGCTAGCCAATGAGTCTGTCATTGTGAACCACTAACAGGGTAAGCTGAACCTTTGTGGGTGATCTGAATAGTGCATTCCTGAATCATGAAAATATTTGTGAGGTAGAATGTATTTTATAATACAAGTCACTTCTATGGCAATAGTGAATTAACATTAGCATATTTATAGCTTTTCCTTAGAGGATCATTGTTCACATTTTCTTAATTTTATTGCCTTTTCACATAGCACTAATATTATTGACCTTATTTGAGAGATAAAATAAAATATTGAATTATTGTTTCTGTTTTACTTGAAAAAGCAAAGTATTATTTTTACATTGTGAATATTCCCTAAAATGTGAAGTTAGTCTGTGAGATATCATGTAACATTTTCCAACTGAAAATTTTCTGCATTTCAATGTGTTTTCTACTTAGTTCCCAAGGGAACTTGTTAGACAAAATGCGAGTTTCCTTTTAAAAATAGCCCCACTAAGAATATTCTCTTCACTAGCCTACTCATACCTGTTCCATATAACAATGATTTCTCAATGGGGTGGGATCCTGTTACTTACACAAGTATTCCTTTCTAGATGAGTTTTGTCTGATTATCATTTGGTCAATTAGCTTTATATACTCAAATAGTGAATCCAAGTAAATAGGGATTTTGAATTTTTATTTTAATAAGGCTGTGACGTTTATATAATGAGGTATATTTGGAGGGTTATGGAGGCACAATTCTACACAGATATTTTAAACTGTTGTCTTGCTGATTGTACAACTACTTGGCAACTAGACTTGTTTTTAGAAACAGCTCACTCATAAATCCCTCAAAAATGTAAAACAGACAGCAAAAACTTTAATTTATTATTATGTGAAGGGACTGATAAGATGCTAAAACCAGTTCAGAGAATATTTTGAAGGACTGATGACGGAATGATTTGTATTAGGTTGTTTCAAGTTAGCTCCTGTCACTAGAGAGATGTAAAAAATAGCCTATTCAGTGGGAAGGCATAAGACGTTCAGATTATAGAAACAGTTGCTAAAGGGTCAGCAATACCATTTTAAATGTTACCTTTAAAGGTAGCCAATAAACTTATAATATTTTTCCATGTAGAGATAAATTTCCCCAATTGTGATTTAACTCATCTTGGGGTAGGTTTCAATACAGTAGGTACTGAGATCTTATTTTTAAAGCATAACAGAAATTTACATATAAATAATGTTTTTTAAACACTGTAACCCACATACCAGAATCTGTCTGTCTCCCTGCTTCTCTAAATGTGTTTAATTGCTGAAGGGTTTGCAATTCTATAAAAGCTTCCTAGTTAACTGAGGAATGGCAGCAGCATGTGATAGGCATGATTTTGACCTTGTGGATATGTAAGACAATAATGACATCCTAATAATATTGTGTCAATTAATGAGCCTGGGTAAGCAGAGGTTATTTTTATTTGTTCAGCTTTTCCTTAATAATTTACAGTTTATATAATAGATGGATCTAACCTCTTAGTTTCTAAGATTATCCCCAGGTGTTCTATTTTATTTGCTGGCTATTTTAACTGAGACTGATTTCTTGACTTCTATTTCATGTAAATATCCATTACATTGGTAAGTATGGAGACTGTTACTTTAGTATATTTATTTTACAATGAAATTTATGTGGATTTATGAGTTCTGATGGCTTTCCAGGATATTCTGTGGTTTTCATTTTCTGCAAACAGAGACAATTGTACTACAACTACTGTTATTACTACTTCTTTTCTTTGTTTCTTTGTTCCTTCCTTCCTCTCTCTCTCTCTCTCTCTCTCTCTCTCTCTCTCTCTCTCTCTCTCTTAACTTCCTTCCCTCCTCCTTCTTTTTGCTTTTTTTCTTACCAATTTTAGAGGCCATTTATTCTTTTCTCTTGTTCGATTCTCTGTGTAGGACATCTAAACCTATGTTGAATAAAAGTGGTGAGACTGGACATTCTTGTTCTCTTCCAGATCTTAAAGAGAATCTTTCAGATCTTTAATCTCTGTATGTTAGTTGTTGGTTTATTATAAATACACTTTATTGAATTGATGTGTTCTTCCTCTACACATAATTTCTTCACCATTTTCATCATGGATAGATGGTGAAATTTATCAAATAACTCTCTATATTTCTTGGTGTATGCCCTTCATTCTATTGTCATGTATAAAATTTATTGACTTCCTTCTATAGAGTACTGCAATTTACTCATGTGCCCCTTCCCCAGAATTTGAATATGATGAAATGATTTATTTATGGTCATAGTCCAAGTTATTTAGATAAATCATGGCCCTTACATAATTTTAATGAGTGTTTTTTTTAAGAAACAAAGTGTCATTTCAGGGACCCTACCACTAACATCTCTGAGTAAATTTCATGTGATTCTTACATTTATAATTCATTTTCAAGTGAATGTGAGTGTATCTTTGCATATATATATATATGCAAAATATATATATACACACATATATATATGTGTGTGTATGTGTTGTTTCTCTTTTTGTGTGTATACATATGTGTGTGTACACACATACGTGTATGTTTATGAATAAGGATATATAACTATTGAATATTTGTTCTACCTAAGTTTTCATTTCCCTTTATAAATTGGATTATTTTTCTTCATACCTTGAATAATAATACACATGAACCATCCCAACACTTTTAGTTATACCTTCTTTCTGGTCATGTAAAAAAATATTTTGACATCTCATTTAAGTTCTACATAATGCTTGATGTTGAAAAACACTAGCATTCATTGATATTCATTGACATAGCTGTGTTAAGCTTTTATTATAACTAGTGCACATTCTCATTAGTAACACTTTTAAAATAAGATGTCACTACTGAAGTGGATTTTGTGTTTTGGTTTTTGATTTTTGTTTTTTTTTTTTTCAAAACAGGATTTCTTTGTGTAGCCCTGACTGTCCTGAAACATGTTCCATAGATCAGGCTAGCCTTGAACTCACAGAAATCTTCCTGCTTCTGCTTAGTGAGGGCTAGGATTATAAACATACGCCACCCCCAGCACCACCTGGCATAAAAATGATTTTAGCTTACTCTAAAATTGATAAAAAAAATACTATCTAAAAAAATTCTGTATTTTTCAATGTATAGCTCATATACATGCTAAACTAGCTATCATTTGAATGCTGTCTTATGTATAATACCACTAATGGTTAGATTACTGGCTAGTTAATAAAGTGACTTCTCAAGAGGAGGCAAGTATATATATGATAAAAATCAATGCACCACCCAATGACCATGAGCTATTGACTAATGCTGTGCAAGTCTAGATTTTCTACATTTTTTGCAAATTCCATGTTTTTTATACTACTTTATGTATAAAAGATGTTGCATCTGCCAAATTCAAAGACAACCTGCAGAAAAACCAAGAGAATATTTAATAATATTTGTGAGCAATGAGGCATGAATGATCAAATGAAGGTCTTCTCAGTTAGCTATTGATTATTCTATCATGGTAGATAACTTCAAACACCACGCACAATCTTTTGAACATTACTTTCATCTCCCCACACTCCTCTCTATCACCTGAAGAGAATTGTTTTTTTTTTTTGACCTTCCAATACAGGCAAGCAAGTTTTGTATTCTTTATTGGTTTTTTTTGTTTGTTTGCTTGTTGTTTTTTTTGGTAATACATACTTGCATGGATAAATGAGACTCATCAAGTTAAGAAAATGCGATTGTAAGATGATTAAAAGATGACATTAACATCCCCTTATTCTTAGAATTGGAAAAAATGTCCAGTCCTTTTAGAAAAGATTTTCATAAAACAACTCGATTAAAATATTTAGATTGAAGCTACTTTTAGATTGCTAAATTTACTTATGGAATAGAACTTGGAAACTGTTATTGAATATTCAGCAAGTTGATAAATTTTGGATAATTATACTTTAGCTTATTGACTTATAGGACTTTTTTAAATGATCAAATAATGCTCAAATTACCTTTGGAACAACAGAGTAAACTATTCTATTATTAATAATCACAATTAAGGTATGGTAACTATCCTCAAAAAATGCTGCAATAATAAGAAAAATTATTATTTTTAATTAATTAATTAATTAAATTTGTTTACACTCCAGATTTTATTCCCCACCCCCTGTCCACCCTTCAACTCTTCCACATTCCATATCTCCTTCCCATCCCCTTGTCTCCACAAGGATGTCCGCACCCCCAACTTCCACTCCTCCTGACCTCTAAACTCCCTGGGGCCCCCCATCTCTTGAGGGTTAGGTGCATCATCTCTGATTGAACACAGTACCATCAGTCTTCTCATGTATATGTGTTGGGGGTTTCATATCAGCTGGTGTATGCTGCCTGTTTGGTAGTCCAGTGTTTGAGGGATCTCAGGGGTCCAGATTAATTGAGTCTGGGTCATCATCCTTCTCAGCTTCTTTCAGCCTTTCCCTAATTCAACCACAGGGTGTTTTTTTTTAAGATTTGTTTTTATTTGTGTGCATGCATGTACATGTGTTTTTGCATGTACATGCTTGTGTGTGTGTGTAGTGGGGGAGATATCTAAGTACCTGTAGGAGGCCAGAATAAGGTCTTAGATACAGTGCAGCTGCAATGTCAGACAGCTGGGAGGTGCCTGATGTGGGCACTGGGGAACAAACTCAGGTTCTTCCTAGGAGCAGGATGTGCTCTTAACTGTTGAGACCCCAAAAGAAATTTAGTTTGACGTTTATAAGCATAGACTACTTTCTTACTGATCATGGCTTTAATCATTCCACTGAGTTAGCATAGCTAGTACATATGTTTTTGTCTTAAAGAGAGCCAGTTAAAAAAAATCATTTAATTTGGAAGAGAAAATTTCTATTAATACAAAAATAAAATACACAATTAAATGATAGTTGAAGAGTAGCTATCCTTGTTATTTGCGTTCTAGCTTGGGGAATCTGTTAATATCTAGAGGGTATGTATTTGCTTCAGATGATGCTGGATAAGCAACACATGCAATACCTTTACACTGGTTAATATCATGTCTCTTCCAACAGAGGCTTTCTTGGGTTCACAGCTCTGCACTTACTTCTTCTAGTAGCCAAAGCCAACGTAAGCACAAGTAGTAACTGTTTTAAATGCACCTAATAGGTTTTTATATCTGTAGGTGTCTAATTCAGTTGTATTTTCTTTACTTATTTTTTACATAGTTATTTACTGCATATGAGAATTTAAAAAGAACAGTGCACTTAGTTTAGACAAAAGAGAAAATGCTTCGTAAAGTTTGAAGACTAGGTAAGTAAAACCCTGAATGCATAAGTGAATTGCTAATGTATTTTTTTCAGAGAACTTTTGATTAATGATATAGTCACTGATATGAAGTAATAAATCAATAGAAATATTTTCCCTGTGTGCACATTGAGTCATTTCAACATTATGTTTTCTACAACATTTACATACCATATTATAGGTTAAACTGTAGCAATCAACATTTTTCTGTAGAATTTTTAGCCTGATATAATTTACCAGCACATTTCAGAAACATAAGTAAAACAATATTTCTGATTATATAGGACTCTTACAGTGAAAGGTTTCATAATACACACTCCACCCATTTCCATGGCAACCAAGTAACTTGGTTTTCAGGAAATAAATATGACAAAGGAAAATAGCTATTCCAGATAAAGTTTTAGATTTGTTATTGGATCAGCCTTATATTATATTTTCTCCAGATTTCAGTTCTTTTAGGAGACTCCAAAGTAAAGAGATATTGTGATAGTCTGGTCCCAGTTTATTTTCAGGGAGTGAGAGCTAGCTATCACAAACCTCAGCCTTAATGAAAACAGTTATCTGATCATTAACTTTTGCCAAATGACTAAATCCTGTTCCTTCCATGGGAAATAATTTTAAAGGTATGTTCATTCAATATATTCCTAATTTTTTGTCCTTCAACAATAAATAAAATTGTCAATCATGATGATATTGAGAGATGTTTATTCATGTTTCACTTGGACCTTTGCCTTTTATGTATCATATATTATTCTAGGCACTGAAGACTCAGTCACTGCAGGAAAGGCGTATCTCTGACTTCATAGCTGTCTTGTATTATTGGAAAAAAAACATGAAAAAGTTATAGTGGAGGGCTAGAGATGTCTTAGCAGTTCAGAGCATTTGCAGCTTCTGCAAAGGACTCAGTTTTGGTACCCAGCATCTTCATGGCCATTCAAAACCACTTGAAACTCCAGTGCCAGGGCATATCACTCTTTGGACCTAAACAGCCACGGTATACACAGATATTTATGGGAAGAAACACTCTTGCCTATAATGTAAATTTTAAAATTATATTAATAAAAGGTGATAGTAGTACACTTATAAAGAAAATACCCGGCATTTGCTATGAAAAGATATGGTGTGTATTTGATGTTTGTAAAGAACAGGGTATTAAAACTAGATTTTTCAACTGCAAGTGAAATTACCTGATGCTTCATAAATCCTCACTGCCCCTGATACCCACTTGCAAGCTGTGGAAAAACATGGACTGTAATGAAAGGCATGTGAGAACCCCCACACAGTGCAACTGTTGCTTGTTCCTATTCATGATCAGCCAATTTCCTTCTTTACTTTGTCTATAAACAAGGAGATGTAGTTATCCCCAAATTTCATATCCTTGGACATCACCTTCTCCTCCTTCCTCTTCTTTGAATTTTCTATCTATATTTCATTATCACCATTCAAGATGCCTGCTCAAGCTAGATACCATTTATTGCATCTGATAAGCTGCTGAAAGGTTTAGACTCCTGTCTATACACCTTCAGAAATCAGTTTTCATGATTCCTGCTGTCTATCTTTGATTTCTCAAGTGAGTGTTTTTGCAACAATTTTATCAACATCTCATTTATATTTAATATAGCTTCCTTATTCAATATTCTTTAAGATCTAACATTTGTTCAACAATGACCAAAATCAATTTTGGCCAGCTTTATTCCCCAACAGAAACCCAATATTCTTTAACTGTTACTCTTTTTCAATAATTTTATCATTTTTACCATTGGTTACTGCTAATGTACTTTATATCTCTATTAATTTGTCTAGACTGGGCATTTCTAATAGTTAGAAGCATTTACATGAGACATTTTTGGTGGACTTTTCATACTTAACATCATGTTTTTAGTGTTTATTGATCTCAGTACATATACCATAGTGCCATATACCATTATTATTATTACTATGTAATCTTTATTACAGTGCAGTTGTTATCCCCCTCCTGGTCGCCCTCTGTCTGTTGTTCATTCCATTCCTCCTTCCCTATCTCTGAGAGGCCTGTACCATCTTTCCATTACCTCTCTATCTGTGAGTAGAAACTTATAATGCTACTGTGCTCATCCATGTGCACTTTAGCATTAATAATTTACATTTTTCTAGGAATATACCATACAAAGAGTATATTAATTATAATTATTAATTATTTATAATTATTAATTATATGGTAAGTTTTTATCACGTTTTTGAAGTTTACATTTCTTCCAACTGTATTAGCTGTGATTTTTTTCCATGTGCTCTCCCATGCAAATCAATACCTTTCATTTAATTTAGCCATCCTAGTGAATATTTTTGTTTCCTGATGATCATTGAGGTGAAAATCTTTATGTGCTTTTAGTCATTTATATATTGCCTTTATGGAAATATCTATTTAAATATTTGTCCACTTTTAAAACTGATTCCCAGATTTTAATTATTGGGTAATAAGAGTATAGCTATCATCTCCTTATACAAAAATCTCTTGTTTTTCCATTTCCTGTTTTCTTTTTTATTGGTTGCTTATTTTATAAAGTTTGTAGAGCTTAAATTAGTACATGCAAGTAGTTATCATTAACAGAAGAACATTTGTTTCCTAAGTACTGATGGCAGTTGCATAACATAGTCCCTTTGTGGCTGCCCTCATCCTGCCCAACTTGGCAAGATTCAACACTTTTAGCTACAAGTTTTCAGCTTCATTTTTGTTGACCGAGACTCAGCTTCATGCTTCTTTCTGAAATATGCTCATAAGGCTGCACTACTGGATTTCCTACTTTCAAATATTTCATGAACTGAATTTTCCTGTGTAGCAGTGGGTCAGACACAGACACACACACACACACACACACACACACACATTCTCTTATTCTACAGACTGACCTACTGATGGAAGCATGTGTGATTTTGGAAACCTGAAACATCACATGTCAGAAGCCAAATTCACTTCGAGTTATCATTGGCCCACTAAATAGACATTCATTGCTCACCTCTGTGCTTGGTCTAACTTTCTTATGACTATTAGGTAAATCATTTTTGGATTGTACAAACCCTAGCTTCCACCAACATAACAGCAAAGAATGCCATAGGCAACATCTTAGCCCTGTAACAGAAACTGCCCACATTGATGCAACCTACCTACCTGATGTTTCTTACCTTCTCATTTGCAAAAGTGTCTTGATTTAATACTCTATTGGTTATGATACTATAAAAACTTCATAAAACTGTTACCACCATGGAACATGGTATTGGAATAACCTAAATCTGTATTACTAGCTCATGTAAATATGACTTTAGAATTAATTATCTCTTATTTTCTTTGAGGTAAGAGCTGTATTTTTTAATTGTTTTGACATACTTTTTTTTTCTTTCTAATAGTCCTTTGAAACACAAACGCCTTTAATTAATAATGAAATTTATCCACATGTTCTTTTGGTGGTTCCATCTTCTCTGGTATATCTAAGAATCCAATGACTAATCAACCTTTGTAATGCTCCATGAATTCATGATTGCTTCTGTTTGAGTTCCTGAGCTTTCAAGCATTCACTTTCATGTTTAGGTTGCTGATCAATTATGGAGAAATTTAGGTGAGAATTTAAGATGACTTTATCCTTTGGCACACAGCTATCCAGGTATACCACTACCTCTTCCTGAAAAGACCATTATTGTTCATATTGCTTATCCTTGATGACTACACACATGAATGAAACAAAGTGTGATCACACTCACAACCCCTCTTACTCCTCTCCCACCCTCACTGACTCCCTTATACCAAGTTCCCTTCTTTTCCCTTTCTTCACCTCAATTTTCTTTCTGTACAAGTCTTGTGCAGTTATACACAACTGCTGCTTGTTCCTGACTGTGACATACATTCCACACCCAGAAGACAGAATTACCTAGTGCTCATTGTAAAGTGCTGAGAAAAAAAATGACTGATGAGCACTCAAACCTACAGGACACATCTGTATCAACCACTTGCAGACACAGGGCACATGATGGGAAGGGAATGGACTCTTTGTAGATGAGGAATTGTAGTATTTTAGAATGCTAAGTTATCAATGTTTAACTCTGTTCCTTTGATCTGTATACAAATACCAGTCCATTTTAATTTTTGTAGAGTTTCACTAAGTTTTGCAAGTGAGAAATATTACTTCTTCAAGTTTGTTTTACTTTTCCAAGAGATTTTGGGAAGTTTAAGCATTGCCTTTGTATTTTAATGGGATTTTGCATCAGTTTGTCAATTTTTACAGAAAAACTAGAACTTTGAATTGAACTCTGTTTAATATAGTCTCTAGCTAAGGGCTACTGTTTCAAGGTACTTTTGACAGAGTGGTGAAGATAACTAAAATTTATTTTGTCACCATTCTGGATAACATTAGTCCAAGATACAAATTTCAGCAAGATTGGTTTCTTTGGAAGCCTGTAACCTTGACTTAGAGATGGTTGGTTTCTCACCCTATGCCTTCAACTCTATATTATTCTGTGTACAAATCTAAAATCATGTCCTAGTAAGTAATTTCCTATGTTTATATTGGATTACAGCCACTGTAATGACTCCTTTTGAACATAATTACCTCTTTGAACAAATTTGGTGACATTGTGAGGTACTGAGAGTTAGGGAATCAACACAAATAGATACATCAGTGTGAAATAATGATATTCTTTGCCGATCTCTGACTGTTCTCTCTCCTCATCACACTCAGCAGTTAAGCTTTAGTAAGTCACTGACACCTATGGTATTATTTTCAATAATGTCTTGGTATGTATATTGGTCATAAACTGATCATTTTAATCCAGGCATCTTTAGTAGTGGTAATTAATCTGCCTCTTTCTATGGCAAATAAGCCTCTGGGTATTTTGGAAAATATTTTAATGTAACTGGCTTTTTCACCGAAATTCTTTTGTTGTTCTTGTTTTTGTAACAAATAATTTTTTCATGTATTCCTTTGGAGATAACTTTGTTTACTTACAGTGTACTTTTCCCCACTGAGAGGAATATACATCTTTGAACTAGAGATCTTGAACTTAGAACAATACTGGTGTGGTTCTCTGTGTGATCCTCTGAATTTCTTTTTATCATCTGGTTTTGTAGTTCAATTATAAATTTTTTTTGTTCCATTAGTAGACCTGACCCCAGGCTCAAACCAACACCCATAAGTGGGACAAGGCATTTAGGGACTCCTTAGTATCAGTATTTTTTGGGTGTTGGTTTGAACTTGGGGTCGTTCTCACCAGGAACTTCTTCAATTTTCTACAATATACAAGTTCTGAAGAGGAGGGAGGAATGAAAAATGTTCTCAACCTTTGTTCTCATCCTAGCATATAAAAGAAGTTTCATAACGCTGTATTAACCAATCCAGAAGAGATAGAGCTATATGTTTCTTGGCTACATCTGACTTAAATGGGGTTTCCAGAATCTAACAGAGGAAGTAATTCATATTTGAATTTGAATGCCACAGAGTCTCTCCATTTTTGGTGGATATTAGATATTTCTTGATTAACTTCTTCATTTTCTTCTACGTGTCTAAGATCTTTGTCACATAGACTTGCATTATTTGCGACTGTTGCTGATTTATTTAATTTTTTATATGTTTATTTATTTGCAAGTATAATTTGTCATGATCTTCATGGCTTCAGGCCTGACCTGACTACCGTGATGAAGAATGAAGGGAGACATGGAAAACAGAAAAGCTGGGACTGGGTAGATAGTGAGGTCTGGTGGAGATTCAACAGGGGCCCTGAAACTCAGTATACTTGTTATATCTAGCTTGACTGAGGAGGTGAGTTTGCTAATATTGGTAGTGGGGTTCTCTGAAGGGGAATATTCTCAGGCTGCAGTCATAGGGAGATAAAACCTGTTTTTGGAGTTTTTTGCACACACTGTCAATAACTGCACTTTGACCAGAAGAAGGTTTTGCTATTCTCATGGGTCTGGTACATTGTTATCCTGGAAGTGGCTATGCTCATGTCATGAGTGCTCATTCATACAGAAGTCCACTTGCTCCTCACAATAATTCTCTCCTGTTTCCTTAGTATCATAGGTTGAATAAGAATGTCCCCCATAAGCTCATGTGTCTGAAAGCTTAGTCATTAGGAACTGCCCCTACTTGAGAAGGATTAGGACATATAGTTTATTGAAGTAGTTGTGGCCTTGTTAGAGGAAGTTTGTTCCCAGGCAGATTTTGGGGTTTCAAAAGCCCAATCCAGATCCAGTGTCTCTCTCTTCCTTCTGCCTGTGGATACTGATGTAGAACTCTCAGCTACTTCTCCAGCACCATATGTGCTCATGTGCCACCATGCTTCCTGTCATGATGGCAATGGACCAAATCTCTGAGACTAAAAGTCAGGCCCAACTAAGTTCTTTCCTTTATAAGAGTTGCCATGGTCATGGTGTCTCTTAAATGCAATAGAATACTGAATATAAGACTCAAAGGGAGCAGGTCTTCAGAGCGTGTTCTTTTTACACTGCAGAGCTGGTCAAAGGGAGACATTTTTGAATGCCCATGAGGCCTAGCCTAGTTTATATTGTGCTGGGAGATGTTTCCACCTTTCATTTTGCCAGGATTAGTCCTCAGGTTCTGTTAATTATATTGAGCTCAACACGGTGAGAATGGGTTATTTTAGCAGAAGGATAGATACCTAATATTCTTTCCAACAGTTTTCTCTCTGTTTTTAAATCCTTTCTCCACTGAGGCAGACTCCATGGAAATATCCTCATCATTTACAGAGAACATTCAGTTTTTCCTGAAAAAACCACTAATGCCCCTTTGTAGCAATACTTTTTGGTTTCAGTTCAAATGTTTTTTGCAGAATCCTATTAGGAACAAAGCCAAGGTCCCTAAACTAGATTGACGCCTTCTGTCAGGTGCCCTAGAGTAAATCTGACTTTTTTATAACATTGAATTGAACATGTCTACAATATGCATGCCCTTTTGTTTTTGAACATGTGTTTGTTAATCTAAAGCTGATATGCTTTGAAATATGCTGTTGTCTTTCCTATTGATCATTTGATGTGTGCTCCAAAGCAAAAAAATGTTTGGAGATATCTTAAAATGAACATGTTCAAGACAGTGCCCATTTCCTCAAATACTTTCCTCTGTGAGTATGTGTATAGGTTACTTTATCAGACTAATCTTCAGGAAAAAGAAATGCCATATGTATTAAGAATTCTACAAATTCAAATGATTAAACTTTAGAATGATGGGTAGTTAAAATGTTGCAGATCAGAGCCAAATTCCTTTTGCTTACTTTTATTTCTTAAATCAGCCATTCACTGACAACCTGTATTTGGCCAAACATCACTATGATTATTAAAATCATTAAAAAGCATTCTTAGTAAACCATTAGATTCCAACATTATATAGCTAAATATGTCATCTTGCATCATCTAAAATCCCTTACAGAGTTTTCTCTACCTTGCTGTAACCAGTCCTACCAATGTTTTTGGTAAGTGCCTACAATGTATGATTTTCTTTGAATGTAAATTAAAAAAATAAAATAAAATTAAATTAAAAAAAAAATAACTAAATGTCACCAATAACCCTAATGAACACAGGAAATTATGAGAATTATGAACAATGGGAATTATTGAAATATTTCAAACACAAAATTTTATATTTCAGCTATTTGCTATTAACTGTTCTCTGTACTGCTAAAATATTCAAGTATATAGAAGAGTGAATTTGCATTTGCTTGAAATCTGGATTTAATAATTGTTATGAGTTGGTTTGATTTTTAAGCCATTATACTGAGAAATTTGCTTTGTCTGACTTTGTTAATACATATTTAGAAAATCAATTTTGTAATTATAATTATTTATTTATTCTTATATAATTCTTATATAATTAATTATTTATTCTTATTGTTTAAGTTCACCTTTAAATAAGAATTGACAATTGAGAATTGTCCATTTAGTATGGGAGACCTCAAGTACTATACTTTATTACAAATATATATATATATATATATATATATATATATATTGTATATATATATATTATTTCAATATATATATATATTGTATATATACAATATATACATATATATATATATAGTATATATTGTATATATTGTATATTGTATATTGTATATTGTATATTGTATATATATTGTATATATTGTATATATATTGTATATATATTATATATATATAATGTACACATAATGCTATACATACACATATATATGATTGGCATATGTTGATTGTGTAGAACAAATTGATGAACATAACAGATTTCTTAGCATTTGGTTAATAATTTATTAAATATAACAAACTTAAATGACAAAGTAATAAAAGTTAATTCAGCTTAAGAAGCAGTGAGACTTTTATTAACCAACTTTGATAATTACATTTCTCCCATGAGTGACTTTAAATGAGCTTCACTGGGTGTTTAGCCATTAATCAAGCCTTTGTTTGTACTTAGAGAGTGTTTGGCATTGTTCAGGTAACATTTCTCTAAATTTTCTGAATTTACCTATTTGCTTTTTGTGTTTTAGATAATGAACACCAATCTTCACATACAGTGAATCTAGTTACTATTTAACATCACAACACTAGCTTTTCTCTACATATTAGATGTTTGATGAAAATTATTTTATTTTTCTTGCCCAGAAAATCAATCCCCACCCCAATTCAGTCAGAATATAACTGTTGCTTCCTTCCTCTATTCTGAAGTTTGAGGAAATGCTTTGCTTTTTTTCTATGACGTGAGATTTATAAATTGCTTTCCTTTGTTTTGCTGCTATTTGTTTGTTTAACTGTTTCAGGAAAGTATAGGTTATTATTAGCTAAAGTTGAACAATTCAAAGTGGGCAGCTCAAACATGTTATATTAGGAAGTACCCTAAAGAACTTCTTATCCTGTGTTTCAATTACAATTTGAGCTTTAAATAGTCACAAAGTTCAGGTATTAAGTCCTGAATCCCAGTTGTGACACTATTGGCAAGAGTGGTGAAAGTGATTAAGAGGCAGGGCCTAGTGAGGAGTCTTGTTTGGGGCACAGGTTCTAGAAGGGGATTGTGAGATCCTTCTCTCTTCTTTAACATGTCTATTTGATGAAGTGAAGCTTTTTTCTTTCATCTGTTCCTCACCTTTATGTGAGGCTGTGTCTTAAGACCCAGGAAAACAGTTGACTCCACCAAGAACTGAAACCTCCAAGAATATGAGTCCAATACACCTCTACTTTATTCAAATCGATAACCATAGGTCTATAGGTGCTTTCTCTACAGTAAGGAAAGATGATTAATATGATTAATGTGTTTTTGCCTTTACTAATTTCTGCTCAGTTGAGATTTATCTAATTGTTCATTACCTTTTTTGGTCACCCAACAATGTCTTTGAGAAAATCATTCCTTCCCTACTACCAGTCATCATGCCTGTGGTACTCCTCATCAATCCTTCACCTCAAGGTGACTCAGAAATGGAGATGCCTACAATAAAAAAAAAATCTAGTTCAACCAAAGGAGTAACGTGAATCACTATTCCAAATGTCTTCCCTGTAACTTAGTAGGTGGCAGTCTTCCCATTTTGACCAAACTCAGTCTCTAAAATTCATAAGACCTTCTAGCATTGTGCAAAAGGAAGCTGGGTAGGGGGCTAATTAAAAGACGGGAGGGAAGGGGGCTTATGGGACTTTCGGGGAGGGAGGAAATGGGAAAGGGGAAGTGATTTGGAATGTAAATTAAAAAATTAAAATAAAATAAATAATAATAATAAAAAAAAAGACTTCCCTGGGCTGGGAGTAAGCATGCACTTAGTGTGAAGCTCTGGGCTCCATCTATCAGTAGCAAGAATGAAAATAAAAACAGAAGGTAGGAGAAAGTTCTTCTCTGCTAAATACAGTTTTCTGAATGCCCACACTTCCGTTATTTGAAGTTAACTGTTGGTGCTTTCAAAGGTATCTGCAGTGGTTCACATGATTGTAGGATATAGAATGTACCAAAAGCAAGTAAGTTGACACTGTAATGGGAAGGAGCATGTGGCAGATATAGAATGGCAGATTTGGTATTTAGAGTCCAGTACTTCCCGTAAGTAAGGAAATAAATGATAGAAAAAATATAGAATGGAAAGAGAAAAGGACTTGCATTTTAAGATTTGTTTTCTAAATTTCATACTGCCAGTTATGTGCAACCTATGTGGGTGTGTATGTGCTGTGCAGTGTGCACATATGTAGAGATGTCTTGAGAAATTTGGGTGTCCTGCTGCATTACTCTCCCCTTTATTCCCTTGATAGAATTTTTCACTGAACCTGGAGCTAGACTGGCAGCTTGCAAGGCCATATAACTTCTGCTCACTCATCCCTTGTACAACTGGGGTTATAAAAGCATGTGGAACTGCACTGTCCATTGTTGTGGGTTGCCCTGATACTGTTTGTATTTTGATGTTAATTCTACTTCCTCAAGAAGGGTTGTTCCAAAGAGGAGTAGATCGTATACATAGGTGATCTCACAGAACCTTCTCCCCATTCTGACTAGTCAAAAGAATGCTAGAGCCAGTGATTGGGCAGTGGAAGGGAAAGGTGAGATCTGAGGTCTCAGGGAGAGAAGAGGAGAGAATAAAACAGAGGAAGAGGAGGCAGAAGGAAGAATGAGCAGAACCACATGACCTGGAGAAGCCACAAGTAGCAAGGGGTCTTATAACTGGAGAAAAAAATTAGTATAGTGATAGATCTACTCAATCTAGACATAAAGCTTATAAATATAACAAGTGAGTTGTGCATTTTTTATACAGGCTTATTGTGATAAGAAATTGTCACAACAATCCTTTCTATGTAGCTGCTGAGGATTTGAAGCATGTCCTTATATATATGAAGTAAGCACTCTTAACCATGGAACCAACCGTTCAGTTTCTGGTGTGCACTTTTAAAAGCAGGATCCCCCTCATAGCACTGAATGCCTCCAAAAAGAAACTAGAGAGAGCATACACTAGCAGCTTGACAGCACATTTGAAAGCTCTAGAACAAAAAGAAGAAAATGTACCCAAGAGGAGTAAAAGGCAGGAAAAAAAAATCAAACTCAGTGCTGAAATCAACAAAGTAGAAACAAAAAGAACTATACAAAGAATCAACCAAACCAAGAGCTGATTCTTTGAGGAAACCAACAAGACAGATAAACCCTTAGCCAAAATACCCAGAGGGCACAGAGACAGTATCCAAATCAACAAAATCAGAAATGAAAAGGCAGACATAATGGGAGAAACTGAGGAAATCCAAAAAATCATCAGATCCTACTACAAAAGCCTATACTCAACAAAACTGGAAAATCTGGATGAAATGGACAATTTTCTAGACAAATACCAGTTACCAAAGTTAAATCAGGATCAGATAAATGATCTAAGCAGTCCCCTAACCCCTAAAGAAATAGAAGCATTCATTAATAGTTTCCCAATTTTAAAAAAAAGCCCAAGACCAGATGGGCTTAGTGTTGAGTTCTATCAGAATGTCAAAGAAGCCCTAATACCAATATTCTTCAAACTATTCCACAAACGAGAAACAGAGGAACACTACAAAATTCATTATATGAAGCCACAATTGCTCTTATACCTAAACCACACAAAGATCCAACAAAGAAAAAAAATTTCAGACCAATTTCCCTTGTGAAGATTGATGCAAAAATACTCAATAAAATTCTCGCAAAAAGAATCCAAGAACACATCAAAACAATCATCCATCATGATCAAGTAGGCATCTTCCCAGTAATGCAGTGATGGTTCAATGTAAGGAAATTCATCAATGTAATTCACTACATAAACAAACTCAAAGAAAAAAACCGCATGATCATCTCATTAGATGCTGAGAAAGCATCTGACAAAATTGAACATCCCTTTATGATAAAAGTCTTGGAAAGATCAGAAATTCAAGGCCATACCAAAACATAGTAAAAGCAATGTACAGCAAACCAGTAGCTAACACCAAACTAAAGGGAGAGAAACTTGAAGCAATCCCACTAAAATCAGGGACTAGAGAAGGCTACTCACTCTCTCCCTACTTATTCAACATAGTACAGGAAGTCGTAGCCAGAGCAATTAGATAAGAAAAGGAGGTCAAAGGACTACAAATTGGAAATAAGAAGTGAAAATATCACTGATTTCAGATGATATGATAGTATATTTAAATGACCCCAAAAATTACACCAGAGAACTCCTAAACCTGATAAACAACTTCAGCAAAGTGGCTGGATATAAAATTAAACTGAAACATATCAGTGGCCTTCTTCAACTCAAAGGATAAACACTCTGAGAAAGAAATTAGGAAAACCACACCCTTCACCAGTAGTCCCAAATCATATAAAATACCTTGGTGTGACTCTAACTAAGCAAGTGAAAGGTCTGTATGACAAGAACTTTGAGACTCTGAAGAAAGAAATTGAAGATGTCAGAAAATGGAAAGATCCCCCATGCTCATGGATTGGCAGGATTCATGTAGTAAAAAAGGCCATCATGTCAAAAAGCAATCTACAGATTCAATGCAATCCCCATCAAAATTCCAATTCAATTCTTCATAAAGTTAGAAAGACCAATCTGAAAATTCATCTGAAATAACAAAAAACCCAGGATAGCAAAAACTATTCTCAACAAAAAAGAAATTCTGACAGAATCACCATCCCTGACCTCAAGCAGTACTACAGAACGATTGTGATAAAAACTGCATGGTATTGGTGCAATTGATCTATCTGCCTAGGTAGATCAATGGAATAGAATTGAAGACCCAGAAATGTATGCACACACCTATGGGCACTTGATCTTTGTCAAAGGAGCTAAAACCTCCAATGTAAAAATAAAAATCAAAACAAAACAGCAGTTTCAACAAATGGTGCTGGTTCAACTGGCAGTTAGCATGTAGAAGAATGCAAACCAGTCCATATTTATCTTCTTGTACAAAGCTCAAGTCCAAGTGGATCAAGGTCCTCCATGAAAAAACAGATAAATTGGAACTAATAGAAAAGAATGTGGGGAAGAGCCTACAGCACATGGACACAGGGGAAAATTTCCTGAACAGAACACCAATGACTTTAGCTTTAAGATTATGAATTGACAAATAAACCTCATAAAATTGCAAAGCTTCTGAAAGGCAAAGAACACTGTCAATAGGACAAAATGGGAACCAACAGATTGGGAAAAAGATCTTTACCAATATTATATCCCATAGAGGGCTAATATCCAATATATACAAAGAACTCAAGAAGTTAGACTCCAGAGAATCAAATAACCCTATTAAAAATGGGATACAGTGTTAAACAAAGAATTCTCAACTGAGGAATTCTAAATGGCTAAGAAGCACCTAAAGAAATGTTCAACATCCCTAGTCATCAGGGATATGCAAATCAAAACAACCCTGAGATTCCATCTCATATCAGTAAAAATAGCTAAGACGGAAAACTCAGCTGACAGCAGATGTTGGTGAGGTTGTGGAGTAAGAGGAACATTTCTCCATTGCTGATGGGATTGCAAGCAGGTTCAACCACTGTGGAAATCAGTTCGGTAGTTGGACATAGTACTCAGAGCAGATTCATCTATACCACTCTTGGGCATATACCCAGAAGATGCTCCAACGTGTTAAAAGGACACATGCTTCACTATGTTCATAGCAGCCTTATTTATAATAATCAATAGCTGGAAAGAACCCAGGTGTCCTTCAATAGAGGAATGGATACAGAAGAATGTGGTACATTTACACAATGGATTACTGCTCAACTATTAAAGACAATGACTTCATGAAATTATTAAGCAAATGAATGGAACTAGAAAATATCATCCTGAGTGAGGTAACCCAATCACGAAAGAACACACATGGTTTGCACTCACTGATAAGTGGATATTAGCCCATAAGCTTGGAATAACCAAGATACAATTCACAGACCACATGAAACTCAAGGAGGAAGACCAAAGTGTAAATACTTCAGTCCTTCTTCAAAGGGGCAACGAAATACCCATGGGAGGAGATACAGAGTTAAGTGTTGAGCAGAGACTGAAGGAAAGACCATCAAGAGACTGCCCCACCTGGGGATCCATCCCATAGAGTTACCAAACGAAGACACCACTGTGGATGCGAACAAGTGCTTATTTTCAGGAGCTTGTCTCCTGAGAGGCTCTGCCAGTGCTTGACAAATACAGAGGGGGATGCTTTCAGCCAACCATTTGGCTGAGCGCAGTGTCCGCAATGGAGGAACTAAAGAAAGGACCCAAGAAGCTTAAGGATTTTGCAGCTCCATAGGAGGAACAACAATATGAACCAAACAGTACCCCCAGAGCTCCCAAGAGCTAAACCACCAACCAAAGAGTATACTTGAAAGAACCCATGGCTCCAGCTGCATAGGTTGCAGAGAATGGCCTTGTCAGACATCGATGAGAGGAGAAGCCCTTGGTCCTGTGAAGGCTCATTGTCCTAATGTAGGAGAATGCCAGGACAGGAAAGAGGGAGCGGGTAGGTTGGTGACCAGGAGGAGGGGTGATGGGATATGGGGTTTTCAGAGGAGAAATGCGGAAAGGGAATAACATTTGAAATGCAAATAAAGAAAATGTCTAATAAAAACAAGAAAGAAAATTGGCAGACAGAAAAAAAAAGCAGGATCCCCATAATCTTAATATGAGCCTATGATGTATTACATGTAATCTATAACTAAAACTTATATATTATCAAACTTTAAGTTATTTCTTATTCCAATTTCAAATTTATGTATTAGTACAATGACAACCAGTGTCCTCAGTGATTGATTCTGGAAATACTTGGCTGATATGTGGATGTGATTTTCTGCAAGAGACAGAAACTTAGGTTTTGATGATCAAATGTCACCAAGATGTTTATCTCACTGTTTTGTTTTGTTTTTCTTTTACGTATGAAATGCCAACAAAACAAACCCACAACAAAAACCCACAAAAGGGTCCCACTTTTTATTCACAAGCTATTTCTGGTATATTTTAATTAGAATTTTGACTTCCATAGATAATGAAAGGAATTGAACTATCATGCTAATCATAAATTCAAAACTCTTATTAGAGTGTTAAAATAGTCTGAAATATCAAAGTTATCATACAATCCAAATGGCTTGTGACCACATCAGTCACAATGACAGCATGGAGAGATGAAGGACTCACAAGACCCAACCCAAAGTTAAAGAGTTAGAGGAAGTGGATGAGGGAGAATCAGTTTTCTTCAAGAATGAGGCCCCTGACAGCTTGGCCATTACCTATGTATGGTTGGTGATACTAACTGTACTCAAAAGGGAACTCAGTAGGTTTTATATATATATATGTCTTTTTATGGATATATGTAGTGATTATAAATAATATACATGTTATGTATTATATATAAAATATATGCAATATATATAAATATATATAAAAGCAATAATGAGATAAAAGAAGTTCAAATGAATTTCAATGGGAGATATGGATGGGTCATAGCAGGAGTTGAAGGGGGAAGGAGGAACAGATATGATTAACAACATGTTACATCCATATGTAAAATTCTTATATGTTTTTAGGGTTTTACAGGAAGGAGCTTCTCCAAGCTCATTCACTACCCAGTATTCACTATGTAGTCAAAACCACCTTAAATTTTCCACCATGTTCTTTGTAGTTCCAAAATTTCTCTTTTGTATTGACCTATGCCCAGAGTATTTTCTTGATTTCTCACATTACCACAGGGAGCCATCAAAAGTGGGAACTCAACCTATTTTCCCATGTAGTGTTCTCCTCTTCCTCTCTGTGCATATATTAGTTGTTGTTCCCTTTACAGCAGTAGGATTCCCCTGAGAATCTTCCCCTTCTTTAAATGCCAGAAACGTTTGTTCTATACTTTGGAAACGTTGCTCAGTTATTCCCTGACTTCCATAGCTTTGATATTTTTTTCTTTAACTGTCCTTCAACCTGTGTGAGTCTTTTGCTTACTCATGATTCGATTAAATTCTGCATTCTTAGTAGGAAAATTGCAGTGGTGTCCCCCGCGTCCTCTTTGCTCCTAGGCACAAAATTCTCTGCAGATTTCTGACTGATGTTTCAATGTTATCCTTTAAGCAGACAGACATTAATCCCTTTATCTAATTAGTAAATGTTAATTATAAAAAGTTTAAGATATATCTTATTGTGTCTTGAATTATAGAGCCATATCTTCTCTTACACTCTGAAAAATGGAACAAATATTACTGAAAATTATTTTCTATGTAGAATTTTGTATCTACTATTGGTGAAAAATAGTTGCATAGTCACTAATAATTATGATAATAAAAGAGATTAGCTACTACTCTATCTCCAAACAAGCTTTGAGACTAATACCTTGTCTGTATGAAAATAACTCAAACAGGCTGGCATACATACTCAAAAACACTTTTACTCTCATTTATTTTTTTTAGACCAAAAGCTTTCTTCAGGAGTTATTGATGTACTTTTCAAAATTTTAATTTAATCAGTGTATTTTGTGTCTCTTTATGTGTGCATGTGCATATGGGTGTAAGTGAGTCCCTGTGTACATGTGCTTATGTGTGTATGTGAGTCCCTGTGTGCATGTGCTTAGGTGTTATGTGAGTCCATGCATGCATTTGTGGGTGTGCACATACCATGGCACACACCCAGAGATGAAAGCAAGACTCTGGAATTGGTTGTCCATTACAGCTTGTTGTGGAAAGTTTACAGTTTTGGACTCTGTGTATCCTAGGCTATCTGATAGTGAGCTTGGGGTCCATTGTTTCTCCTTCTCATTGTTTTGTCTTATGACTGTTGGAGTTAATGGTGTGTACCTTGAAACTACCTGCATCTGGCAGGTTTGTCAGATCTGGGATGGAACCTCAGGTGGTTAGGCTTATGCAGCAAGCTATTTGTTAGGCTGAACCATTACCATGGCCTGTCCCCATCCTTTGAAGTGTGTTCATGTGCCTATTTTTATCTTGTGTGTAGATTTCCATAGTTAACTTTATAGGTGGAAAGTTGCCCTACCTTTTGTTTATTTAAAATACTTTTATGTCATTTGTGTATTTGCAAATTAGACTTTCTGGACATTCAATTTTAGGACTCCCTCATTTATATTTTAGTTTTATGTTTTTAAATTTTAATTATGTCATTTATCCCCTTTTCTTTCCTCCATCCAACTTTTCCCTGTGGTCACTCCTCTACTTCTGGTTGTCTCTTATATTCATGGTCTTTTCCCTTAGATATTATTGTTACAAATATATCAATAAATATGGTAATACAACCTTATAAGTGAATTTAGTGCTACTAGGAAGAGCATGCTTTCAGGGATGACCATCTGATATTAGATAAGCAAGTAAGGCCCATCCTTGGGGAAATCTAATTCTCCCTCTCTCAGCATTGTTCAGTTGGCTGTGGCTCTTAGTTTAGATATTGGCCTTGTAATATTCCCTCATTTCACATTAGCATGACTATTGGTGTTAGGACATCCACTTAAAACCCTTCTTTGCTCTGTGAACATATTATACTAGGCAGTTGTAAGCTGAATTTTCAGTATTACTAAAAACAGACAGACAACAACAACAACAACAAAAAAAAAACCCAGCAATGACAGCAACAAACCTTGTAATTTTCTACTTTATGTTGTTTTTCTATTTTAGACTTTGTTGAATCTACCTGTTTTCCATATTGAATTTAATATTTAACTTATCTTTGGTGGTTTTAAGCATTACTAAACTTGATACAATCTAGAATCTCAACTAATTTTCACCCTGTAGTACACATTTTGCTTTTATATCTTTCACCATTTCTGAAAACATCCCAACTATTGCTTTGATTTATTAATGTTACTTCTTTTATCTCTATTCTACACAGAATTCAGTGTATGTCTTCAATATTATTCCATGTTGTATACTATTGGCATACTGAAGCATATATTTATTATACTATGACACACTATATATTATGCTATTAATTATTGTGTGTATGTAAATATAATTTTAATGTAATAGTTTTCTAGAAGGTTCTTGATCTGCTCATTAATTCATCCACAGTTTTAGTGAGTATTCCTAGTGATCATGCTATCATTGGAACTTTCACAAGTGACTAGCACAGTCTTCTTTTGCCTTATCCTTTTTGTATTTTACCTATCAAATTATGATCCACTCAAGGCTGTTCTTATGTGTATCCACAATTCTGAAGTCTTAAGTATTTGAAAACACATGGTCATTTGATTTGTATTTGTTCTCCATTCCAATGATGTGTTCTGTGTTCTTGTGTAGGTTTATTGTGTGTGCCTATGTATTGGTATATGTACCTACGTTCATTGTGTCCATGTGTGGATACAAACACCTAAGTACAACTGTGTATAGTGGTCACAAGAAAGTAGAGGATTCTTGGAATTAGAGTTTCAGGCAGTTGAGAGTTGGCTGATATAAGATCTAGAAAATGAATTCAGACTTGTGCAAGAACAGCAAAGTCTATGAATAGCTAAGGCATCCTTCCAGTCTCTGCTGTAGTGACTTACTGTATGGAATGTTCCATGTGTAAGGTAAAAGATGAAGCATATATTCAGTTTCTTCTCAAGTGATTTGAAATTCCTATGGGAGTTAGAATTTTTAGAAACCTTGGTACCACTTTAGCTCTCTTCACTGGATACCTGTAGTTGACCCTTCCATGACTGTGGCTCTTCACAGTCTATTGGCTCTAGTCCCAGTCTGTTCTCAAATTTTTCATTCTGCATAATGGTCAACTCACTTGCAGCCCTAAGAAGTCTCCTTTCATTTTTTCAAAGGCTGAATAATACATTGTCATTCAGAAGTGCTGGAAGCTGGACATCATGAAATTTGTAGGTCAATGGATGAAACTAGAAAAATTTATCCTGAGTGATGTACCCAGGCCCAAAAGACATGGATAGAATGTATTCACTGATAAGTAGATGTTAGCCATAAAGTACAGAATACCCATACTACAAACAGACTCACAGACCCAAAGAAGCTAAATAACAAGGAAGACTCAAGGGAAGATGCTTTAATATCACTCAGAATAGGAAGTAAGATTGTCATCAGAGTTCTATGGAGGGAAGGAACTGGAAGGGAGAGGAGATATCAAGTAGAAAGGGAAAAATCAGATGTAGGGAGAGTCAGGAGAAAGAGTCAGGAGCAGAAATGGGGGATGTGAGGCATCTCTATGAAGTCCCAGAGACCTGGGATGGAGGGAGAACTCCAGAGAGTCTATGGGGGTGATGCTAGCTGAGGATCCTAGCACTAGCTGATATGGAGACTGAAGTCACCTTCTGTAGCCAGGCAGGACTACCACTGAAGTGATATGGATAGCAATCCACTCACAAACCCACTGACCCAAAATTTGTTCTACCTACAATAAGTGCAGGGACAAAGACGTCATGGAAGCCAAGGAAATAGCCAACCCATAACTGCCTCCTTTGAGATCCATCCCATGGGCAAGTACCAATCCCTGACCCTATTAGTGGTACTCTGTTATGCTTGCAGACAGAAGCATTCCTGTCCTCTGAGAGGCTCCACTCAGGAGCTGACCAAAACAGATGCATGGACCCACAGCCAAACATTAGACAGAACTTGGGGAGACTTGTAGAAGAGTTGCAGGAATGACTGAGGGACCCAGAGTGGGTAGAGACTCCACAAGAAGACTAACAGAGTCAACTAACCTGGATCCTTGAGGCCTCCTTGAGACAGAAAGACCAACCAAAGAACATACAAGGACTGAAACTAGGGTCCCTGCACATATGTAGTAGATATACAGCTTGGTCTTCATGCGGGCCCCCAAACAACTGAAGCACTGGTTTACTCTGATTCTATTGCCTACTATAGATCCTGTCCCCCTAACTGGGCTGTCTCGCTGGTCTCAGTGGAATAGGATGTATCTAGTCCTGTAGTGACTTGAGGTGTCAGGGAAGGTTTATACCTAGGGGGAACCTCACCCTTCTCAGAGGTGAAGGGGAGGGAGCATGTGGAGGGGTACTGGGAGGAGAGGGGAGCTGTGATCAGAATGTAAAGTAAATAAATTAATTAATAAAAATAAGTACAAAATAAAGTGATCTGTCTGATCACTAAAGTTTATGTTTATCTTCCAGGATAATTTAAATCTTGCATTTTTTTATAATTTTCTAAGTTTTTTTTTATTTACATTCCAAATGATTTCCCCTTTCCCGTTTCCTCATTCCCCTAAAGTCCCATAAGCCTCCTTCCCTCCCTCTGTTCCCCATTCAACCCCCTCTTACTCCTCTGTCCTAGAATTCCCCTACATCCGGTCTTTCCAGGACCAGGGGTCTCTCCTTCCATCTTCTTGGAAATCTATTGATAATGTGAATTGTGTCTTGGGTATTCCAAGATTCTGGGCTAATATTCCCTTATCAGTGACTGCATACCATGTGTGTTCTTTTGGGATTGGGTTACCTCACTAAGGATGATATTTTCCAGTTCTGACCAATTTGCCTAGGAATTTCGTGAATTCATTGTTTTTAATTGCAGAGTAGTATTCCATCGTGTAAACATATCACATCTTCTGAATTTATTCCTCTGTTGAGGGATATCTGGGTTCTTTCCAGCTTCTGGCTATTATAAATAAGGCTTTGCATTTTTTTTTAAATTAATGGGATTAGATTCAGCTTTTTAATTTCATTAACAGAAGACATAACATTCCCTTTCTCATAGCACTTATAATTTATTCACTTTAAAATCTGTTGACTGATTGACTTGTGTAGCTAAAACTTCAATTTGGCTTTGAAATTTGTAGGTAGCTGAGGATAGCCTGGAGCTCTTTGTCTTCAAGTACCTGCATTTTAAATTCTTAAATTACAGGTGTACATTATAATACATGATAAAGTTGTGAATTTTAATATTGTTTATCTTTGGACGTCAGATTCTGGAGATGAGGAGATGAATCAGTGGTTAAAAGTAGTTGCTGACCTTGAAAAGGACCTGAGTTTGATTCCCAGAATCCATATAGTTTTTACAACCATCTTTAATTCCAATCCCAAGTGATATGATACCTTTTTCTGACATCTCCACATATTAAACATGTAAGAAATGCACATACATTCAGGTGAAACTGATGCAAATAAAATAAAAGGAAGAAAAAGAAAAGTAGAAAGAGGGGGAATGAGAAAGAAGAGAACTGAAGAGATAAGAGAGATTTACTTTCTAACTAGTTCCTATAAATCATTGTTCACATGTTTGAATTAAGTGCAAATTTCATATGAAATAAATGTATTACTCTTTGAAAATATTCCCATCTCCCTTTATAAGAATAATCTTTGAGGTATAATTATGAGGGAGTAATGACTCTGTGTGTAAGCACTGGACAAAATTAGTTTGATATATACATATATATATATATATTCTGTAAAGATTTGCAAACAACCTTTTCACTCCCTAAATGACTTTATAAGAACACATGTAATAAAAACAAATATCATCCTTAGTGAGGTAACCCAATCACAAAAGAACACACATGGTATGCAGTCACTGATAAGGGGATATTAACCCAGACTCTCGGAATACCCTAGACACAATTCGCATATCAATAGATTTCCAAGAAGATGGAAGGAGAGACCCCTGGTCCTGGAAAGACTGGATGTAGGGAAAAGCCAAGACATAGAAGCGAGAGGGGGTTGAATGTGGAAAAGAGGGAGGGAAGGGGGCTTATGGGACTTTCGGGGAGGGAGGAAATGGGAAAGGGGAAATGATTTGGAATGTAAATAAAAAAACTTAGAAAATAAAAAAAATTAAAAAAAACAAAAAACAAACAAACAAACAAAAAAAAACAAATCAAACCTAAGGCACACACAGAAAAAGCTTGAGTGGAGAATAGTAAATGCCTAATTTAATCATGCTTAAAGCAAGAGGGTTTTTTTTTATTTGAATTTTTGCCTTTTAATAAAATTTGCAAGAAAGAAATTCTGAAAAGGTTAGAATTAAGCAAATGCATTATTTCACCGGAATAGAGAGTGTTTTTTTTCCTTTTAGATAGACATAGATTGCATTAAAGTATTAAAACAGAAGATCTGCTCAAATTAAGTTGTTCCTATGATATTTTCTCCAGATAAAAGCACGAGTGCTATTGCTTGACATTTTCCATCCTCTCTGATGCTTTTATGCGTATAAATACAATGAGCAGCTTCCTCAGACTGCAGCTCAGAGCTCTCTTGTAAATACCTAAGAGCTATTCTAAATGCCATATGACATCTCAGCTTTCTTTGCAGAAAGGTAAATAGTCTCTGTAAACTGGACAAAAAGAAAAAAAAAAACTTTGAGTTTTATATAGAAAATGGAAAAGAAAATAAGGGTGGGAAAATAGCTACTAAAAATTCCAAGAATTGGGATTTGATCATCAAATCCAAGAATATATCCACTGAAAAAGAATTCTTGAAATAAACAAGAGAGCATCTAAGCCCCTATTAGGCTGGGAGATGTCATAGTCAGGTATCTGTTCCCATGCATGTTGGCTAACACTAGGACCTCTAGGAAATATTCAGTCTATGTTTTTTTTATGGTCTTTGAAGAAAGTTGATTAATTGGGAACTTAGAGATCTTCAAACAATTTACAGGCAGCATCTCATTTTTGGAGAGATAATGGAACATAGCGATAATCTTAAGGACTTCATCTAGTTAAAGGTGAGTAGGAGTTACATGACTGACTACTACAGCCTTGACCTACATACTTGTCCAGTTTTATTTACCATAGTTTTACAGTAACTAGCTGGGTTTGCAGTTTGAAAATATAATCCAAACATTTCATATTTTAAAGGGCTAGGATGAATCCTCACCACGGAAAACATGCCCATGATTTTTTGTTTTTATCCTCAATTCATTATTATTAATGTAAATCCATTCTGGCCCTACTTCACTGTGTTCCAATCTTACTATCATCTCTCTTTTCACTAAAGAGCTCCACTGTACATGATTGTTTTTCTTTTTAGCAAATTATCCCCTCCAAATTTTCGTGTATTTATTATAGAATTCAAAGAAACATTAATGTTTTTTCACTCAATTTTAGAACCACTGTATTTTCAAGTACCTACCTTATTTAAGGAGGATTCCCTGTTTGCTTTGTTAAGTGGTTTCCACTTGCTAGAATAAAATTCCTAAGAAGAATAGATTTACTTTTAGCATACAGTGTAGCAGATTTTATTCCGTATTTGTTCTGATCCTTTTGGGGCATGAGAATACACAATTCTTCATGATAGCAAAGCTTGCGAATATTGGAGCAGCATTCTTACAGCATTTCATTTTCACCCACATAAAGAGGGAGAGAGTAGAAGACTGGAGAGATAATGAGAGAAGAAAGAGAGGAAAGGAATGTGACTGAATGAATGACTGACAGAGAGAAAAAGCCAAGAGAAAAGAAGAGAAAAGGGATAGGATATAAAGAAGATAGGGATGGGGAGAAGGGAAGAAAAGAGAATGAGAAGTATGATGGAGAGTGAAGCAAGAGAAAGCAGACCTAGGGTGTTTGCTGAAATGTTTACCAGAATATGTGATATTTTAAAATATTTATATCCAGCCACTTTGCTGAAGTTATTTATCAGCTGTAGGAGTTCTCTGGTGGAATTTTTTGAGTCACTTAAGTATACTATCTTATCATCTGCAAATAGTGATAGTTTGACTTCCTCCTTTCCAATTTGTATCCCTCTGACCTCCTTATGTTGTCTAATTGCTCTAGCTAGAACTTCAAGTACTATTTTGAAAAGATACGGAGAGAGAGGGCAGCCTTGTCTAGTCCCTGATTTTAGTGGGATTGCTTCAAGTTTCTCTCCATTTAGTTTGATGTTGGCTACTGGTTTGCTGTAAATTGCTTTTACTATGTTTAGATATGGGCTTTGAATTCATGATCTTTCCAAGACTTTTAGCATGAAAGGCTGCTGAATTTTGTCACATGCTTTTTCAGCATCTAATGAAATTTCCATGTGGTTTTTTTCTTTGAGATTGTTTATGTAGTGGATTACATTGATGGATTTCCATATATTGAACCATTCCTGTATCCCTGGGATGAAGTCTATTTGATCGTGGTGAATGATCATTTTGATGTGCTCTTGGATTCGGTTGGCAAGAATTTTATTGAGCATTTTTACATCGATATTCATAAGGAAAATTGGTCTGAAATTCTCTTTCTTTGTTGGATCTTTGTGTGGTTTTGGTATCAACGTAATTGTGGCTTCATAGAATGAGTTAGGTAGTGTTTTTTCTGTATCTATTTTGTGGAATAGTTTGAAGAGTACTGGTGTTAGGTCTTGTTTGAAGGTCTGATAGAATTCTGCACTAAAACCATCTGGTCCTGTGCTTTTTTTTTTGGTTGGAAGACTTTCAATGACCACTTCTATTTCTTTAGGGGTTATGGGACTGTTTAGATGGTCTATTTGATCCTGACTTAGTTTTGGTATTTGGTATCTGTCTAGGTCTTCAGCAAAGTGGCTGGATATAAAATCAACTCAAGCAAATTAGTAGCCTTCCTATACTCAAATGATAAGAGAAAGAAATTATGGAAATGACACCCTTCACAATAGCCACAAACAATATAAAGTATCTTGGTGTGACTCTAACCAAACAAGTGAAAGATCTGTATGACAAGAACCTCAAGTCTCTGAAGAAGGAAATCGAAGAAGACCTCAGAAGATGGAAAAATCTTCCATGCTCATGGATTGGCAGGATTAATATAGTAAAAATGGCCATCTTGCCAAAAGCAATATACAGATTCAATGCAATCCCCATCAAAATCTCAACTCAATTCTTCATAGAGTTAGAAAGAGGAATTCAAAAATTAATCTGGAATAACAGGAAACTCAGGATAGCTAAAACTATTCTCAACAGTAAAAAAACTTCTTGGGGAATCAGTATCCCGGACCTCAAGATGTACTACAGAGCAATAGCATTAAAAACTGAGTGGTATTGGTACCGTGATAGGCAGGTAGGTCAATGGAATAGAATTGAAGATCCAGAAATGAACCCACACAACTATGGTCACTTGATCTTTGACAAAGGAGCAAAAACTATCCAGTGGAAAAAAAGATAGTCTTTTCAACAAATGGTGCTGGTTCAAGGGGAGGCCAGCATGCGGAAGAATGCAAATTGATCCTTGTACTAAGCTCAACTCCAAGTGGATCAAGGACCTCCACATAAAACCAGACACACTGAAACTAATAGAAAAGAAACTAGGGAAGAACCTTGAACATATGGGCACAGGGGAGAATTTCCTGAACAGAACTCCAATAGCTTATGCTCTAAGATCAAGAATTGACAAATGGGACCTCATAAAATTACAAAGTTTCTGTAATGCAAAGGACACTGTCAATCAGTCAAAACTGCAACCAAGAAGTTGGGAAAAGATCTTTAGCAACCCTACTTCCGACAGAGGGCTAATATCAAAGATATAAAAAGAACACAAAGAGTTAGACTCCAGAGAGCCAAATAACTCTATTAAAAAATGGGGTACAGAGCTAAACAAAGAATTTTCACCTGAGGAATATCGAATGTTTAAGAAGCACCTAAAGAAATGTTCAACATCCTTAGTCATTAGGGAAATGCAAATTAAAACAACCCTGAGATTTCACCTCACACCAGTCAGAATGGCTAAGATCAAAAACTCAGGAGACAGCAGGTGTTGGCGAGGATTTGGAGGGTGAACACTCCTTCACTGCTGGTGGGACTGCAAGCTAGTACAACCACTCTGGAAAGCAGTCTGGAGGTTCCTCAGAAACTGGGTATGACACTTCCGGAGAACCCTGTTTTACCACTCCTGCGCATATATCCAGAGGACTCCCTGACATGCAATATGGACACATGCTCCACTATGTTCATAGCAGCCCTATTTATAATAGCCAGAAGCTGGAAAGAACCCAGATGTCCCTCAATGGAGGAACTGATACAGAAAATGTGGTATATTTACACAATGGAATACTACTTAGCTATTAAAAACAATGAATTCATGAAATTCTTAGGCAAATGGTTGGAACTGGAAAATATCATCCTAAGTGAGGTAACCCAATCACAAAAGAAGACACATAGTATGCAGTCGCTGATAAGTGGATATTAGCCCAGAAGTTCATAATACCCAAAACACAATTCACATATCAATTGACTCCCCAGAAGAAGGAAGGAGAGGCCTCTGGTCCTGGAAAGACTTGTTGCAGCAGTGTAATGGAATACCAGGACAGAGAAGAGGGAGGGGGTTGATTGGGGAACAAGGGGAGGGAAGAGGGCTTATGGGACTTTCGAGGAGGCGGGAACCGGGAAAGGGGAAATCATTTGGAATGTAAATAAAGAATATAGAAAATAAAATAAACAAAAAAAAGAAAAAAATATTTATTTGTGTTTTTATTATCTCTGAGTTTTCATGAGTTCTTGACTATATCCTTCAGCATTCATATGTTTTTGGGATTTTTCTCTCATCCTATGGTTTGTATTTTAATTCTCTCAAAAGAATAGTATCTCTTGAAAAATAGATCTTAACAGTAAAATCCAGTTCTTCATCTGATTTCTGGGACTTTGTTGTTGATCATGCATCTAAATTCTAATTGCCAAACTTAAGATCATATAGAATTTTCCGATGACTTTTCTTAGGAATACAATTTAGGTGAAAGAAGCTCCCATGGTTACAAGAACAAATAAGCTGGAACAAAAATTCACATGTAAAAGACAATGATGATCATTTTATAAGACATGAAATGTTTATACATATGTAAAATAATGTCAAAGTCATTGAAGGACATTTGTAAAGCTACTCTTAACTACAACTTTAGCCAAGTAAAGATAAGCTGCTTTCATCATTAGTCCTTTATAGGCAATAGAACAAGTTCTCTCCCACTATGTGTTGATAACTTCCATTATTGTTTGTTTACATGATATATATATTGTGTGTGTGTGTGTGTGAAAAAGAGAAGCAATTTTAACTTTATACGAAATATGCATTGCTAGCTGCCAATTCTGACTTCTCTTAACCAGTAGATGTCACTTTCTCTCTTAATTTTAATGTAGGTTTCCTATCTTTCGTTAGTAGTCTCTTCTTGGGACATGTTATGAAACTCAGGTTTATTTCAGCATGCTTTTCTCTTCGTCATCTTTCCCAGTTAGTGTCTTTGTCTTTTCAATAACAGGAAGAGGGCCAGAGTGCACAAAGAGGTCATTCAAACACCTTACCTTAGTGAGGAATATTTCCCTACATATTTAACACACTGTACAATGCTGATTGAGTGTCAGCATGGAACACTCCCTAATGCATTTTAGGTACTGATAGACAGGAAAAATGTCTATTTATAATGCTAGCAGGTTGACAGGGAAATCAAGTTCCCTGAAAGCCTAAGAGGATTTCCTTTATACATTATGCACTCTTTTCCATGTACAGCTGTGGATGATATCATTTCTTTAAAATGACCTTGGTCTATCAAGACCCAGTCAACTGGCATTTCTAAGTAGAGCATTTGCTAGTGTGAACAAGGCCTTGAGTTTGAACCTCAGCAAGGCAAAAGTACGTGAGGAGAATTTAGAAAGAGATATAAGCATAACCATTAGTGAGGCTGTTAGTTTAAATAGCCATTTATTATTTATTCTTACCAAGAAATAAGAATAAAGAAATATTTTCTGTAAGAATTTCTAGAAGAATAACCAATCACTTTGAAGATGTATTTTTCAGAATTTATTTATTTAATTACCAAAATAATGTCTTCCTTTGTAGATATACCTGGCATGTAACTATGTATGTAGTTCATTTAGGCTTCCTACCTCATATTTCTAAATGCTAGAATTAAAGGCATGCACTACATATCACAACAAATCCTGAAAATTTCCTTCAATGTGTGCCTATATTGTGTAGGGCACACTGCTAGTCTCTTTTGCAAAACTCTAGATATTGTCGAGACTACATAGTTAAACTTTGAAATAAGACTATGCATCTTAAACCCAAATCATGCACTTGTTAAGCTTTTAAGCTCCTAACAGGCATTTATGTGATTTTCTAGTAATAGTTATAAAAAACAAGAAGTATTGATATCATTAGATATGACTTTCTATAATTCTAATTATAGAAGCCATGGAGTTATCTATTAGTCTAGAACGAGTTCATGTTTTTCTGTCATGTCTCACCAAAGAAGCTAACAAAATTGAATGTGTGTGGGCTAAATAGATAGTTCAGAGGCTAAAAATCCTTGCTGCTATTGTAGAAAACCTGACTTTGTTTCCCAACACCCATTCTGGAAGATACACTAATACCTGTAACTACAGTTTCAAGGAATCAGATATCTTTTTAAAAAATTGAATGCTAGCCATCTTCATGATAATCATGTTACACTTCTCAAGCTTCATCAGCTGAATAAAATTGTGGAACTAACGAAAGTTAGAAATAAAAAGAAAGATACAGGATATACACAGAAATTATAACACAGAGGTGAATTATGACCTCTCGTCTACTAAGCCATATATGTTTCTTTGGAAACAAGAACATCAGATTTCCCTAGAAGTCCTTGTTGTGAATTATTTAATTATCTAATATTTAGTTATTTAATATTAATAATTAATAATTATTAGAGAGCTACATGAGCCTATTTTATGCTCCAGGGCATAGTGTTTGACTCTCTAGGCAACAGTTTGGATATTGTGTTGTATACTTTCTTTATGTAAACTAATTAATCCTTTTTGGTGGGATTTTGGAACAGAGATTATAAAGATAATATGCACATCTTTAAGGCCTGAATCATAAGGTTCAATATATAAAATTCAGTCATTTATAGAAGTAATCTTCTATGTCTTAAATAGGAAACCTGTAGCCAAATGGATAGGAAGAATCTTACCATTTGTAGTCTCTTTACTAAGAAGATCAGATACCAATACTAAAGAAATTTCTAATGTTATCCATAATCTCATATTTAAAAGGGATTTAAGACATGCACTTTGGGTGGTGAATGTTTCAAGGAGGACATATAGTATAATTTGGTCTCCATGGTTACATCCAAATACATTTGCAATATGAAAATAAGGTTAAGAAGTGTTTTTATGGTATTTATTAATATATGGACTGCAATCTTATCGTTGAGCAAATCACTGTTAAACAAATAAACATATGAATAGTTTATGAAAGGACACATGACTGTCTGAAAGATTCAGTCAAAGTCAGTATTTTATGAGAAAGAAATTTAAGCTGAAGGAAAAGAGTTAGCTTTTACAAGATGGCAGTTAATGGTTGTTCTTGTTTGTAGAAGCCATTTAATGGATGGGGTCAGTAAAATCAATACCTGTCTGGTCCACTAGTGATTCTCCACCATACTCTATATGCATCTAGCTTTTCAGTATTTTTACTTGTGTTGGGTTTTATGGGCTGTTCCAGTATTCTTCTAACAGTTCTTCCTTGCATAACCAATTCTATATTGGCTTTCAGTCACTGGCAGTATGACAAACTCATCTAAGACAAAACTGAATTTTCAGATTAAAATTTATCAACATAAACATAGTGCCATGATGAACAATACTAAAGTTTCCTTCTGTTTCTTTAGCTCTAGTGCATAAAATAATCTTGAAAGATAACTTTATGATAGGAACACAGATTATCTTCAAATATTTTATCTCTACTGGGTCTTTACAGAATTTGTATTTCAAATACAGCAAAATGCCAGTTCTTGTCCATTTTGTCTCTCTGAAAATACTAGTGATCGATTTATTTTTCTGCCAGTGAAAATGAACCAATTCAAACCAGATTAAATTATATTAAAATCAGTTTATTGGGAAACTGCTCTTGGGAGAGTTAATTGGCCCCAATGATTGAGGCCAGGGGAGTTGCCATGCACATATGGAGGTGGGTGGGGGCAGCATATATACAGAGAAAGAAAAAGGAGAAGGAGAAGAAGAAGAGGGAGGGAGGGAGGGAGGATGGGGGGAGAGTGAGAGAGAGAGAGAGAGAGAGAGAGAGAGAGAGAGAGAGAGACAGAGACAGAGAGACAGAGAGACAGAGAGAGACAGAGAGAGAGACAGAGAGAGCACAAAATGTCTGGATTATATGGTGAAGAACATCTGGGGAAAGGGGACTGAATGATGCTGGGAGAACCTGGAGACCAGGTCTTCTTTGATATGTAAAATATGCACCTAAGTCCCTTGTTCAGGGTCAGAAATTGAACACCTAGGAATTTTGGTCATTACATTTATGAAAATAATACCCATGGAACTGTGTTTTTGCTTTTTGTTTGTTTGTTTGTTTGGTTTGTTGGTTGGTTATGTTTTGCTGTTTCTGTTTGTTTTTTAGACACTACAGTAAAGCT